>CALSFV010000243.1:265000-809448 GCA_943737045.1 Parapristionchus giblindavisi
TGAAGGATTCGGTTTAAAATCGATGCATTGCGTAACAACGATTATAACAGACTAGAAACAAATTATGGAAAGATCAAAGTTCAAAGATCAAGCTTCAATGGATTCATTGGAGCAATTTATTCGTCGCGAAAATGATGATTTTTGTTAAATGGCCATACTTTGGCGTAATGCATTTTAATACAGTAGATTCGATTGAAAGAAAAACAATATAAAGAAAGAAAAATAACGAAAATAGCGGAATCGCTCACAATCCCGTTTGATCGGCCTGATCCGTTCAGATCCATTCACACCGCTCATGATACCACGTTAGTTCAATCATAACAGAACCTGTTCACTAAGCCGGGAAATAGAACTCCACACCAATTACAAAACGGCGTAACACCAACAGCGATCTTTACCAAAGTATACGGTAAAAAGTAGCAACGCTGTGACTACACCACAAATGGCGAATATCGGTCTGGAAAATTAATCCTCATCCAAGGGGTCGCTCCAAAAACGGTCATGGCAAATTGCCAAGTTTTGAAAGTTTTCCGTATGAGACTTCAAGAGCGCGCATTTAAAAAAATCAAGAATTTTTTTTAAAAATTCTTGATTTTTTCATGCTCCTTTGAGATTTCGTTGTTGCTTGTGTCTCTTACTATATTACACGTGTACATTGTAGCGCTCGCCGACTGGTACGCTCTTTCAGGCAAGACTTAAAGGAACTCGATCAACTGTAAGTTACATTTTACGCTGAAAACCTTAGTTTAATTTGTTATTCCCGATGTGTTTTCAACATTTTCGTTCTCAGTTTCCTTCAGCGAGTGTGAATTGAAATGGTATTACTGTCAATGAACGTTGAACTCCGTAGTTTGCCATTTCCTTCGAATAACAAGATATTTTGAGAGCATGATTGCTGAATAACGTAAACTGTGAAATGTAACTGTTGTACTATATGAATTGGTAGATCATTGCATTCAGAGCTAGCCACAAGGATTTCCGATTATTTAACCTTAATTATAATATTTTTGTCCCTTTCGATTTATTAATTATGTTTTATTTGTAGGACTCCCGTTTGCTACGTGCATCATATTTTTGACGATGTCGTTGTCGCCCACCCCGTACCCGTGCTCACCTCAAGGTTTATAATATAATATCAATCGATAATGCAATATTGTAGTATTAAATACTGTTGATAAGTCCACTAGAATGATTTAGGATTATTTAACTTTCATTTTGTAGTTTGTTCTATGATCTTTGAACAATATTTATTATGTAAGTTGTTCACTGAATCTGTGTCATTACAGTGTCTTCCCGGTGCGAATGACGCGTAGTGGAACCGAGTTTCCAACCTATCGAACGGGATCCACGCAGACGGAGGTGAGTGTGATCTTTTCTCTTTTCGCAGTTTGTAGTCTGATCAATTAATGAAAACATTATGGAGTGGAGAGTGAGAGGAGTTACTCTGGAAACGGGCAGGGTATGATACCGTAGGACGTAGGGTTTACTGTACTGTTGCGATTTAACAAGTGTGATAAATGTAGTCTGACTTGTCGATCGATCAATCAATCAATCTTTGATCCAGACAAATGCTATCATTTAACCTGAGATGGTATTGAACTAGTGGTTAATGTTTTGATAAATTGAGACATTTCTAGTGTAGCTGGGACGATCTGCAGTAACCCTAGTATCAGGTCGTCAGTATCCTTAGTCTATGGAATACAGTAACCCTAGTCTGTACCCGCAGTGTACCGCTCTAATTCCTCTAATTTCAGTCAGCGTGATTCGAGTCTTCGTGATATGCTCGTCGACGACATCGGTCGTCTCTCGACATCATCTCCCTCTGATACTTCCTCGTCTTCATCGTTGACGCCGGCATACTATTGAGAGTAATAAATTGAGTATTATAGATATTATGAAGTAATATAGAATATATAGTTATTGATTAATGTTCCTATTAATTTTGTTTTCGAAATAATTTGTTTTCATCTTTGTTATTCAAACTATTAATCTATTCTATCTATTAATCTAGATTAATCTTTGATCTATGTTCTAAAATTACAGTATCGCACTAATTCTAATTACAAGTTGTTCATATGTTATCGTTATTACGTGGTGCTATCGTTTTGTTTGCGTTGTTATTTTGTATTTTTGTCGAATATATATTCGTTATATTCGTCACGTTTTTTGTAAAATACAAAATAAGATAAAGACATGTTGATTGTTATTTAATCATAATAAGAACATACTGTAGCTCAATTTCTACACTTGTTACGCATCTTTATATTGGAACGGGGTGAGTATCTTAACTGTATCGCAATTGAAAATCGAGATATGAGGAGTAGAGAAAGGAAGGTATTGTGATCGACGCGTAGCCTATTGGTAAGATGTCTGCGTCTCTATCCGAAAGGTCCGCGTTCGAGTCGGGTTCGAGTCCCGACCGGTGTTTCAGTTTACCCCTTATTGTACACTCTGAACTAACGTGATACAATTATTTTTACATGTACGATATTGATGAAAATGTTTAAATATGGATTGTTCAGTTTTTATTTTGATGAGTGTTCATATTCATCGATAGACATGTCTCCTCCCAGTCTGGCCAGTACCTGCAATCCGACAAATCACTTTTATTCAACAGACATTTTTAATTGTTTTTAGACGTGTTTTTCGTTCTCCGTTGTTCTTTGGAACGCTTTTGTATCGTAATCATAACGCATAAACCTTATTGAACGGCAGAAAAAATATAGTATCATATATCCTTTCAAGATCTAAGCTTGCATAATGTAGCAAGCTTTGATCTTGCTACAGTATGCCTCTTCAGCTTGTTGTGATGCATACTGTAGCAAGATGAAAGCTACAGTATGTCTCACAATAAGCTGAAATTCTATGCGAGACTCACTCCTCTTTCATTCTCTCAAGGAGTGCAGCGAGATTTGGAGTGGACTCCTTGAGGTACTTGGTGAGAATCTTAATTATTGCATAAATTTGAATGGACTGTACCTTATTTAACGAGACACCCGAACTAATTCGAATGTTTCCGCTCTGGTCACACTCTCTAGCAGACAAAGAAAGAGAGTGGGTATGTGTTGTCAGAGCGGATAGTTTTTACTAGGTATGATGTATATTTAATAAGATTCGAGCCTATATTTCGCATTACAGTTACATTATCTATAAGGTAATTTGAAGGTCTCCGCTTTGACAACACTCATTCGCTTTCGTTGCCTTCCAGAGAGCGCTTCGTTGTTTTCGCTGCCACCATGAAATCACAATGAATTGTGACCGCGACAACATCGCAATGTCAATATTGGCAACATTTCCAAATAATGAATAAATGCTGCTTACATCATTCGGCGCGGGAATGTAGAGGAAGCCAGCAATATGGCCGAAAACCGTGCAGTCGAGCTGCAAAATTAACCTTTTCAACTTGTCGACTGTGAGAGTACAATTAGAGAAATTAGAATGCGTTTGCATTAGCACAAATTGTCTATATTTTTGTAACAATTCACACCGTCCGGGTTCAAAAACGACAATTCACATATAAATATCGATAATGTCGACAAACAATTCAAAATGGCTGCTGTTTACATATGAGGAAGAAAACTTCATCACCTTTTTCAAAGATTAATTCTGGCAAATTTTATAGCTAATAATAAGAGATTTGGTATGATTTTCAATAATGTTTGTGTAACTTTTTTTAAATATAAATCCCACCGTATTGGGTCGTTCCCCGCCAAAATACTTCTTATCTCCCAGGAACGTGGATATTGCCGTCAAATCCTCCTTGATTATATCGATGAGCTCGCCCGGTGAGTGTCGACCCATTCCCTGGGCGTAAGTGCGCTGCGCCACCTGATTAATGGCAATATATTTGTCGAGAGAACGAGTGACAGAGCATGATTTCCGTACTGCTTTGGCATATTGCCAAGTATAGCATGAGAGTAATTTATCAACGCACGATCTTGCCGAGTTTCTTCTTGATCATGAATATCTTAAATTTTCGCTTCAATCCCGTTCCGAAGTATCGTCCCCATCCATCGTCAGTTAATAAGAAGTCGGAGCCATGAGCGTTAATTGCCATCACGGCCCTGAATCAAGAAGAATACAAATTATAAAAGAATGCATATTGCCAAAAGATGCAGAAGATGGAAAACATACATGGTCATGTGCTCGTCGGTAAGTGCGGTGAGGGCGCGAGCTTTTGCCATTTCGAGAGGTTCGGAGGAGTCGACTCCAGACTGGAAAAATAGAGATTATGGTGTGTTAGGGTTACTGTAGCCGTGATATAGGGATCTATGATAGCATGAGAATACTAATGTAACTGAACACAGAACTTCAATATAATAATTGGTGTGGAGTGGTGGTGCGTCCGGTGCGTCGAAGTTTCTGACCTTTCCGAATTCCTGCTTTAGCGTCTCGATGATAATGTACGAATCAGCAATCTGTCGACCGTTCAACTCGACGAATGGCACCTGGCCCTTGGCCGAGAACTTCTTTAGCTCATTTGAGATGTTCTGAAAGAAGCTAGGGTAGGCACACAACGAATACGGTAAGCACATGCATGTGGAATACGGTATCAAAAAATTGTTAATGATATTACGAACAGTATCGCTAATTTGTTTAAAAAAAGAAAATATTCAACATAAGGTATGTCACAGCTTACAGTATACGGTATCTCCATGACGCGGAGCCACGTTTCTAACTTAAGCGACCATGGTGACAGATTTGGGATAGTTCTGGAATTGCAAAACGACGTCTAAAGTAAGTATTCTAGATTTTATGAATAGATTTTTATTTGAGATTGAAAGGCACACCTCTAGCTAATTTGAAACTCTCCACTCTGGCAATGCTCTCTCGCTTCCTTTTCGGGCGATAGAGCGTTACCAGAGCGGAGATGGTGTGGTTTCTAAAATGTTGAACTTTGCTCTGAAATATTCTAGTAGTTTACCTAGAATCTTTCAGAGCAAAGAAATGACATTTAAAAAAAGAAAAGATATTAGATGTTGCTTACTTGCATCGGGGATATTGTATGAGATAAACGTGTTGTTTCTGCCAATCTCTTTTGAGTAGAGCAGGAGTTGGCATCTGCAAAGTGTTCCGTTAATTATCTGTACAGGTACTGCGTGCAAAAGTGAGGGAAAAAAGAACTATTTCATTTTAGATAGAAAAAAACGAGAGAACCAGAGAACAACATGTTTCTAACTATAAATGAGGAGACATCATAAGAGAAAAATGAACAAATCAAAAAAATCAGCAACGTAACTTAGGTCAGTGTGAGCAAGAAGTAGGTGAGAAACGTGAATAGTCACCTCCGAGTGTTGTTTGGTTACCGCGGAGTGTTCCTCTGAATGGGATAATTACTAATGGGGGGAGTGGGTATGCTTTATACGTACGGGCAAGCGAAGACAACAACGAATATAGAATATAGGTTTGTACCCCTCTTCGTGGTATAACTTTAGCTTCCACAAGTTACAACTTACAACCAACAGAGACCAACATTTTACATTTTTAAATTTACATTTATGTGATTTATTTAGACATTTCAAACTCAATGAACTCTACGAAACGCGCAATCTCTATGGGCTTATACTTTAATTCTTATCAGTGTTATCACATTCTCATAGTTGTTCTTATGATCATGATTTGATGCAATAGCAAGTGGTGACTAAATGTTTTGCGCATCTTCTCGATTCCGGGAGGTCTCTAACTATATTCTGACCACTACATGCCTATGTCTTTGATGGGAGTTTAACGTAGCATACTCGTGATCTTCAAAAAGTTCAACGAATGTCTTATATTCTACACTACAAATAAGGCTGGAAAGGCCACAACATGTGGATAGATCATGCAGAAAACTACACAAATTTCGATTTTTTCGAAGCCCACGGCTTTTGGGCTAATTTTGACAACGGATTCGTAATCAGCATCGAAAAGTGATTCAAGCCACGCCATTTCGATCACAAAAAGGCAAGGCCGACTTGCCCTTGTTAGTCCAATAGTGAGAGGGAAGGTATAAAGTTGTTCATGATTTTCAACAAATATAAAGGGAGCGTTACATCTCTCATTGATCTCTTCATTACGCACACAATTTCGCTGTTCTCTAACAACAAGAGAGCATTGTGCGTCGAAGAGACCATTGACAAGGGAAGTATGGTGCGCCGGTCCCGGACTTCGGAATGGGAAATATACCATTCGATAGATCTCCAAAATACAAGACTCCCTTATTAAGGATTTTGGCAACGTACCCCAGGGGGCCGAGTAATTTGCATATTTCTGACTGTCTTTTTTTCGCCCTACAATAAGCACCAGTTTCTGTGAGATCGACAACAAGCAGTAGTGGCCAGATGGATAAGAGGATTGTATATATACCTTTTGCTCGCAAGTTCGATTCCCACACAAGTTCAACTTCTTTTGCTATTTTTCCATGTATGAAAATCTTACAAAAATCATTTTAAAAATCTATATGAACATGACTATGACAATTACAATTTATAATGTAATGGTGATTATAATGATTGTGACTATAATGATGAGTATAATTATAGTTATATTGATTATATTGATATGATTATAATTTATGATAGTTTAAAATGAAAATCGAATTCATTATTTTCAATTGTTGTTTTTTGTAACATTTTTTCCGCTATGTGGAGTGGACTGGCGGTCGTTAAAGATAGAGGCCTGCTAATATTATAAATAATAAATTTATGCGTTTTACAAGAAAACACGGTAAATAATAATAGATAAATAAATTTAAAAGAATGATGAACACACAACAACAAAACAAACGTGGAGGTTGAATAATGGACATAGGTCTATGGGGATAGGGCAAATATCTTGTCAATTTAACTCAGGGAAACTGAAAGTAATTCGGTTTTTCGGTTGTACGAGGAGCCTTGCCGCTCTAGGAAAGAAGCTATTATGCCTGTAATGAAATCGTGAGCCTGGATTGTTGAAATTTAGACCATTATGAGTGATATAGGGGCGAAAGTAGTGAGGTTTTAAATTTGAGATCCTATATTTACCTCTGATAAATTTCATGGCAGCTTTGATATCTATTTCTTCTCTACGCTTTTCTAGAGTATCTAAGTTTAGTTGTTTATTCCTAAGGGAAACTTTCGGCATTGAATCCCACGCTGCATTAAAACAGCGCTTGAATACTCGTCTAGTGAAATAATTCTGTACTCGTTCTAAGATCTTTTTGTCACCTTTTTGGTATGGATTAAAAACTGTAGATGCACTTTCAAGTATGGGTCTGATATAGATTGAATATGTTTTTAGTAGAATGGCTACATTTTTGGTGCGAAGAGCTCTAAGGATTATGTGGCATGCAGTTTTCGCCTTTGAAGCTGTTTGTCTGCTATGGGCGGAGAATGTTAGGGTCTTCTGAATGAGGAAACCGAGATCTCTAACCATGTCCTTCTGCTCAAGAGTTGCAGTTCCGATGTTGTATTTTCGCTTAGGGTTAGATCTACCTAGGTGTAATGAATTACATTTGTGCGCAGCAAGTGGAAGTTGCCACTCATCGGACCATTTTACAATGGTATCGATTGATGTTTGTAGGTGTAACGGGGAATCACCAGCTTCAAAAGAGCGATAAATTTTTATATCATCTGCGTACATTCTAGCTACAACTCCGTTTTGTTGGGCTAGTGAAGGAATTTCCGAGGTATATATGAGGAAAAGAAGCGGACCCAAAACGGAGCCCTGTGGGACACCGCTTGTAACACTAAGTGAATGTGATAGCTTTTCACGGACTCTAACCTGGAAGGATCGATTACTTAAATAGGCGAATATCCAATTAACAGTCTTATCCGACAATCCAATGGTTCCAAGTTTCATTTGGAGTTTAGCATGAGAAACTCTATCGAAAGCTTTTGCAAAGTCAAAATATATTACATCAACCGGTTTTCCTTCGCTGATAGAAGAAGTCCAATGCTCCAATACTTCCAACATTTGCATTTCGCGCGATCTTTTCTGTCTGAAACCATATTGTTCATCTGGGAATATTGCTAACGATTCACAATGAGTTATTATTGATTTGCATAACAGACGCTCAAATATTCTACAGAAGAAAGAGGTAATAGAAATTGGTCTATAGTTTAGTGGGTCCGAAAAAGGTGGTGATTTCTTGACAGGGGTAATGATGGAATGACGCCAGGGGGAAGGAACCACCCCTGTTTCGAAGGAATAACGAAAGATTATTTCTAGTGGTTCAGCTATTGGTACGGCTATTTTCTTAATGAATGAGAGATCTATATTCTCTGGAGTACGACAGGAAGAGCGCTTCCATTTTTCAATTAGGGCACATATTTCATGTCGAATAAACAGTGGTTCTTGATAATTGCCAAAAGTTGGGAGTTGTGAAAGTTGGGGTAGTGTACCATTATCATCAGTGAATACACCCGCAAACGCATTTGCAAGTAGGTTAGCTTTACCTAAGTCATCCATAATGAGAAGGCCATTTTTGTCCTTAAGTCCCTCAACTCCTTTCTCTTTATTTGAGCAGCGCTTCATATATCGAAAGAACTTATTACTATCTTCGCTATCGATTATTTTCCGTTCTATGGTTTTCTGGTATCTATCCAATTCTTTTCTGAATTCCTTATTTAGTTGTTCAAAATTATGACTATCAAGGGGGTCCTTGCTATTGATTGATTTCTGCCAAGCACAAAACCTTCTGTGCAAGAGTCTTTCGATATGGGGAGGGAGTTTCCCATGGGTAACATTTATTCTAGTCCATGGTACATGGATATCTATCGATTTTTGAATTAATTTTAGCAATATGTCATACATTTGATCTACTCCCACTATTGTAGAGAATAAACCTGTCCAGTCAACATTTGCTAATTGTACATTAATGAGATCGTAATTCGCCTTTCTGTAGTCTCTTTTCAATACAAATGAAGGAACAGAGTGTTGCATAGATATCTTGAAATCAATTGTATAATGATCAGACTTACAAAACGGCGGGCCAACATTGATTTGTCTTATAAGGTTAGGGTGATTACAAAGCACGAGATCTAATGTATTTCCGTGTATGTGGGTCGGATCTTTAACCAACTGAGCGAGCTTTAATGTATTACAAAAATCAAGAAATGATTGAGAGGAGGGGGTAATATTTTCATTAATACATTATGAAAGCGATTCATTCTTGATCATAGCGCTCCCAACGCTCGGTTTACAGTAATTAGGGTAATTACGATTATCTTTTCTTGGACCAACGGTAAAAATCAATTATCTCAATTCGAGTCCTCGGTATGGTATCATATAAAACAAGCATCCTTGTGATGTTTTATTCAGCGCTGGATTCGGGTACATATTTTGATGACATACTTGAAGGAGTATGTTTTAAGATCAGGTGTGCCTTGAATAACAGATTGCAAATTTACCTTTACTTTTCCAGTGCGTTAGGAGCGCCATTATCAAGAATGAATCGCTTTCATAATATATTCACGAACATATTCGCAGACCTCCATCTGTAACGACCGCCAGTCCTCTCCAAGTACGGGAAAATGTTACAAAAACAACAATTGAAAATAATGAATTCGATTTTCATCAAACTATCTTTAGTTTGGCGAATGCGGTAGCGGCTAAACGATTTGAATGCGCGCTTCCAAACGAGACCTGACATACCTGCACATCATTTCCCTCTGCCGCGTCTCTCTCTCGTTTGTTTACTCATTCTAGGCTTTTCGGCGAATGGCCCACCCACCCTCCCTATTACCCTCTCGGCCCAGGTGCTCATGATATAATAGAACGAGACGAAGTGTTATTCCAGGACAGAAAGGGTCGATGGTAAAGGACCTCGCTAATACTGTATCCCAAGTCGATCCCACTCTTATTCCGGTCCTGATCAAGTCCATCGAAGGAGCCAAAGCGCCAGCGACTATGCGAGCTTACAAAGGAGCCATGGCGAACTTGAGGTAAATCACATCTGAAACTCAAAGAGTAACTATTATTAATCTTATAGTAATCAGAGCGTATGCGACTTCAAGAGGCCTCGATCCTGCCTGCCCCTCGTCACTCCTGATCTACTCACTGAGGAAGATCGAAGAAGGACGATCCATATCTACTCTTAGAGTTTTATCCTCTGCTTTCTGCCATTTCTCGGATCCCCTTCCCTCAACCTTTGCCCATTTCTTGTCCAATTTACACGAGTCTACCCGTAGAAGGTTCACTGTATCCCATCACGGTAGTGTTCCACGGTCACATATCGATTCACTTGTTCAATATTCTCTCACACATTGTAATGATGTTATTGCTACCCGTACCGCTCTCGGTGCCGCTATCTCTTTCGCCGCCCTTCTTAGGGTAGGAGAGCTGCTATCCCTCAAATGGGATGACCTACAGTGGTCCCCTTCCCACCTTAAAGTATCTGTACAAAAGGCTAAAAACGACCAATTCTGCGAAGGTAGAAATACCTTTATCTCCATAGATAACCAATCCCCTGTGCTTTCCCTATTTCGCTCATACAAGGACGTAGTCCCTCACTCTCCCTTCGTGTTTCCCTCGTTTTCCCACCCTCACAAGCCCCTGTCCCAAGATTCTTTTAGACACGATCTCACCCTTCTCTGCACTCGAGCCGGAGTGCCACGGATCACTCCCCACCAACTGAGAGCTGGAGGGGTTATGGAATCCATCAGACAAGGAGCCCCTCTCGAGTCTGTACAGAGAAGAGGTCGGTGGAGATCCTTGGGTGGCCTCGCGCCTTACATTGAGGATACTGTAGATTCCCAGGGCGGTGCCCTCCCGCTCTCATGATGCTTACCCCTTTTTCTCCCATTATTCCATTGTTACATTATTTCCTAGAATTGTTGATTTCTTTTCTGTGTTTTCTTCTTTATTGCTTCATTACTTCGTTTTCCAATTGTTCCATTTCCTTCACTTCACCCTTCTCCCTGTGAGTGTCCACCGGTCCATTGCTCGTTTCCTTCTGTGTCTCTTTAGTCGTTGTTAAGTACCGAGCCGATAAAGCCGCTACACTTCGAGCCAAACTGTAGTTATCACGTATTGAGGGATTACACGAAAGAAGTGATAACATAAATTATAATCATAATCATTATTAAAAATATTGTTGATTGATCTTTAAAATGATTTTTGTAAGATTTTCATACATGGAAAAATAGCAAAAGAAGTTGAACTTGTGTGGGAATCGAACTTGCGAGCAAAAGATATATGAGAGGAATCGCGAGAAAATCGACCGTTTCGGAGGGTCCGCGGACATAGAAAATTCGACCCCCTGAAAAATTCAGAATAAGTACTTTGAACGATGCTCTATCGAACTGCGTTTTCCGAATTTGCATATCTGCTCTCATTTTCGAGTAGCGGTAGGTCAAAGTTGGCAGGTACGGTTTTTTTGGCTCGAGTGTGCGTCAGAAAAATGATCATAACTCCGTTCAAAATAATGATAGACACTTTTTCAAAAAAAAATCGAAAGAGGAGATCTTGCGCAACATTTACCAGTTGATGACGTCATTTTTCGACCATGCGCCGGTGCTGGGCGGTCGGTTTTATGAAAAAGTGACGTAACTTTCCTAATCGGAAAAAGTGCACTTTTCTTCTATGCGCGTTTTGTTGCACCCATATGTGTCTAAAAATGACCCAAGTTTCAGAGGATTTCCGAATTGGAAAAAAAAAGCGTTGATTTTAGTGACGCGACCTCGGCTTATTCCTTTATTTAGTGACGCGACCTCGGCTTATTCCTTTATCAAGAAACAGCAAAGGTGCTAAAATGACTCAAAAACATCCGAAAAAACATTGCGAGCTCAAAATACCCATATATGACAGTTATATGAAACACAAAATCACCAAGTTCCGAAAAATTTGAAAAAAACCGTATTTTGCTTTTCCACGTGGAAAAAAAGTTTCAGTAATGTTAATTAATCTTTATAATATTTCTTATAATGTTTTTGAACATTTATATTTTTGGAAGTGAAGGCCTACCTGCTCTTAGAGCCGAGATATCCGCCATCGAAATTACACGCGCGCGCCCCAACTCCGCGCGAATGCTCATCATCCGCTCTCTCACTCCCACACGCTCTTTCGTGAACAGACAGGGAGAGAAAAAAAGGAGAAGGGAGACTAACATCTGACAACTACACGAAATGGAGATGTTAGAAAACTCTGAGCGAACAGAGTTGCATTTGAACAACAAAGAATGAGTGTGAGCCCCCCCCCCCCCCCCCCCCCCCCCCAAACCTTCCTCGCTCTCTCTCTCTCTCTCTCTCTCTCTCTCTCTCTCTTCAAGGAATGATGAAGTACAATGTCAAAACTAATGTTAGATAAGATACATTTATTAGAGAAATCAGTCATAATTGAAAACAATTAACATTGAAATAACATATTACAAAGAGAAATGGATGACAAACGGATGTTTTAAGGATGTTTTTAGTTTAGTGATCGAATGAGACAGAGACAAATTATATGTGTGGTGGATTAACAATAATTTATAGTAGATTCCTAGCAGTGCTAGGGGGATCCATAAATTGTTTTACTTGCGAGCGTTTTATACTTATGTGCGGGAAGAGCATTTCGCTTGCGCGCCCATCCGCCTCTATTACCCTTTGAGAAGAGATGTTTTTTTTCATCGTACCAATCCTGATTGATCGTTGACCTGCCTTACTTCCATTCTTCAACATGGTTGTGGTTCCACTCATTGTGACACTACTTCTCCTGGGTGTCATTCCTGCTAGGAGAAGGATCCACGAACTTCTGTTCCAAGGGGCGGTGGGAGAGAGTGAGATGACCGACCGTTCGCGATGAAGAAAATGAACGTGAATGAAGAGATGAAGAGAGAAGAGATGTGTTGCCATAAAATGAACGTTTTCCAGCTCAGAATGACTCAAAACAACTTGTTTCATCATTCTTAGCACGAAAAATACCGTGGAACACGTTTTTTGTGTCTGTAAAAATCAGCAAAAGATTTGGATCGAACCGGGGTTCGAACCCGCTCAGTGTTTTTAGAGTGGTACCTCTTTACCTCGACGTCTCGAATGATTTTGCTTATTTTATTTATTTATTTATCGTAGTTCGCTCAGAGTTTTCTAACATCTCCATTTCGTGTAGTTGTCAGATGTTAGTCTCCCTTCTCCTTTTTTTCTCTCCCTGTCTGTTCACGAAAGAGCGTGTGGGAGTGAGAGAGCGGATGATGAGCAGTCGCGCGGAGTTGGGGCGCGCGCGTGTAATTTCGATGGCGGATATCTCGGCTCTAAGAGCAGGTAGGCCTTCACTTCCAAAAATATAAATGTTCAAAAACATTATAAGAAATATTATAAAGATTAATTATCATTACTGAAACGTTTTTTCCACGTGGAAAAGCAAAATACGGTTTTTTCAAATTTTTCGGAACTTGGTGATTTTGTGTTTCATATAACTGT
Organism: Parapristionchus giblindavisi; assembly: GCA_943737045.1. Taxonomy (NCBI): domain Eukaryota; kingdom Metazoa; phylum Nematoda; class Chromadorea; order Rhabditida; family Diplogasteridae; genus Parapristionchus; species Parapristionchus giblindavisi. The sequence continues at coordinate 278,356 of CALSFV010000243.1, forward strand.
CATATATGGGTATTTTGAGCTCGTAATGTTTTTTCGGATGTTTTTGAGTCATTTTAGCTCCTTTGCTGTTTCTTGATAAAGGAATAAGCCGAGGTCGCGTCACTAAATAAAGGAATAAGCCGAGGTCGCGTCACTAAAATCAACGCTTTTTTTTTTCCAATTCGGAAATCCTCTGAAACTTGGGTCATTTTTAGACACATATGGGTGCAACAAAACGCGCATAGAAGAAAAGTGCACTTTTTCCGATTAGGAAAGTTACGTCACTTTTTCATAAAACCGACCGCCCAGCACCGGCGCATGGTCGAAAAATGACGTCATCAACTGGTAAATGTTGCGCAAGATCTCCTCTTTCGATGCTTTTTTTGAAAAAGTGTCTATCATTATTTTGAACGGAGTTATGATCATTTTTCTGACGCACACTCGAGCCAAAAAAACCGTACCTGCCAACTTTGACCTACCGCTATTCGAAAATGAGAGCAGATATGCAAATTCGGAAAACGCAGTTCGATAGAGCATCGTTCAAAGTACTTATTCTGAATTTTTCAGGGGGTCGAATTTTCTATGTCCGGGGGGTGGTCGAACCTCTGGCGATTCCTCTCATATATACAATCCTCTTATCCATCCGGCCACTACTGCTTGTTCTCGATCTCACAGAAACCGGAGCTTATTGTAGGGCGAAAAAAAGACAGTCAGAAATATGCAAATTACTCGGCCCCCAGGGGTACGTTGCCAAAATCCTTAACATGGGAGTCTTGTATTTTGGAGACCTATCGAATGGTATATGTCCCATTCCGAAGTCCGGGACCGGCGCACCATACTTCCCTTGTGAGAGAGGCTACGCTCCCTATAAAAGAGCATAGGTTTGGAAACTATAAGCAAATTAAACGCGCCCCGAAGTCTCGCCTTTACTAGGGAATGGTTTCTTTGATGGTTGAAATTACGGTTAGTGACCTACATAGCGATAATCAGCATGGTCGACTTAGTAAGAATCAACTTTCAAAAGCTGCAGTTGATCGATTTTTTGAACGAAACCCGTCGCATATCCGCCGCACGAAAGACAGCCAAAGAAGATTTTTTAGACTTGATTTCCATTGAAACAACAATTTTTTTGCTGGAATTACCATGCAGACTTAAAATGCTGTCGGGGGAATCGAACTCGTGTTCAAAAAATGAAAAAAAAAACAAAAAATGCAACTTTTTGGCTGTCTTTCGTGCGGTGGATATGCGACGGGTTTGGTTTAAAAAATCGATCAACTGCAGCTTTTGACAGTTGATTCTTACTAAGTCGACCATGCTGATTATCGCTATGTAGGTCACTAACCGTAATTTCAACCATCACAAAAACCATTCCCTAGTTAGACACCCCGTGAGGGTCGAGCCTAATCGGTGGACAAGCCCACATAGGATATTTGGCAGGTCATAAAAGGAAAATATAGGGAGTACTTTCAAAAGAGAAACTTATTCGATGTAATTAAATATAGAGCAAAACAAAGGGCACAGGCAGAAGGTAGTTTACTCAAAGTCTACTTAAAGTGGGGAGTTTAAGTAGACTTTAAGTTTCGAAATACCAGAGTACAGGATCTGTATTTATGGCAATAAATCATAGCATAGTAATCTTTTCTCGTTCTTCGCATTTCCTTCGTGTTTAAGAATTGTTTTTCGGTCCTTGGCGTAGGCCTCGTGTTTCTATTGTGCTGGAAGATAAAATAAGTTGTTTTAATCTACCACTAGTTCGCTACTCTTGATGATGCTCAATAATTATAAAAATAATATTTATGCGTTTTCAAGGAAACACGGAACAGAAAAGAACGAATAAAATGTGTGAATGAATGAGACGAATAGATAGAAATGGTGGAATTGATTTTTTGGTGAACACAAGAACTATCGAAATAATAATAACCTTGTCTTATCCCTTGCTCATCGTCAACTTTGAACTTCTTTTTTGGTCGTCTAGCCATCATTCTTTATTTCTTTGGTAAATTTTATAGTACGATTAGTGAGCACAAAACTATCCTATTCCGGGTGTAGATATTGATGTTTTCTTTGTGGTCTGCATGAACCCTCTAATGTCTCGTTACATTAGCCTTACGTGCCTACACCGTCACGTAAATTAGCTTTACATCTTGGTAGCGACAAAGATGCTGATGTTGTTGAAGCAAAAGACACGAGAGAGAATGTCTCATTCTGATTAAATAAACATTTCAAACGTTATGAACTACAATGCAGTCAAAATTGGAAACGCGAAATCTTCGTGGACTTATCCTTTAGTTCTTATCAGTCATATGAAAATTTCGTGGTTGTTCTTATGATCTTTCTTTGATGCAATGTACTGTTGACTACAAAATTAGCCTAAAATATATCTTCGTTTTGAATGAGTGACAATACTATTGGATAGATTTTTGATAACGAAATGACGTTTCCAATCATTCCAAGGTTTCCAATTCTTTCCCAATCGCCAAGAACTTAAATATACTGGAAATATACTATTTTACTATATTCTCACCTCGTCAGTTAAGGCCACATAGCGATTCCCTTTGTTCAGCATTCCATTATCCATTATATTCGATCTTTCCAGAAATATTTTTGTTCAAAAAATAAGAATTTTAGTTTTTTTATTTATTTTTTCACTAGAAAAGTGTATATCCAAATATTGAAATCGACCGTCACTCTACTTTATTGTTTCTATTTCTCACTAGTTCAAAGTGATGAAATAAATAAATAAATAATGATAATTGTATTAGTTTTAGATGAGGAGAGTAGTGTTCCTACTCGCAACGGTTGCGGTGTCTATCGCAATCGATGGGTTAGTTCTTCATTCTCCCATTTTTATATATTTCTCCTATTTTTTCATAAATAAATTGAAGAATTTGTTTACAAATTCGAATGCAATGTGAACTTTTTTCATGAAAATCGCGTATAACATTCAATTTGAGAAGATTTGCATAAGTGCGGTATTGACGAAAAATAGATTTTCCTCCGTTTTACACGCACTACGAGTAAAGTTCACTGGAACTTGAAAATTCCTATCAGTAGAGCGCGAGTTGTGGTGTTGTTTGGCGGTTTTTCCTAAAAAAATATATTTTGATTCCAATTGATTTGGGTGTGGGCGCAATCTAATCATTGGCAAATTCTAAGACACTATTGCCAAGGAGAGTTTTTCGATCAAAAATCAACGAACGCTGAAATTCCGGCATTATTTAATTAATTCTAGCTATTTTCCCATGGCGAAGGAAAAATTTTTATTTGGATAAAACAGAATAACACATCTTTAGATTAAATAGCATAATTTTTTTTTCTTTAAACACGAATTCGGTGAAAGAATATTTTTTTGAATGATGGTGTATGACGACGATGTTCCCGAATCGGCTAATTTAGTTATTTTGCCAATTTTTTTGACACATTGCATTGCTATTATATAGGATACTCCTCCATTTCTCACCAGTTTTCGTTAAAATTAAAATATAACTGTGCATTGGCGAATTTCACTTTTTTTCCATATATTTTGAGAACACGCTAAGCAGCAAAATATAGTCTTGTTTTAGTAGAATAATATAGGCGAAAATCGCGCAATAGTGACTTGGAAATGTACTTATTTTCAGAGAAAGAGGAAGAAAGAGAGAAATAGGAGGAACTTCTTCGGTATCTGGCTGGAGAAGTTCCGAATAGGTCATGGAAAAAACATCGTCTTTAAACTAGAAAAATAGCAAAATTAGCCGATTCGGGAACGTCGTTGTCATACACCACAATACAAAAATAATTCGTTCACCGAATCCTTTTTTTCGTTGATCTTTGATCGAAAAACTCTCCTTGGGGAAAATGTCTGAGAATTAGCAAAGTATTCGATTGTACCCACTACCGAATCGATCGGAATCGAAATATACTTTTTTTAGGAAAAGTCGCCAAACCACAGCACAACTTCACTGGCAGGAATTTCCAAGTGTCAGTGAACTTTGCTCGTGGAGCCGGAAATTATCATACATAAAACTAATTTTTCGTTAATACCAATAAATGCAGCTGTTGAATTTTCCCAGATAGTGCATTATATTACAGCTGCGGCCAGACGCCTATTCCTCCCAATCTCTCGGCCACGAAGTCCAAGGTACAAAATGATATAGTAGGAGGAACCGTTGCCAAGCCATACTCATGGCCATGGCAGATTGTTTGGTGCAGAAAAGGTAATTCGGAATCGTCGTTCTGTTTACAGATGCAATATGACACCATATATGCGCACAATAGTAGAGTCGTATCCCAAAAAATAAACGTATTCAATAAGAATTGTAACAGGATATATTAATATTGATTACAGATTGGTTCGGTAATGGTTGCACCCTTGACTGTGGGGGATCCGTGGTTGCCCCCGGATGGGTCATCACCGCAGGTAAGTCATCACACTTAAAGGGACTGAAACCTTTGTCAACGGTCTCTTCAACGGCCTACCCTCTCTCGTTGTTAGAGAACAGAGTGATAGTGTGTGCAATGAAGAGACCATTGAGAGATGTCATTCTCCCTTTAAGCCTCATTTAACCATGACTCGACATGACTTTGTTGAGTTAACAATGTGCAAACAGCGATTCATTGATAGTGAGATATTTATCATAAAGCAATTCCTCCTTGTATAGGCAATAATCTACGTAAGCTAGACAAAATATGCAGAGGATAGATAGACAAAACAGATACAACATATGATATGAAACGGATACATTGTGACTAACACACAGACTTAAAGAAAGCGACCCTTGAGTTAGCATGACGGACTCCCGCAACACGTAACACGGAGATTATTGTTTATATTGTATGGAAATTAGCGTGTGTTGGAAATTAGCATCTCGAGTGGAAAACCCTGATGCCAATTGGTATATGATAAGAAGTTACCGAACCATTGATTAAAAATAGATTACTATTGTATCCTTTTACAGTAATTGTATGACTTTTCCACTCGAAACCCAACTCATTCCGCATACGTAGCGAAATGCAATACACGTTTACGTGACGGCATAGGCGCGTAAGGTAAATTTAACGACACTTTTACGTTAACTACCTCAAGGTCACTGCGTCTACTTCGACAGAAACGCCAAGAACTACAAGGTCAAGGCAGGAGTCTTCGACGAGGCTCAAAAGTAAGTATTGGGTATATTGAGCGTATAAAAATCACTTGATTTCTTTGTCGGCATGACTATTTCTTGTTTCGCATAGTACAGGAACTGTAAGGATCTCTTTTAAATATCAAATCAGCGCGGCGAAGGACAGACGGGTTAGGTGTGAGGAAGTGGAAAGGTAATCGAGAGTTTGGCGAGAGCGCAGGCGCCCGTTCTCTCGGTATTTACATACAGTTTGCCATTTTCTTATACAAGTACATTTTATACGGACAATAAGCATTGTGTGTGCATTGTGGTGCGCCGAGTGCGTAATTCTTGGACGACCTTTGTAATAAGTGGAATTACAGTGGAGAGCCCTACGAGCAGGTTGTCGAGGTTAAAGCCATTCATCTGAACCCCAAATACAATAACACAATGATTACCAACGATATCGCCCTTATCGAGGTTGGTTAGCCATTCCAATTTTTTTTTAAATTGTTTATGCCCATTTATGCTATTCTTTGAATTTCTACGAATATATTCCATGGCAAAGTTTCCCAGTAATTTTTTTCGTTGGCCAACAAGATATTTTAAGAATTCCAATTCTAGCTCGCCACCAACCTCATCTTCTCTGACCACGTTCAACCCATTTGTCTTCCTAAGACCGACGATGACGTCATATCTCCTCCTTCCGAACTCTGGCTCACCGGATGGGGAACCACCTCAGGTGACTATATTTAACCGTTTTAGTAACCTAAAGTATGCTCCATTTCAGAAGATGGAGAGATCTCTCGTCAGCTGAAGCAGGCCCTCATCCCCACGGTAGACAACGCTACCTGCAAGAAGGAGTCCCCCATAAGGTTCAACAAAGATGTATGACTGTTGATGATTTACCTCAAGTTTCCCAATGATTTACCATTTCCGAAACTGGTTTACCATCACATATTTTCAGGTTGAATTCTGCGCGGGAAGAGAGGGAGTCGACTCTTGCCAGGTTCGTATTGAGCGTATAAAAATGACTTGTATTCTTTGTACGCATGGCTATTTTTTGTTTTGCATAGTTCAGAAACTATGCTGAAACTAGTTTTTAAAGGTGGTGTCCGAGCAATATTTTCGTGAACTAACTGTGAAGACAGAAAGATAGCAAAAGTTATTCTGCATACCTTACATAAATTAGTTTATGCTAATTTAGCTTATTGATCGCTAGAATCATCACCACATTACAGGGCGACTCAGGAGGACCCGTCGTCAAACAGTCCTCTAACGGTGCATGGTTCCAGTACGGTATCGTCTCATGGGGATCTGGATGCGCTGAGGAGGGCGAGGCTGGTATGTAACGTTAAAGAAGGGGACCCTAGAGTTTTTCGTGACTAAACTGTCCAGGCAGGGCTACAGATCACAATTCCCTCTATATAAGTTTCTCTAAAAGTATGGATTCTCGGGAATATCGTAATCCTAGCTGAAAGTTCGTTGTTTCACCAAGGAACGCCCAGGGAAGGCGCGAATTTTCCAATTTTAAAATTCTACCCAAACAGTCTTGTTACGAAAAAAACTCTAGAGTCTCCATCTTTAAATTCAAATTTCCCGCTTGTCAAAAGAATTGTTGCAGGAGTCTACTCTCGTATGACCGCTTTCTGTGACTTCATCGAGACTACCACTAACGGAGTCGTCAAGTGCCAGGATGTCTAAACGAATTGTCTGAATTGAGCAATGAACTAATAATTCAATCGATATTCGAACAACTTATCGTTTTAATGTGCAATCTAATAAATGGCTAGAGTGGCTATTCATTAATGATGTCTTGTTGGCAAGGAATTTCAGAGGAGAGACCGTCATTTGCTTTCAAGGATCAAGAGTAAATGATCTTTCATTCTTTTCCAAGAGTGTACTACATAAAATTTGCCATAAAGAGATCAAAGATAAAAGAGTTTATACACAGTACGGGCACCGTTAGAATTTTCTAAAGGAACCCCGCGGGACGCCCCACCTCGTAGTTGCTTTTCTTAAGGAATAAAAAAAATATGCTTATATCGTACCGCAAAGTTTCTTGTTGCAGTGAAAGTTTCAGAAAGCGTTCTGAAAGTTTCAAAACGCTTCAAAACCTCTTATCAGCTCAATTTAAGTGTTTGTGTCCAGTTTTCAGTTATTTTGTTCATTTCTGAGTGATTGCTTATTGTTAACCAAATTGTTATTTTATTTATTTATTTATCGTGCACCGCAAGGGTTTCTTTGTCAACGGTCTCTTCAACGCTCTACGCTCTCTCATTGTTAGAGAAGATAGAAATAGTGTGTGCTTTAAATGAATTGACCCGAAATGACTGCATTCAAAAATTATCAGTTCACGATGGTGATCCTAGCACACCTACAGTGTATGCAACAAGTCTCCGGACACTTTTAAATTTTTTTATAACTTTTGATCCAGGAAAGCAATCAAGCTGATTGAGGAATACAACCATGATGTGTTGGTGATATTACATTAGTTCATTATTGCATAGTGATGACGCAATCGAATTACACTTTTTTGAAAAATGTTATTTCTTTAGTCAAAAGTCCTGTTCTTATGAAACGTTGTGAGAGTGTAGAACCCCACTAGGGCTGCACAGTCAAACAATCCGGAATGGCTCCGACTCCGATTTCAAGCTGTAGTAGGGTTGCAACTTTGACTCCCAAATCTTATAACTCAGCTTCTTCATGTGCTAACGACACGTTCTAAGCATCAAAATGATGCTAGTGGCGAGTAATGTTTATCCCCTTATTATGGCAGTCATAGCTCTTCATTCGCCCTCAGGGAATGAAAAGCAATTTTTTTGGAATGACTGATTTTGAGACCCTACCGTTCGGAGGGCAGGTCTTCTAAAATTATGGTTCCTGCGCTAGCAGCTTTGCAATGTATCATATATTTATTTCCCTTATTTTGGTTTGGTTCCGATTCCTTTCAGACCCGTAGTTATGCTAAGGTCTACTCGGTTTCAGCGATCAAAGATCATAATCCAAAGATCAAAGATCGAAGTTTAGCAATAGTGTAAAAAAATTCGTGAACTTCTCTAACATGCATTGGTGCTTTGCAAATAAGAGATTTCATCAATAGAGGCCCCGGGATGAGAGCAGTGAGAGAGAAAGCACAAGTGCGCTCACCGAGTAGACCTCATCATTACTTTTGCTACGGGTCTGAAAGGAATCGGAACCAAACCAAAATAAGGGAAATAAATATATGATACATTGCAAAGCTGCTTGCGCAGGAACCATAATTTTAGAAGACCTGCCCTCTGAACGGTAGGGTCTCAAAATCGGTCCTCCCAACAAAAAAAATTATTTTATGCCCTGAGGGCAAAGGACGAGCTAAGACCACCGTATTCTGGTGATAAACAACACTCGCTTCTAGCATCATTTTAGCACTTAGAACGGGTCGTTAGCACATCTAGAAGCTGAGTCATAAATTTTTTAGGTCAAAGTTGCAACCCTGCTACAGCTTGAAATCGGAGTCGGAGCATTCCGGATTGTTTGACTGTGCAGCCCTCCACTCTCACAATGTTTCATAAGAACAGGACTTTTGACTAAAGAAATAAAATTTTTAAAAAAAAGTGTAATTCGATTGCGTCATCACTATGCAATAATGAACTAATGTAATATCACCAACACATCATGGTTGTATTCCTCAATAAAGTCTGTACATTGACTCAAAAGATCAGCATGATTGCTTTCCTGGATCAAAAGTTATAAAAAAATGTAAAAGTGTCCGGAGACTTGTTGCCTACACTGTACAGTATATGGGTGCGAACTAACATTTCATCTTTTTCTGATTCATGGTGCTGGATTTAACGAGTCATGTGTACGACGGATAAGAGAGTACACACAGTCCACACAGCAAAGATCAATTATTCCACCCAGAAAAGGATAGTTTTGTGATCACGAAGCGTACTACAATATTGGCAAAAGAGATAAAGAATGATGACTAAACGACCAAAGAACTTAAGTTCAGAGATGAAAAAAAGTGATACGGTGTTAAACCTCTTCATGAGCGTGCGAAAGAGAGATTGAAACTACTTAATTTATCGATGGAAACAATACAATGGAAACAAGAAACCTAAGCTAAGGACTGAAAACAAAAAAAAAAGACTTAAAGATGGAGGCCCTCGAATGTTGATGCAAATGCATAGCATATCTATTATGCAAGGGACAAGTGATATGAAAGAAATTAGCACGACGAAATTAGCAATCCCCTAGCGCAGTGGTAAAAGTGCTCACTAGTAAGCGTAACGTTGCGGGTTCGAACCCTATTGCTGAACTTTCTTATTTTCAAAATTTCGCGCCTTTGCCTGTGCATCAAGCATGATTCTTTCATGATTCTTGCGATTGATAGGCTGAATTAGCATAAAATAATTTATGTATGGTATGTAGAATAACTTGTGCTATCTTTCTGTCTTCACAGTTTGTTCACGAAAATATTGCTCGGACTCCACCTTTAAACACGAAGATCGAGAAAAAAATACGATGAAATATTTGAGAGAAGTATTTGTTATTATTATTATTATTATTATTATCAACGAATTTAAATAATAATAAAATCAATGATATGTTGAGATGTTTCCGAGCAAAGTGTCAACTTCAATTGAGTTCGCTTTAAGTAGGCTTGCGTCTCACTTTAAGTAGACTTACATAGTGATGTCACACTTTTAGTAGACTTACATAGTGACGTCGCACTTTGAGTAGACTTACATAGTGACGTCACACTTTAAGTAGCCTTACGTTTCACTTGAAGTAGATTTACAAGTCTACTTAAAGTGAAAGTGTAAGTAGACATTAAGTTTAGAAATATCAGAGAACCCCCTCCGCAGCGTCTCCGGCGGAGGATACGGCGTACTTCCGTTGCGCAAACCTCATAACGAGTTATATTTAGCTACGTATCCGTCGCCGTAAATTTTGGAGAGTGTTGAGTCTCGAGTGGAAAAACCTGAAAGGCGGTAAGAAGCTACTGTAAAGATAAATGGATGACTACCGTACCCTACCATTTTACGGCCCATCAGGGTTTTCCACTCAAGACCCTACGCGCTGCAAAATTTATGGAGACGGAAACGTTGCTCAGTGTTAACACGTTACGCCGTTACGGCATAGCACGTAAGGCAAAAATCGCCCGGGGCCCCATAAAGTTCAATAAATACAAGGATTTATTTGTTGTTTAGGTAGCCGTGCACAGAGACAAAATTCCTTATGCATCGTTTCATTTGCCTTGCGTGTCTACGCCGTAACCTCCTCCTCCGCGTCTCCGTGGTGACGGCGGAGGTTACGGCGTAGGCACGTAAGGCAAATGTAACGAAGCATTAGAGATATCGGAATATGTCTCCTCCAATCCGCGATGATCATCTCCCTGGTGTGCTCTCTTCTTTATAAGGAATGTCTTCATTGATGCTGATGGTATTTTAACACAAAATTTATTCTTCGCTAGATCGTATATCACATTTGGAGTCCAACTTTTTGGCTGAAGTGAATTCCACCCCTAGGCACCTGTGAGGTTTCAGCGCATACAAACCATTTTCATCAGCTATGCCATATTGCTTGCCGTCTAACCGAGAATGCATTTTTAAACGCCTTCATTAAAAAGCAAAAGACAATTTTTTGCTAAAATAACCATTTCAAACATTATATTTTACTTCTGGATAGTATGATAGTGTTGTGCTTGATTATGCCATAGTTTATGAAGAGTTGGGTCATCTAGTTTATCGGAAAAAAATTATGGCATAACCAAGTACAACACTAACACATTACTATCCACAGTTTACAGTTTACAGTTTAAAACACATTTATCAAGACTACGACTCTGATGTGCATGGGGGATAAGCTCATCTTACTTCCGACAGTCCCAGAAAACTGACGTTGATCTTCATATGCGCGTCTTCGATTCCACAAATCCGAGAACATCGACAAGCAGTTTGGAGTTGACCGAAGAAGTTGGCTTCCCATGATTGGGTCTCACTGCCAAAATCCGGCTTGGTAGGGATTCTTGTTGCTCACTGACACAAACGAGAACTGTCCACACACGGACCAAAACAACGGATGAGTCCAAAAGGGGCAAAAATTAAGTACACGAAAGAAAGAGCCTTTATTCTAGACTTTATACACCACATACTTTTGGACTGGTCCGGTGTTCTAGAGCAAAACCACACTATGAAGATAGCACGGTATGCCTTCTTTAATTTCGTCTAGTCAAAATTGGAAACGTGAAATCTTCGTCGACATATACTTTAGTTCTTATCAGTGATATCAAATTTTTGTGGTTGCTCTTATGATCTTTCTTTCATGCAATGTACTGTTGGCTACAAAATTAGCTTAAAATATATAATCATTCTTAAATGAGTGACAATACTATTGAATAGATCGCTAAATGACGTTTCTAACCATTGTAACAATGGTTGTAAGGTTGTAAGGTAGGAAGGCCAATTCTTTCCCAACCGCCAAGAACTAAAATATTAAATTAATAATATTAACAAATGTACAATTATAGATTTGCATGCACATATAATGTTATTTTTTAAAAAAAAATATATAGGCTAGTTAATAATGTGCCTTATGGTTTTTCGGCTGCTACGTCTAGACACCATAACGCGTCCCCCGGTGTCGCGGCCATCTTCAGTAGACAACACCAGGTCCTTCTAGAGACTTTATAGAACTAGATTTTAAATGTGTAAAATCGTTTTCGCAGAGTACGGTAGGGTGTGTCTTCAAAGCTTGGGCGTGCCTTTTTTGGTAATCTTATCTTCTTCTATATTTTATCATTTCTCGTTATTCTCTTATCTTTATTGGTTGTCTCAGAGCTTTACAAAAGTCTCAGGATGTACCTTTAAAAGACCCAGCCTGGTTGACTTATTATCAGTTTTTGTTCCATTTATCCAACATCCATTAGATTCGAACTTTGCAAAATTATTTTTGTACAAAAATTAGAATTATAGTTTTATTAGTTTATTTTTCCATTTGAAAAAAAAAGTATTGAATATCTAATGTTGAAAATAAAGTCTCTCTACTTTGATGTTGCTATTTTTGACAAGTCTAAAGTGAATAAATAAATAAATAATGATAATTGGATTGAATTCAGATGAGGAGAGTATTGCTAATACTTTCCACGGTAGCGGTCTCTCTCGCAATCGATGGGTTTGTTCTTCACTTTCTTATTTTTTTACAAATTTCTTATATTTTTTTGCAAATAAATTAATGAAAATCGCACATTGCAGCTGCGGTCGGACGCCCATTACTCCCAATCTCTCAGCAACGAAGTCCATGGTACAAAATGACATCGTAGGAGGCACCGTGGCCGAGCCATACTCGTGGCCCTGGCAGGTTGTTTGGTGCTCAAAGGGTAAGTCAGTCCTGATTACCGATACAATACCACACCATATCTATATACAATATAATGTATAGTCGTAAGCAACATCTGATATAACGTATTTAATAGGAATTGTCTTTCGAGAGAAGCACCAGTTGCGACGGAACCGATTCTGAAAGCGACGCATATGGGTCGTCAGGGTTGAGTTAGGACCGCCAAAACTGTTTTGAAAAACTGCATCGCGGATCTATGTACTAATCGATAATTTCGATCGATACAAGCGCGCCGCCAAAATACTCTACCAGACGCAACGCAGAATGATCAGGGGCGGCTCAACCGGGGCTAACACCCCCATACGCCCCTAATTCGATTCCCGTCTCTGTCATTATTCTTTTGATGATTTTTAAAAATTTCCTCAAATTCATTTTCGTTGTTGTATCATCTTTTCAGAGCTTTATCATTTGAATATAATGTGGTGAATGAAGATAGTCTCACGCGCTTCCGACGAGGAAGATGAGTGTCGTGCATCTCGTAGGGTATTTTGGATTCGCGCTTGTATCGATCGATATTATCGTTTATTGTGCGTATAAAATGTACTTGCATAAGAAAATGGCAAACGGTCTCTAAAGAACGGAAGTCGCTCAAAGGCTAGATCTCGCCCAACTCTCCATTGTAGGTCCGTGGTGCAGCTTTTGAAAATAGTTTCGGCGGTCCCTCACCCTTAACTACCCATATCGCTCGCTTTCAGAATCGCTTCCGTAGCAAATGGTGCTTCCCTTGTTAGGATTTGCTGTCAAACTATAATACGTTAATTACAGATTGGTTCGGTAATGGTTGCAATTTCGAATGCGGTGGAACTGTCGTCGCCCCGGGATGGGTCATCACCGCTGGTAAGTCACCACTCCTCATTTATCCATGACTTAACATGACTAAACGTTAAGTACCTTAAGCTCACTGCGCCTACGACGATCTAAACGCCAGGAACTATAAGGTCAAGGCAGGAGTCTTCGACATCACTCAAACGTAAGTATTGTGTGTGCATTGTGGTGCGCCGAGTGTCTTGGGCGACTTTTGTAGTAAGTGGAATTACAGTGAAGAGCCCTACGAGCAGGTTGTTGAAGTTAAGGCCATCCATCTCCATCCCGACTATAATAGCACGTTGATCACCAACGATATCGCCCTTATCGAGGTTTCTCATTGTAAAAAAATATTTTAAATGTAAATTAAATTTTTTTTTAATTTAAATAATGATATTTAAAAATCTTTCGTTTAACTTCTATGAATACATTAAAGTTTCCCAGTCATTGTTTCGTTAGAAGCCGAATAATAATAAAATAAATATATAATTAATTTTTAAAAAATTAAAGAAATCAAATTCTAGCTCTCCACCAATCTCATCTTCAACGATCGTGTCCAGTCGGTATGCCTCCCTCAGACCGACGATGTTCTCTTCTCTCCTCCCTCCGAGGTTTGGATCACCGGATATGGAGCTGCTTCTGGTGCGTATGTTTAGCCATTTTATTTACCTGAAAACGTCCCATTTCAGAAGTTGGAGGGGGATTCTCTCAACTGAAGCAGGCCCTTATACCCATCGCAGACATGGACACCTGCAAGAGGGATTATCCCTTGATGTTCCGCGAGGAGGTTTGACTACCCAATGGTTAACCTCAAGGTTACCCTATGGTTAACCTCAAGGTTACCCTATGGTTAACCTCAAGGTTACCCAATGGTTAACCTCAAGGTTATCCAATGGTTAACCTCAAGGTTATCCAATGGTTAACCTCAAGGTTATCCAATGGTTAACCTCAAGGTTACCCAATGGTTAACCTCAAGGTTATCCAATGGTTAACCTCAAGGTTATCCAATGGTTAACCTCAAGGTTATCCAATGGTTAACCTCAAGGTTATCCAATGGTTAACCTCAAGGTTATCCAATGGTTAACCTCAAGGTTATCCAATGGTTAACCTCAAGGTTATCCAATGGTTAACCTCAAGGTTATCCAATGGTTAACCTCAAGGTTATCCAATGGTTAACCTCAAGGTTATCCAATGGTTAACCTCAAGGTTATCCAATGGTTAACCTCAAGGTTATCCAATGGTTAACCTCAAGGTTACCCTATGGTTAACCTCAAGGTTACCCAATGGTTAACCTCAAGGTTATCCAATGGTTAACCTCAAGGTTATCCAATGGTTAACCTCAAGGTTATCCAATGGTTAACCTCAAGGTTATCCAATGGTTAACCTCAAGGTTATCCAATGGTTAACCTCAAGGTTATCCAATGGTTAACCTCAAGGTTATCCAATGGTTAACCTCAAGGTTATCCAATGGTTAACCTCAAGGTTATCCAATGGTTAACCTCAAGGTTGCCCAATGGTTAACCTCAAGGTTATCCAATGGTTAACCTCAAGGTTGCCCAATGGTTAACCTCAAGGTTATCCAATGGTTAACCTCAAGGTTATCCAATGGTTAACCTCAAGGTTATCCAATGGTTAACCTCAAGGTTATCCAATGGTTAACCTCAAGGTTATCCAATGGTTAACCTCAAGGTTATCCAATGGTTAACCTCAAGGTTATCCAATGGTTAACCTCAAGGTTATCCAATGGTTAACCTCAAGGTTACCCTATGGTTAACCTCAAGGTTACCCTATGGTTAACCTCAAGGTTACCCTATGGTTAACCTCAAGGTTACCCAATGGTTAACCTCAAGGTTATCCAATGGTTAACCTCAAGGTTATCCAATGGTTAACCTCAAGGTTATCCAATGGTTAACCTCAAGGTTATCCAATGGTTAACCTCAAGGTTATCCAATGGTTAACCTCAAGGTTATCCAATGGTTAACCTCAAGGTTATCCAATGGTTAACCTCAAGGTTATCCAATGGTTAACCTCAAGGTTATCCAATGGTTAACCTCAAGGTTATCCAATGGTTAACCTCAAGGTTATCCAATGGTTAACCTCAAGGTTATCCAATGGTTAACCTCAAGGTTATCCAATGGTTAACCTCAAGGTTGCCCAATGGTTAACCTCAAGGTTATCCAATGGTTAACCTCAAGGTTATCCAATGGTTAACCTCAAGGTTATCCAATGGTTAACCTCAAGGTTATCCAATGGTTAACCTCAAGGTTATCCAATGGTTAACCTCAAGGTTATCCAATGGTTAACCTCAAGGTTGCCCAATGGTTAACCACTTCTGAAACTGGTTTACCGGCACACATTTTCAGGTCATGTTCTGTTCTGGCAAATTGCATCTAGACTCCTGCGCGGTTCGTATCACTTTGAATCTCGATATCCAATTACTCATTCCCACAATTACAGGGCGATGCCGGAGGGCCCGTCGTCAAACAATCACCTAACGGTGCCTGGTTCCAGTACGGTATCATCTCATGGGGCACGGGATGCGCTCAGGAGGACAAGCCTGGTATGTGACCTTTAAATTTAAATTCGAATTTACCGCCTGCCAAAAAAATCGTTGCAGGAGTCAACTCTCGTATGACCGCTTTCTGTGATTTCATCGAGACCATCACTAACGGAGTCGTCAAGTGCCAGGATGTCTAAACGAATTGTCTGAATTGAATAATGAACTAATAAATCAATCGATAATTGAAATGTTCATCGGTTTCGTATGCAAATTATCACTAACAAATGGTTATTTAGACTGCTTGCCATACAAAGATCAAAGTAAAATTTTCTTTATCATATTGTGTACTATTGAGCAATATCATTAATTAGGAAGGTTAATGCAGAAAGCCAGAATGAAAGAGTGTGTGCGGATTTTGATCGAAATTTCAGTCGAATAATGGCAGATTTTCAACGTACTTAAAGAAGAGAACCTTCTTGTTTTTTCGTCAATAAATTGGCCAGGCAGAAAAATGAATCATATCTCCCTGTATCCAAAAACAATTTTCTCTAAAATTATAGGTGCACTGGAATACCGTAATCCGAGTTGAAAGTTTCTTGACGTGCTTTTCAAATTTCGAATTTGAAAGATAAAAATATAAAAAATTGCAACCGGGAATCGATCCAGCGCGACGTGGCTACAAGAGCTGACTACTAGCCAGTGACCTACACGAGTCACTCAAATCTATTAGAGAACAGAATGCCACAGAATTGTTCAAGCTATTCATTCATTCATTTATAACACATTTATTAAGAGTTGGCATAGACAAGGGCTCTGATGTGCATGGAATTCCAATTCTTGCACTTAGCTTCGCTTAGAAAGTTGCATCCAACAGTCTTCCGAAAGAGGTCGCTCTATCTTGTGGGGGTCTCCCTTTTCTTCTCCTGCATCGAGGAAACCATTCGATCACTGATCGGCTCCACTTCGGGCACTCATCATTAGCGAGTTTGTGCACCCAGAACCACTTCCTCTTCAGCGCCGTACGAACGAAATCCTGAACAAGAGTCAAGCCCCGCAACCGCTCATTAGCTACACGATCGAGCACAGTGCAGCCTACCATCCAACGCTCCATTTTTCTTTGAGCCACGGCTAATCGATTCATTTGTGCTTTATTCAGTGCCCAGCTCTCACAACCATATAATACCGCAGGTAATATACACCCATTGAATAACCTACGCTTATGCGCCATTGGAATACCCTTATTAACCACGAATGCCCTATGTTTATGAAATGCCCCAAAACCCGCTTGAATCCGACACCCAATTTCCCCATCCTCCTTCCCCGTTATGTTGATTGATGCACCCAAGTACACCACCTTATCAACCAGTTTCACTTCCTTGCCTGCCACAGTAACTATTCTAGGAATGGGCTTGGAAGTCATCCCTATTGTTTTATCCCCATTAAGAACCAGCCCAACCTTTCCCAATTCCCTCTCAAGCTCCTTGGCCATTGCTTGAATTTGTCTCCCATCATGAGAGATTAGAACAGCATCATCGGCAAATAGGATATGAGAGAGGAAACGCCCGTTTACATTAATACCCTTATGAGACCAATTAAGATTACGAAACTGCTTGAGAACTGCTGTAAACAGTCTCGGTGATAAACAATCCCGCTGTCTAACCCCTTGGCCAACCTTTATTTCCACTTCTTTCCCATTGACAACCACCACATTTTTGCTACCCTGAGTCAGCCCAGCCAGAAAAGTCACCACTTCAGATGGAATACCCTCCAATTCCACTGCTCTGAACACAGCTCCTGTGAAAACACTGTCAAAGGCTTTAGATATATCCACAAAAAGCAGATAAATCGGCAGCCTATAATCGACACAATATGCTATGACAGATTTCAGTGTATGGATAGCATCCACTGTAGAGTGACCTTGTCTAAACCCCATTTGCTCCCACCCCTTATTTCCATCCAAAATAGACGCATATCTCTTATTGAGCAGACCAGTCAGCGCCTTCTGTGTAACAGGAAGCAAACTGGTAGGCCTGTAATTTTTGGTGAGAGATAAATCGCCTGTCTTGGGTAGAAGAATTGTGCGAGAATACCCAAGTCCTTTTGGAATGTTCCACAATATGATTCCATTGAAAATTTTAGTGAAGAGTGGTACTAATTGGTCCACTCCCGCCCTCAACATTTCCCTAGTAATTCCATCTTTACCCGGAGCCTTTCCCGACTTAAAATACCTTAATACATAGCTACCTACCTACCTTAATACCTTATATATCAAGGTATTAGCGCACCCCAAATCTAACTCTTCCTTAAATAATGACAATAAAATGATTGCCAAGGTAGCCTTCGAAATACAATATAAGCCAATGTTCTTATGAAAAAAAACGCTATAAAAAGTTCATAAAAACTGCATCTTTTGTATGTATATACTGTCTGAAAATGGATTGTAACTGTGAAAAAAATTGTGCAGTTAGATAAGTTTCCCAATTCCGGCTTGATGCTCGTCGGCTTCGTACAAAAGTTCATTGTATGTACATAACAGCAATCATGACAGTACGGTTTGTTCACTATCAGGGCTGGGCTTAAACTGAAAATTTTACGACCGTTCCGTGAAATGCGTAAAAAAATCCATGACTATCCATGACATGACTATGTGCAAAAAGATTGCATTTTTCCAATTTTGACTATCCACGTGCATTGTAGCTTAAATTAGAGTTAAAGTAATGAAAGAATGGATGTAAAGTAGGTTGTGTTAGAAAAGAAACTATGTAAAGACTTAATATAAAAAAAGTTTGACATGCTCACTTTATCAGAAGGATACATCCTCCCATCCCACAATGTCTAGCTGTCATCAAATTTTCATGCTTGTTCTTATGCAGGGCCACTGTTGGCTACAACTTTAACCTACAATTTATCATCTTTTTGAATGAGTGACAACACTAGTGAATTTGCTCGGGGTGTGTCTTTAAAAGACGCAATGGGGGAGACTTATTATCAGTTTTTGTTCCCTTTGTCCAACCTGCCATTATCAATTACATTCGATATTTACCAATTATTTTCGTTTAAGTAACAAGAATTTCAGTCGTATTCGTTTTTTTCAAAAAAATAGTATTGAAAATCTTTTAAAAATTGAACAGTACATCATTCACACAGATAAAAATGTGTCGTCCACGGACCATAAGTCCTGTTGTTGACATTTTTTCAAACTGAATAAATAAATAAATAATGATAATTGAATTGAATTCAGATGAGGAGAGCATTGCTAATACTCTCCACGGTAGCGGTCTCTCTCGCAATCGATGGGTTAGTTCTTGACTTTCTTATTTTTTTACAAATTTATTGTGTTTGTTTCCTAAAGCGCATAATTTCTTTACTTGTTCGAATAACCAGAGAACTTGATTTCATGAATCGCACATTGCAGATGCGGTCGGACGCCCATTCCTCCCAATCTCTCAGCAACGAAGTCCATGGTACAAAATGACATCGTAGGAGGCACCGTGGCCGAGCCATACTCGTGGCCCTGGCAGGTTGCTTGGTTCTCAAAATGTAAGTCCTGATTACAAACACAATACCGGTCGTAATCGCCGTATCCGACGGAAATCCATTTATCCCTTTCTGCATTTATGCCTCCCACTCCTGCTCAGTATATTTGATGGAAATAAAATAAATACAATACAATACGACACCTTATATCACGCCTGTCACGAGAGAATCGAGCTAACGACCGGAATGGAGAAAAATCACAAAACGAGTTCTCCCCAGTTTTATTCTTGTTTAGGCATGCCCTACCACCCCCAAAGTCCCATTGTGTAAGTGTCATTCTGGTACTCCCTACACCGGGTCGGTCATCCGGGAAACCAACTTTGAACGCAAATATCTCGGTTCAGATGCATTTCTGTGAAAACCTACCACGAGGGAAACCCCCGCACTTTCTCCGTGCTCTATCGATCTAAACAAACCAGAGGTCATAAAATTGCTTCCGAACAGCGCTACACTATGGGCCAAATAACTCAAAACCTGCCGATTCGGCGCGGCAAAGCCTGAAATATGTTATGTAACTTTTCGAGGGCTACAAAATGAGTGGTTTACGCAAAAAATACGTCCATGGAGACGTGTGGATCATCTCCTTTGAAATTTCCTGATGATTTGAAGTCATTTTCGCCCAACCACAATCTCTCGTTTCACACACTCTCTCGCCGGAAAGTGAAAGAAATGCAGGGAAGAGAAAGGGAGAAACGATATGTTTCATTCCGCACAGCGCGCTCGAGACCGTGCGGTGTAGAATGGAATGGAATGGAATGAAAAGGAATATGCGAGAGAGTGTGTAAAACGAGAGATTGTGGGTGGCGTAAATGACTTAAAATCATCAGGAAATTTCCAAGGGGATGATCCACAAGTCTCCATGGACTTTTTTTTTCGTAAACCACTCATTTTGTAGCCCTCGAAAAGTTACATAACATTTCAGGCTTTGCCGCGCCGAATCGGCAGGTTTTGAGTTATTTGGCCCATTGTGTAGCGCTGTTCGGAAGCACTTTTATGACCTCTGGTTTGTTTAGATCGATAGAGCACGGAAAAATAGCTGGGGTTTCCCTCGTGGTAGGTTTTCACAGAAATGCACCTGAACCGAGATATTTGCGATGACCGACCCAGTGTAGGGAGCCCCAGAATGATATTTACTAGAGTTGGCAATACGGGCGTTGGGGGGCCCGCAATGAAATTGACTTTTCATTGCTAATGATTGCGGGCCCGCAGTGCGGTGTAAAATCATTCAAAAATCATTGCGGGCCCGCAAACTCAGAGGGAGGGGAGGGGGAGCGATTACGGGCCCGCAATGACTACTTTATTCCTACCCTGCTATTTTTTTGCTATCGGTCGTTTTTTCTCTGTTAACGAAGTAAAGTGAAGAGAACTGAGATGAACGACCGATCACAAAAGGTAGCAGGGTAGGAATGAAGTATTCATTGCGGGCCCGCAATCGCTCACCTCCCCTCTCTCCTAGTTTGCGGGCCCGCAATGATTATACACAATTCACTGCGGGCCCGCAATGAATTGTGCATTATTGCCATCTCTAATATTTACACAATGGGACTTTGGGGGTGGTAGGGCATGCCTAGAGGTACCGAAAAATGATGCTAACTCATTTCATGATTTTCGGACCATTCCGAAGAATTGCCATTTTAGCTCGATTCTCTCGTGACATGCGTGATATGTACACAATAGAATGTAGAGTGCATCCCACATAATATGTAAATTAACATTTAGGAGTGAATAAGCGTAATGGATACCTAATCAAATTATTAGGTTGTAACATAAGTCTTTGTGCATATGATAGTGCTAGGTTTGCACTTTTGTTTCTTGCTTCGTTTTGAACGGAGCTCTCTGTACTAAATTTAAAATCAGAAATAATATTATAAAAGAGAGGAAAGGTCTTGTGGGAAATTTGAGTCGCGCTTCTCGTCTTAGTAGAGTCTAAAGTATAGCGAGCCATGCTCTAACAAGGGAAGTCAGCGGAGTCAGTCCGGGCGTTCGGGATGAGGCATACACCATTCGATAGGTCTCCAAAAAATAAGAACTTTTTCTATTAACCATTTTTCCTGAGGACTCCTGGGCGCCGAGATATTTGCATATTCCCCTCTCGCTTTCTGTTGAACGAACAGCCAGTCTCTTGGCTCTTCGAAGAGAGTAAGTGGTGGCCGAGTGAGTAAGAGCCTCATGTTTCTATCACATTTTTCCAATGCCACCATCGTTAGTGGAATACGAGCAAAATATTTTGAGACAAGGCCATTGGAACCACTCGGTCACCACTTACTCTCTTCGAAGCGAGACTGGTTGTACTTTCAACACGGGAGAAAGCGTTAGTCGAATATGCAAATATCTCGGCGCCCAGGAGTCCTCAGGAAAAATGGTTAATAGAAAAAGTTCTTCTTTTTTGAAGACCTATCGAATGGTGTATGTCTCATCCCGAACGCCCGGACTGACTCCGCTGACTTCCCTTGTAAGTTAAAATAAGTGTGAAAGGGGCCTATACATTGCATGCGAACTGCTGTGTTCACTTATATAATCGGGGACCTCTATTGTTAACAACTACAAGATTGAAGCCATAGCTCATATGTTTCTTCGTTTGTGTTCCACTAGAACTAACCAAGTAAAATGATAAGACGGCCAAATTTTTAATACTGCCTGTCCCCCCTACTCTCCGGACCTTACTCTCTCGGGTTACTCCTTTAGTTAACAAGGGGATGCTCCCAACTTGAGGTGGTCATATGAGATGGGAATAATTGACCTGAATCAGTTTTCGATGCTGACTACGAATCCGTTTACAAACATTGCCCAATCGAGCTGAGCTTCGATAAAATCGATATTGAAATTCGACTATTTGATTCGAAAATTCACAACTTACCAACCTTGTCCACTAATTACCGAAGCAGGTGTTTAGATGAGCTTATGAACGCATTAGGATGGTTTATATAGGAAGCCACACGAATTTCCGAATCAACTAGCGAATTTCAACATCGATTTTCTCGAATCTGAGCTCGATTGGGCAATGTTTGAAAACGGATTCGTAATCAGCATCGAATCATCTCATATGGCCTCCTCAAGTTGGGAGCATCCCCTTGTAAGGCATCCCACGTACTTTAGTGTATAAGAAGTTTAAGAACAAAGAGGATATCGAAACATGGTTGGCCTCACAGGTTACATAATAACCCAAGTGCTTCCACAAGCAGTGAACCCAAGGTGTGGCTGGATGATAGCAAGAAATCATCGACCCCAACAGCAGATAAATTCATTCTCCATGTCGTCGTTAAACGAAATTTTATGTGAATGTGTCATTCAAAAAGGACACAGACTTATTTTACAACCTAATGCATTGATTACAGATTGGTACACTGGTGAGTGGAGTCTTGACTGCGGGGGATCCGTTGTCGCCCCTGGATGGGTCATCACCGCTGGTAAGTCACCACTCCTCATTTATCCATGACTTAACATGACTTAAGACTTAACGTTAAGTACTTTAAGGTCACTGCGTGTACGACGACATGAACGCCAATAACTACAAAGTCAAGGCAGGAGTTTTCGATGAGGCTCAAACGTAAGTATTGTGTGTGAATTGTGGTGCGCCGCGTGTGTTATTCCTGGACTACGTTTGTAATAAGTGGAATTACAGTGGAGAACCCTACGAGCAGGTTGTTGAAGTTAAGGCCATCCATCTCCATCCCAAATACAATCATACATTGACCACTAACGATATCGCCCTTATCGAGGTTGGTTAGCAATTTAAAAACATATTTTACCAAAAATGTTACCTGGTCAACCATCCTTTCTTTTCGCTAAACTTCTACGAGTATATATCTAGACAAAGGTTTCGTAATTCTAGCAGCCGAATAGCAATAAAAATAAAATAAATAAACATTTTAAGAAATCCAATTCTAGCTCGCCACCAACCTCATCTTCTCTGACCACGTTCAACCCATTTGTCTTCCTAAGACCGACGATGGCGTCATATCTCCTCCCTCAGAGCTCTGGATCACTGGATGGGGAACCACCACCGGTGCGCATTTTAGCAAATTCATTTTGATTAACCCCTCATTTCAGAATACGGAGAGATCTCACGCCAATTGAAGCAAGCCCTCATCCCAGCGGTAGACATCGCTACCTGCAAGAGGGAGTATCCCATAAAGTTGAACAAAGAGGTAGGACTTACACTTCATGTTCTCACCTTACACAGAGAGCAAACTTGCCCAAATATGTGCAACATATTTCCCAACTTATATTAATGAGGTAAACGATTTGCCCACATTCGGGCAAACGGTAGCCCAAACACCCGTGATTTGCCCAAATACAGGCAATCATCACCCGCGTTTCATTATACATTTATGAATATGTATAAATATTATTATTTTTATTATTATTATTATTATTATTATTATTATTATTATTATTATTATTATTATTATTATTATTATCATTATTATTATTATTATTATTATTATTATTATTATTATTATTATTATTATTATTATTATTATTATTATTATTATTATTATTATTATTATTATTATTATCATTTGCCTGAATACGGGCAAATCCTTCGCCAACTAGCGACACTCGGGCAAATTTAATCTCTATATACACTGACCTCCCGAAATATTAAAGGGCCTCGCCAATGGTCTCTTCATTGTGCACACTATTTCTCTGTTCTCTAACATCGAGAGAGCATTGTGCGCCGAAGAGACCGTTGAGAGAGGTTACGCTCCCTTTAACAGCAGCAAATAATGAGAGTCGTGTGTATCGTTATATCCACATATATTACATATATATCGGCCCTGAATTATCACTGACCAAGCAGTGATTACGCGCAGGACATCGAGTGCCTTGAATAACGGGTTGTAGACGCAACGACCGAAACACCATACGGCACATACGTATTATAATTCTCGTCGAGCTCTAGGGAAAGTATAATATCAAAAATATATGACCATGGTTGCCCTCAAGATAACCCAATCATTATTTATGTTTTCAGGTCGAGTTCTGCGCTGGCAAGAAAGGCGTCGACTCTTGCCAGGTTTGTAACCAAAATCATATTTAACTTAACGATTTTCCGAAATTTCGGGTTCCCTTACTTAAATTCACATTAACCGATTTCAAAATTACAGGGCGACTCTGGAGGACCCGTCGTCAAACAGTCGGCTAACGGTTCATGGTTCCAGTACGGTATCGTCTCATGGGGCCAGGGATGCGCTGAGGAGGGCGAGGCTGGTATGTCACTTTTAAATTTATTCAAATTTCCTGCATGCCAAAACAATCCTTGCAGGAGTCAGCTCTCGTATGACCGCTTTCTGTGACTTCATCGAGACCACCACTAACGGAGTCGTCAAGTGCCAGGATGTCTAAACGAATTGTCTGAATTGAACAATAAACTAATAAATCAGTCGATAATCGAATAACTCATCGTCTCTATGTGCAAATCGTGCTTGCCTTACAGAGATCAAAGATAAAAAATATTGATTTCGTCTACTGTACAGATCGTGAACTATTGAGCAAGATTATTGATTATAAAAGATTTTGAGTAGAGAGTATGAGTTGTTTTTGATCAAAAGTTCAGTGAACAAAAGGTAATAACGTGATCAAGTCTTAAAGGCACTTTTTGATGCGATAGCAGCAACATTCTTGTCCGTGAGTGAGTAGTGAGTGGTCGTCTATTTTTTTTCTCCCTCTCTTCTTCTCTTCCTCGGCAAGTTTCCCTGCCAAGCCGGAGTGGTCACCGTGGCCGTGAATCGAATTCGCGTGGCGCGACTTCAAGCGCTGACTACTAACCACTGATCTGCACATGCTACTCCTTCAGCATCTCTAATCTGTTAGAGTAGAATGCCACGGCGTTGGTCACACATTCTTCATGATCATAGCGCATCTTAAATCTCCTTGTCCCCCTTCTTTAAATTTAAATTCAAATTTCCCGCATTTCAAAAGAATCGTTGCAGGAGTCTACTCTCGTATGACCGCTTTCTGTGACTTCATCGAGACCACCACTAACGGAGAACTCGAGTGTCAGGATCAGAGATGTTCGTTAATGAAAATTTTCGTTAATTCGTTAAGTCGTTAAATTAACGAAAAATAAGTCGTTAATTTTCGTTAATTTCGTTAACTTTCGTTAATGCTCAACGCATGACATTTTTTTCCAAACACGTTTATTTTTTAGAACAACATGAACAGTGATGTTCCATAAATCGATATATCAATTGTTTTAAAGCGAATACAGCTTTAAAAACTGAAGAAAAAAAAAGAATTTGGACAAAAAAAATAGATTTTGCCTAGAAGTGGGGTGCTAATGTGTAACAAAAATACGCCTCTCCAGCATCAAACCGCTCATTTTCATTAACGAAAAAATTAACGAAAATTAACTTATTTTCGTTAATTCGTTAATCGTTAATACCATCTCTGGTGAGGATGTCTAAACGAATTGTCTGAATTGAACAATAAAATAACAAATCAATCGATAATTCAAATATTCATTGGTTTCGCACGCAAATTATCGCTAATAAATGGCCATCATCAGAAATCAACGATAATATTGATTTATCATATTGTGAACTACAGGATTATGGACTAGTTATATAGAGAGACAGAATAAAGGAGTATGTGTTGATTTTCATCAAATGTTCAGTCGAATAATTTTTCGACTATAATGATTTCCGCAAATTATGATTCTGAAGGTAGCCTTCGAAATAGAAAATATACATACTGATAATGAGTAAAAACCTAATTAAAAGTGGTTGGAAACATTATCAAATTCTAAAAATTTTTGGTCTTTTACTTTTACTCCATTCGAGCTAATTCATTCCTATGAGAAAATCGAAATTTTCGACACCCCTGAAATGGTGCAAAAATGTCATATCTCTGTCTTCAGTGAAGCTGGAGTCTCCAAACTTGGCAGAGGTAATAGCCCATGAGGGATACAAAACTTGGCCGAGTGTGAGCCCGATCGTTTGAATTTCGTAAAAAAAATTTCTTTTTGAGGTACAGGAAGTGCCAGTCTCAGATTAATTTATGTTCTGTTCAGCAGCAAGATATCTTCTATATATAGCAGACGACAGTTTACAGGTGTTTCGTAAAATTTTGAGTTCTTCGAGAGAAGTTATTTTTTAAAGAAGATTGCATAGCGGATAACCAGTAAATGTTGTTAAAGAAGGGGACCCATGAGTTGGCATGACTGACTCTCACCACGATAAGCATGCTGGCTATTGTTTATATTATATGGTAATTGGCGTAAGGGACAATGAGAAAATGAGAGAGTCAAGTATGCAAATCGGATGGGCACTCTCTACATGCCTTGAAAGTTATACTTTCAACGCGCATAGTGTGCTTTAAACATATCGGAGATCAATAACAGATATGTCTTTCGATTCGTGTGATGAATCTCTATCATTCTATCCGAACAGTCTTATTACGAAAAAAACTCGGGTGGGTCTCCATCTTTAATACACTGCTAACAACAAGCCTCAGAATAAAAAAACCTGAGGAAATAATTTCGACTGAGTAAGTAGATAGAGGCTACCTCATCAATTCTAAATAATAAGTAGAGGAATCATAACAATTATATTATTATAATATATTTATCTTTAACGATAAACAGAGAGGTGAAAGAGAAAATAAAATTATGGAATGAGGCGAAGCAAGTGAGATCAAACAATTATTCAAGTGGGGACTCTGGTATTTTCAAACTAGTAGTTTACTTATATTTCCCACTAGCCGCAGACTTGCAAGTCTACGGCTAGTTAAACGTAAGAATACTAGAAGTGGTGTATAATACGGTAATGCATTTCGTCAAATGTTCTTTCACTAGTAGTAAACTGCTAGTCTGTGACGCCACGTAAGTAATGCAGTGTTCAGAACTTGGAAAATGCACGAAAATGCGGAAAATGCTGTTCAGAAGTTCAGCCGGAAAATGCTCTGAAAATGCTCATTTTCGAGGATTTTAAGCAAATTTTAATGGTTTTTTTGTTTAATATCAACGTTTATTGGTCGCAAACAGTGTTATGGACGCATTTTATTGATGATAAGTGATAATTTTAAATATGGACTCGCTAGGTTGATTTTTCGCAGCATGTTCGTTGATTTTCGGCTTAAAGTGCTCAAAAAAGGATCATACGATATTTATTTCAGCAGCATACTTTATAAATGACCTAAGTTAGCTGTTTTCCATGAAACATCGTGGTTCAACGCTTTTAAAGTGTATAAAACCATCTTTTTCGATCCAAAATCGAGCATTTTCGAGCATTTTCCACCTGAACTTTTGAACAGCATTTTCCGCATTTTCTTGCATTTTCCAAGTTCTGAACACAGCATTATGCTACTAGCATTACTGCTAGCATTACTACTAGTTTGGAAATACCAGAGGATGACAGTAGACGATAATAGTGGGGGTAGGATAGGATGTCAACATAGTCTATAGTAACCTACCAAAACATGAGCCTGATTGCTCAACTGAGTCAAAAGTTATGACATTGCAAAGTTTTTGCCGAATTTTGGCTGCTACTGTAGATGCATATTATATATAGAGATGAAGCTAAAGTCGTTCTGACGAAATAATTACCATCTCCTTACTGACAATAAAACTGACTAAAACTACTGTAATGAGTCAATGTTTGCGAAGGTGCTCTTTCTTTCTCATCACAGTAAAATTTTAGTCACTTTTAGTAAGGAGTTAGTTATTATTTCGTCAGAACGGCTTTAGCTTCACCTCAATATAAACATCACCCTAGCATGGCCTAGCATACCCACCCACCCGCACCCGCAGGACTTCGTGTACCTTGAATAACGGGTTGTACCCTTTTTTATCTTTCTATATAAACTAGAGTTGATTTTAGCGTCAAGCGCTTTATCAATTCTATTCTATTATATATTTAGAATCAATTTTCCGATTTTTGCGCAAAATGACATTATTGGTCTTTATTGATCTCAATATTGCAGCCTAACAAGCATTATAGCAATTATCACTGTCCTAGCAGTGATCTCCCGCAGGACCTTATGTACCTTGAATAACGGGATATACATTCCTTTACCTTTTACCTTTTATAGCAATCTCCCAGCTTTCGATGTCCTGCAAAATCCCATATTGCTCATGTTTTGTCTGTTTTGTCAACACCTAGATCCGTGACTAAAGAAAGATTTTCTTTTTTTTTTCAAGATTTTTTTTTCGAAAGATTATTTTTAAAGATTTTCATCGGGTTTTCGATACTTTTTACGATAGCGGTAAGCGCGGTAAAACTGTTTGCGGGCATGTTCACGATATGTACCAGGGCTGTGCATTTCCGTTTTCCGAAATTTTCCGAAAACTTTTTCCGCACCGCCCTGATATGTAGTACTAATGGAAAAATGCAAAAGCTTGCACGTTTTGACTAGTCGTAATAATAATATATTTATCGCATCTTGGAGAAAAGAGACAAGAGAGATTTTTTTCATAAACAATTAAAATACATATTAAAACAAGAAGTAGCGACGATATAGGTGCAATTACTGGATTGCAACCTTTATAGAATTACTAAACACTTGAGGAGAGATTGATGTGACAATAGTTCGATCTAAATTATTCCATTTTCGGACAACACGATTTGAGAAAAATGATAGATAGCGAGTACTAGATGAAGGGTTCATACAAATTCAAAGGGTTCATACAAATTCGTAATGCATTGTAGTCCACAAAGTTTGAAATGCTTATTTTGTCTCGGTATTTACATACAGTTTGTCATTTTCTTACGCAAGTACATTCTATACGAACAATACAGAAAATAAGAATTTCAGTTTTATTAGTTTATTTTTCCAAAGATTTTTTGTTGCCATTTTTCACAAGTCCAAAGTGAATAAATAAATAAATAAATAATGATAATTGAATTAAATTCAGATGAGGATAGTTGTGTTCCTCCTCGCAACGGTGGCGGTATCTCTCGCAATCGATGGGTTAGTTCTTCACTTTATCATTTTCTACAAATTTCTTATATTTTTTTCGCAAAGAAATTCATGACAATCGCCTAGTGCAGCTGCGGTCAGACTCACACTCCTCCCAATCTCTCAGCCACGAAGTCCATTTTACAATATAGCATCGCGGGAGGAACCGTTGCGGAGCCATACTAGTGGCCCTGGCAGGTTGTTTGGTGCTCAAAAGGTAAGTGGGAATCGTCGTCCTGATTACAGACACAATACCACACCATATATCAGGCTGTGCATTTTTCGTTTTTCGATTTTTTCGAATTTTTCGACTTTTTTCAAATAATTTTTTCGACGAAAAATTTTTCGACTTTTTTCTCGAAAAATCTAAAAAATGAGAACAGAAAATAACACTCAAAATTGATTATTTTATCGATTCGGTGCTATTTGAAAGTTCTTTAGCTAAATTCCAGGCAATGTTTTAAATAATTTAATCATTTTCTGACACTGTAATTGTCATATTTTGTCTGGAAAATTCTCTTAAGGAAAGCTTGTCTAACTCAACTACCATAGCAGTGATGGGCGAAAAAGATTTTTCGTGTTCGTTTTTTTTTTCGTTTTTTTCGACCCCTAGACGAAAAATTGTTCGATCGAAAAATTTTTCGTCTGTCTCGGAAATTTTTCGAGTTTTACACTAGATATTCTGGGAGTTCACAACCAACAAAATATAGGGAAAACGGGATGTTCAACTACTAAAAAGGTATTTTCGAAAGAAATTCAATGCCTTTTTTCATACTGTATGTTTTCTACTCGAGAAATGATCGAGTTCTTACTGTATTTCCACTTTTTCTTAATCGCTGACGGCAGTTTTTCCATATAATTTCAAGCCAAATTCACGAATCTAGCAGGGAAAATTCATGTAAAAAATTCCCACCCTGGAAGTATGGAAGTGGGGAGATTTTTCTCTACTGCGGAAACCATCATGACCGAGTCGTAGTCGCTTCTCTCACTCTTTCTAATATCTGATTTTTGTCAATGTACTTATTCCTCTCATGAGTTTCGTTTGAGGCGAAGTTGTGTCGAATTTACGTTTCTTAGTGTTTCTTCCTCTTCCATATTTTGCCTAAATAAGTTTTCTGGAAGCATCCAATAAATAATGACTTTCAAGCTCAACGATTACAACATTATAAATTACTTTAACAGTAAAATTAGATTTTTTTCGTTTTTTTCGAATTTTTTTCGAGGTTTTGAAACGAAAATTTTTCATTTTCGAATTTTTTTCGTCCGATCATGTTCGCCCATCCCTGTACCATAGATTAATCCAAACTCTCTGAAAAAGATACTTTAGATAATACTCTTTCGCTTGATATAGTAACGGGGACTGGTGTAATCCAACGAAGACGCGAGAAATCAAAAGAAAAAGCATTTAAACATTTTTCGTTTTTTTTTTCAAAATTTTTCGAATTTTTCGACTTTTATTTACGAAAAATTTCGTTTTTCGAAATTTTTTCGAAATTGTTTTTCGCACAGCCTTGATCCCATATGACGTATTCAGTATGCAAATGAACTTTGGAAGGAGTGCATAAATGGCATGATGAGTACAGATTGATTGATTGTATGATTACAGATCGGTACACTGGTGAGTGGAGTCTTGCCTGTGGCGGATCCGTTGTCGCCCCTGGATGGATCATTACCGCTGGTAAGGCACCACTCCTCATTTATCCATGACTTAAAGGGAGCGTAACCTCTCTCAATGGCCTTTTCGATGCGCAATGCTCTCTACTTGTTAGAGAACAGAGAAATAGTGTGCGCAATGAAGAGACCATTGAGTGAGGTAACGCTCTCTTTAAGAGACCGGCTCGGTAAGACTCGAGCATTTCGACCCCCCGCCGGACATTCGCGAGGACTTTCGATCTGGGGCTCAATACTTTCATCATAGACACATACCTAGACCGATGAAAGTTATAGTGAAAATGCCCTTAGGCTCAAACCCGGCTCACATATGTCGCATTAAAGAAGGGGACCCATGAGTTGGCATGACTGACTCCCGCCACGATAAGCATGCTGGCTATTGTTTATATTATATGGTAATTGGCGTAAGGGATAATGAGAAAATGAGAGAGAAAGTATGCAAATTCGATGAGCACTCTCTACATGCCTTGAAAGTTGTACTTTCAATGATCATAGTGAGCTTTAAACATATCGGGAATCAATATCAGATATGTCTTTCGATTCGTGTGATGAATCTCTATCATACTATCCGAACAGTCTTATTACGAAAAAACTCGTGGGTCTCCATCTTTAAGCGAAGCAAAGAGAAATAATTCCATCTTCTCTTTAAGTAAAAAATGAAAAAAATGAATAACTTTTCAATCGCGAAAGCTAGGACTTTTATTTCTTTTTATTAGTGAATAACATGTCATGCACTCTTACAAACACTGCTGAACATTAATATCATATCGTTCTGAATATGTTTTTTCGTGTCTGATTTTCAGATTTTTCCTCTTCCATCCTCGTTGAAGAGAGACGGCAAGCATTGACATAGTACATATTGTAGCCCTGACACTTCTGTACATGATGGTCACATTCCCTTGGAAATCCAACTTTTCTGAAGCATCGAGAATTGCAACTGAATGTGCGATATGTGTAAATTGCAAAAATCGAAAATTAAATTTCTTGAAATTCGCAGGAATGAGAGGTAGCTTTATTATGTAATTTTACTCGTAGTGATGCGTGTACATAGAAAAAATATACAAATAGACTCAGACTACATTTTTTTAAAAATTCTGAAAAATAATTATTTCATTTTTATTTTTTCAACCCGCACATTGAGTCGACCGTCAAGGCGAGTTGATTCATAGGGCGGATGGTGGCTGATGCATGTGCGTTTGCCGAAACGACTGTCACGTGAAACATCGTCGTTTCGCAGATCTCAAATTTATTTTTTTAAATCGTCAAACTTGATAATTTATATGTTTCTTTCATATAAATCGGTTGGAAGGTGGCATACGGCAACCAAAGCTGTACCATTGTTATCAGTAGGAGTGAAGTGTACTTGAATACCATAATCGTCAGAAATCGCGAACTGATTTTTTTTCAGACGACCCATGATTCTCAACCATTACCCCGGGTTCATGGTTGAGAATGGCTGGTCGAAAAATTCATGATTATCCGTGTGCATTACGATTACGGAAATTCGGGTTACTGTATCCAGAAAAATATAAGTTGGCTCACTATTGATATAATAGCAAAAAGTATTTGGCCTGGGATCATCATGAATTTTTCGACCTCATCCATTCTCAACCATGAACCCCGGGTCATGGTTGAGAATCATGGGTCGACTGAAAAAAAATCAATTTGCGATTCCTGACGATTGCGGTAGTGCAATAGCGTACACTCCTACTGATAACAAAGGTACAACTTTGGTTGCCATACTCCACCTTCCAACCGATTTATATGAAAGAAACATATAAATTTTCAAGTTCGATAATTTAAAAAATAAATTTGAGATCTGCGAAACGACGATGTTTCACGTGACAGTCGTTTCGGCAAACGCACATGCATCAGCCACCATCCGCCCTATGAATCAACTCGCCTTGACGGTCGACTCAATGTGCGGGTTGAAAAAATAAAAATGAAATAATTATTTTTCAGAATTTTTTAAAAATGTAGTCTGAGTCTATTTGTATATTTTTTCTGTGTACACGCATCACTACGAGTAAAATGGCATAATAAAGCGTACTCTTGCGAATTTCAAGAAATTTAATTTTCCAGTTTTGCAATTTACACATGTCTCACATTCTGTTGCAATTCTCGATGCCTGCGAAATGTTGGCTGGCCAAGGGAATGTGACCACCATGTACACAATCGTCAGGGCTACAATATGCACTATGTCATTACTTGCAGAATCTATTCAACGAGGATAGAAGAAGATAAATATAAAAATCAAACACGAAAAAACATATTCAGAGCCATATGATATTATTGCTCAGCTGTGTTTATAAGAGTGCATGACATGTTATTCACCATTAAAAAGAAATAAAAGTCCTAGCTATTGTCCGTATAAAATGTAATTGCATAATTGCATTGCTACTGCTGCTAAATAGAGGAAGAACTATCGATTAACTCCCCACTCTTTCCTCCTTTCCTTCCTCGCTCTCTCTGATCTACTCTCACCGGTGCTCTCTCTCTAAACATAGAAATTCATTGTGGCAGTGGTTGGCTACTCTCGTACCAAATAAACAAGTGTATTTTATACGGTCAATATCACGATTGAAAAGTTATGAATTTTTCAATTTTTTAATTTATGTGACATATGTGAACCGGGTTTGAGCCTAAGGGCATTTTCACTATAACTTCATCGGTCTCCCCTCGGTATGTGTATATGATGAAAGTATTGAGGCTCAGATCGAAAGTCTTGGCGAATGTCCGGACCATGCTCGAGTCTTAGCGAGCCGGTCTC
Organism: Parapristionchus giblindavisi; assembly: GCA_943737045.1. NCBI lineage: Eukaryota > Metazoa > Nematoda > Chromadorea > Rhabditida > Diplogasteridae > Parapristionchus > Parapristionchus giblindavisi. Next base: position 311,981 of record CALSFV010000243.1, read on the forward strand.
TTAAAGGGAGTCTGCCAAGCAAGTCAAGTAGAGGTCATATAACTTATCTGATACCTTCGACATCATAAACATAAGTGAAAAAAATTATAAAAAAATTCTGAACGAATTATTCAGTGATCTGTAGCGCGTGATCTAGAGACTTCCTAGTTTTATCGGTTTCGGCCGTACATGATCTCTGCATATCGGAACGATTTATTGTAAACGTTGTTTCAAAAAACATGTAAAAGTTTCAAGAAAAATTTTTTTATAACTTTACATTGTCTAGTTAGCATAAGATTAGATGATATTGAAGAGAAATTTATGAATGGCAGTCTCCCTTTAAAGGGACTGAAACCTTTGTCAACTGTCTCTTCAACGGTCTACGCTCTCTCGTTGTTAGAGAACAGAGAAATAGTGTGCGCAATGGAGAGACCGTTGACAAAGGTTTCGCTCCCTTTAAAGGGACTGAAACCTTTGTCAACTGTCTCTTCAACTGTCTACGCTCTCTCGTTGTTATGCAATGATGAGGCCATTGAGAGAGGTCACTCTCCCTTTAAGACTTAACGTTAAGTATCTTAAGGTCACTGCGTCTACCACGACATAAACATCAATAACTACAAAGTGAAGGCAGGAGTATTCGACGAGGCTCAAGAGTAAGTATTGTGTATGCATTGTGGTGTGCCGAGTGTGATATTCTTGGGCAACATTTGTAATAAGCGGAATTACAGTGGAGAGCCCTACGAGCAGATTGTTGAGGTTAAGGCAATTCATCTCCATCCCAAATACAATCATACATTGCACACTAACGATATCGCCCTTATTGAGGTTGGTTAGCTATTCCAATTTAACAACAACAAAAACATATTTTACCTGGACATCCATTGTGTTAAGCTCATTTATGCTTTTCTTTAAACTTCTACGAATATACTCCATGACAAAGTTTCCCAGTCCATTTTTTTTTCGTTTGTCAACATAACATTTTAAGAAATCCAATTTTAGCTCGCCACAGACCTCGTCTTCTCCGAACATGTCCAGCCCGTATGCATCCCGAAGACCGACGATGACGTCATATCTCCTCCTTCCGAACTCTGGATCATCGATGGGGAACGACCACAGGTGCCCATTTTACGTTATTGTGCGTATAAAATGTACTTGCATAAGAAAATGACTAAGGGTGCTAAAGAACGGAAGTAACAATCGAGAGGCGATCGAAATTTAGCCTTCTACATCTCGCCCCGCCTCTCGATTGTCTCTCCCACAGTATTCTGGTCCAAGCCATTTTTCTTCCAAAGCAAGACAAAGGAGAGACCATTGTATTCGAGAGAGTTTGTATGTTGAGCGGTCGTTCTTGCTTTGAAAGTCATGAGAACGCTGTGCTCCGCTGCCTCTCTCTAACCCGGCTGACCTTCGCCGAGCGCTATATTATATATAAAAGAGATCGGCATAGTTTCTGAACCATGCAAAACAAGAAAGTCTCTTGTGGGAGTGGTTGGCTACTCTCGTACCAAATAAACAAGTGTATTTTATACGGTCAATAATTCAAAATGCGAGAGAGATGGGAATAGCGGGGGAAAAGAGATGGCGACTTTTTCCAACACTTTGGTGTGCGGTTTGGTGTGTTTTCATAATTTCATAATAATGAACGGATAGTTCATTTGTCAGAGCGGCGCATCTCAGACAGGTTTGGTCGCGCGGTGTACAGTGTGACAGAGAGAACGGTCATCATTGGAGTGACTAGAGAAATGACTTGAGAAATGAGAAATGAACTCTCACGCCGCAGGTTCAATTCCATTCTGCACCCAAAAAAATTATTGATTTTTCCATCGCTGACTCGTTATTACAGAGGCTGAACTAACGTGATTTTTAACCGATTTATTTGCCTAAACTACGTTTCAGAATACGGAGAGATCTCTCGCAAACTGAAGCAGGCCCTTATCCCCGTGGTAGACATCGCTACCTGCAAGACGGAGTATCCGATAAAGTTTAACAAAGAGGTAGGACCATTTTAATAATAATAATAATAATAATAATAATAATAATAATAATAATAATAATAATAATAATAATAATAATAATAATAATATGTATTAATAATAATAATAATAATAATAATAATAATAATAATAATAATAATTCTTTATTTTCACAAATTGTACACGTCTCCCTTAACGCCGCTTGTATTCACCACTGCAATTTATGAGAGTCATGAGTATCATTACACTTACATATTCATATTACATATATCACACTATCTGAGAAAATTCAACAACCGAATTGCTTTGGTATCGACGAAAAATGGATTTTTCTGTTTTATGTAAGATAATTACAGGCTCCATGAGTGAAATTCACTGGTACTTGGAAATTCCTTCAAATTGAAAATTCGCTTCATGGGGTGACCACACAACGATTTGGCGCCTTTTCCTAAAAAGTTTATTTCGAATCCAATCGATTCGGGAGCGGGTGCAATCGACGGGGAGTTTTTTGATCAAAGATCAACGAACGCTGGAATTTTGAATTTTCGAAAATAATTTTACATTAAATTAATTCTCACTATTTTCCCATGGCCTAGGTAATTTTTTATTTGCTTAATATCTTCTTCATATCATATTACACCTTCATTTTAAAATTCATAATTATTTAAAAATATGAAATTTGTAAAAGAATCGTTTTTGTAACGAAAATCGTAATTATGGTGTGTTGATTTTTTTTTTGATATTTTGATTTTTCAGCAATAACTTTCTTCCCAGTCAACCGTTTCTCTTCATTTTTTAGTATGTTTGTTTAGATGATACTTTTTTATCGATAATGGATAACAAACAACGAAATAGTAATAAATTTACGAAAAATGTCAATTTTCAGCAAAATCAGCACCTGGGAATAGGTGCACGCCGAAGACGAATTGTAGTCGTAAACCTCAGTCATGTCAAGAACAGCGGAAATATGTTTAAAACTACCAAATTTCCAAATTGACCGATTTGGGATTACTGTAGGTGCACACCATAAGTACGATTTTCGTTACAAAAACGATTCTTTTACAAATTTCATATTTTTAAAAAATTATGAATTTTAAAATGAAGGTGTAATATGATAAGAAGAAGATATTAAGCAAATAAAAAATTTACCTAGGCCATGGGAAAATAATGAGAATTAATTTAATGTAAAAATTTTTTCGAAAATTCAAAATTCCAGCGTTCGTTGATCTTTGATCTAAAAACTCCCCTTGCAATAGTTTCTTAGAATTAGCTAAGGAGTCGATTGCACCCGCTCCCGAATCGATTGGATTCGAAATAAACTTTTTAGGAAAAGGCGCCAAATCGTTGTGTGGTCATCCCCTGAAGCGAATTTTCAATTTGAAGGAATTTCCAAGTACCAGTGAACTTCACTCATGGAGCCTGTAATTATTATACATAAAACAGAAAAATCCATTTTTCGTCGATACCGCACCTATGTGGATTTTCTAAGACATAGCTTTACATACCCATCTTTATATACCTCGCGCTCTCGGGCGTAGATAAAATATAATGCAAAATATATATATATATATGACACCCATGGTGAACCTCAAGGTTGCCTATCATTTACTCATATTTTCAGGTCGAGTTCTGTGCAGGCAAGAAAGGCGTCGACTCTTGCCAGGTTCGTAACCAAATCATATTTAACTCAACCATGTCCAAGCTTTTCGGGTTCGATTTCCCAGATTCCCAATAACCAATTCCAAAATTACAGGGTGACTCTGGAGGACCGGTCGTTAAACAGTCCGCTAACGGTACATGGTTCCAGTACGGTATCGTCTCGTGGGGTCACGGATGCGCTGAGGAAAACGAGGCCGGTATGCGACCAATAAATTTATATTTGAATTTCCCGCTTTTCGAAAGAATCGTTACAGGAGTCTACTCGCGTATGACCGCTTTTTGTGACTTCATCGAGACCACCACCAACGGAGTCGTCAAGTGTCAGGATGCCTAAACGAATTGTCTGAATTGTACAATAAACTAATAAATCGATCAATAATCGAATAATTTATCGATTTTAACTACAAATGTCGTAGCATAACGATAGTCGTGAATAATATTTATCGCAAAATATTCGAATCTGAAATCAAGTGAAGCAAAGGAGAACAGTGAAAGTGAAAAGGGAATGTGCATAGGTTGTTACAGTAAAACACTGTTACAGCACTCTCATCGGCCCTCACAATCGATCGTCGACATGATTACAAACTAGAATTGGCTATTCGGGAGTTGCGGGCCCGCAATGGCATTCGGGCAACCCGAATAGCCAACTCTATTACAAACGAATAGCTTGTGATACCGTTGATGAGTGGCGCTTATCGGATAACGATTTTAGGAAACGATAGAAAATGTTTGAGAGAATATTATTTATGAAAATGTTTAAATAATTGTTGTTCAGTTCTTCTTTTGATGAGTATTCATATTCATCGATAGACACGTCTCCTCCCAGTCTGGCCAGTACCTGCAATCGAATGTGAATACATGGTCAACTATACGCTTTCACCGAAACCTAAAATAGAGAATATTTCGCAAAAAACGTTTTACTGACGGAATTACTCACTCACAGGTGGTGGAATATATTTTCCCAATTTCCTTCCACTTGGGGAAATATTCAATGACCTTTGAGGGAATAATTCCGTAAAACCGTTTTGGGATATTTTTGTATTATAATCATGACGCATAAAGAGCTTATCGAAATGTAGAAAAAACATATTACGATCTTGAGAAGATGAAAACTACAGTAGGCATCACAATAAGCTCAAACTCCATGCGGGACTCACTTCTCTTTCATTCTGTCAACGAATTCAGCGAGATTGGGAGTGGACTCCTTGACGAACTTGGTGAGAATCTGAATTATTTCCTAAATTTCGAGGGACTATCTCGTATTTAATAAGGTTTGTGCCTATTTTTCGCACTAAAAATTTTGACTTTCACCATGCAACTAAAATTTGATAATATTGGTAAGTAATAATTAAATGATGGTTACCCCATTCGGAGTTGGAATGTAGAGGAATCCGGCAACGTGACCGAAGACAGTGCAGTCGAGCTGAAAAGTTTACTTTCAACTAATAATGAAGAACGGAAAGTTCGCAGTACTTGATCGGTATAGTATATTTTTTTAGGAAACCAGAAATCAGCTGCTGCCGTGCACTTTCATATTTTGTATAATTAATTTTAATTTTTTTTTATTTCAAAATGCAGTGGCGATAAAAAAGAGGCCCCGAAAGCAGTAAGATCATGGCGGCGTGTTGTAGTGTAGTGTGTTCTCTCATTGATCCCATTGTGGACGGTTCGAGTACTGTTTGGATCTTATCTTCGGCTCGTTTTTATAAGATTCAGACTTGTATTTTTTTCTTGTGAAAAAAAAAGATTTAAAATATTTACGCAGTTTTTTGTGGTGTGCCTGTTGAACTTGATCATTCATCATTGAAAAAAACAATAAACAAAGCATGCCTAACTTTGTGGTAGCTAGCAGGGTGATCATTTGATTTTGGGAAAGAGTTGAAAGAGCTCATTAACAGACACTAACACACACACACACTCTAATTTTCTAAAATATATAAATCGCACCGTATTGGGTCGTTCCCCGCCAAAATACTTCTTATCTCCCAAGAAGGTGGATATTGCCTTCAAGTCCTCCTTGATTATATCGTGGAGCTCGTCCGGAGAGTGTCTGCCCATACCCTGGGCCTGGGTTCGCTTGATCACCTGCATATTGGTTATTGGGTTTTCATTGTTTGCGATGAATTATTGTAATTCTAGCAATGATTGACATCGTCATGAAAACTTTGGAGAATGTTATTACACTGTTGCATTGAAATTTAAAAAATAATGGAAACGGTCGATGTAAACTCACCATCTTGCCGAGTTTATGCCTGAGCATAAATGTGACGAATCTTCGCTTCAGTCCGGTCCCGAAGTACCGACCCCACCCATCGTCCGAAAATACGAAGTCGAAGTTGTGAGCGCGTAATGCAAATAGGGCCCTGAATCAAGATTTGGCGGGAAAATGAAGATTCAAATATTGGAAGGATGCCAAAAGAAGCAGAAGATGGAAACATACATGGTCATGTGCTCATCGGTGAGAGCAATGAGGGCGCGAGCTTTAGCCATTTCGAGAGGATCGGAGGAGTCGACTCCAGACTGGAAAAATTAAATATTATGGTGTGTTTGGGTTACTGTAGCCGTGATATGGGACAACATTTCTTCGTGCGCAACGCTTATAGAGATCTCTGAAATCACAAAAAATACTAATGTAACTAAATACAGTATAGTTGGTGTGGCGTGGTGGTGCGTCGGGTGCACCTAAGAACAGTCTTACCTTTGCGAATTCCTGCTTGAGCGTCTCGATAATAATGTGCGAGTCAGCGATCTGTCGACCGTTTAACTCGACGAATGGTACCTGGCCCTTGGCTGAGAACTTCTTGAGCTCATTTGAGATGTTCTGAAAGTAGCAACGGTTGGCATACAACGAATACGGTAATCACACCATAAATAGATATGCATGGGTAATACAGCGAGAACCCTAAGAACGTTTATGGCACTATAGTTGAGCCAAAACATTAAGGATACAGTAGGTAGATAAAGAAAACGATGATATGGCACGTGACAACTTACAGTAAACGGTATCTCCATTACGCGGAGCCACGTTTCTAACTTGAGCGACCATGGTGACAGATTTGGAATAGTCCTGGAATAGCAAAACGTCGAGCTCTACCTATGCATCTAAGGGAATTCTCGGTTTTCTTTACGGTATTTAAACTAGAATATTTCAGGACATAGTGCTGCACAAAAATTACATTGAAGGTTGCTTACTTGCATCGGGGATATTGTATGAGATAAACGTGTTGTTTCTGCCAATCTCTCTTGAGTAGCGCGGGAGTGGGCATCTGCAAAATGATCCGATAGTTACCTCACAGGTTGAAAAATACGGTGATCAAGAGTGTGAAAAAAAGAAGTATTTCACTTTACGAGCTAGAAAAAAACGATGGAATCGGAGAACAAGATATTTCTAGTTGTGGAGGAATTAATTTTAGGCGACAATTCTTGGATGGGCGGTGCAGCAATGAACAATCTTAACTTTGAACGAGTAACGTGAGAGTGGGAGCTATGGGAAATCGGGAGCTCAAGTTCGGGAGGAAAGTAAGGTATGGTCAGTGTGAGCAAGAAGGAAGTGAGGCGAGTGAATAGTCACCTCCGAGTGTTGTTTGGTTACCGCGGAGTGTTCCTCTGAGTGGGATAATTACGAATGGGGGAGTGGGTATGCTTTATTCGTACGTGCACCCGAACACAACAACGAATATATACGTTCCGGTTTTTCACTCTCTAACTATCTCCATCTATGTCTTCTTCTGTGTGTCTACCTCTCACGATCTCTATATCATCGCATCTCTGCCTCTACCTCTGTCTCTACCTCTGCCTCTGTCTCTACCTCTGTCTCCACCTCTGTCTCTACCTCTGCCTCTACCTTTGTCTCTACCTCTGCCTCTGTCTCTACCTCTGTCTCCACCTCGGCCTCTACCTCTGTCTTCACCTCTGTCTCTACCTCTGCCTCTACCTCTGTCTCTACCTCTGCCTCTACCTCTGTCTCTACCTCTGCCTCTACCTCTGTCCCTATGTCTGTGTATCTGTCTCTCTGTCTGTATGTCCATTGCTCCATTTCTATCGTTCTCTCTATCTGTCTCTATCTTTCTCTATGTTCCTTTGATCATCTCTGCAATGGAATGGATGACAATGCATGCTCTCTATTATATCGCACAACACACACAATATACACTAGAACCTACAAGGGATAGACTGGGTGTGGATGAGTTCCCTCTAAAGGGATGGGTAATCATCGAAATTGCGCTGACAATGTTTATCTTTGGTTTAAAAAAAGGTAAAGAAAAGATAAATCCCGTTATTCAAAGCACACGAAGTCCTTCGGGAGATCACTGATAGGTCAGAGATAATACTAGGTCAGTGATAGTACATATTTTCGAAATCAATCAATATTATCCTAGATTTTTGCGATCAGTCGCTACCTATCGAATATTTGTCCTTTCTCCTTCAACTCGAACACATCTCAGCACATAATGTGACAACTCGCACGAAAGGACGATGACTTGAAATATCAAGATCGGTTCTTAACCGATAGTACAGATCAATCATTCAATCACTTGATCAGACATAATTTATCACAAACAGATTTACACCGCAACAAAAATACTGCAAACAAAAGCTTGACTATATCACAGAATATTTACAAAAAAAAAATGCTTTATAAACCAAAATAAGTTATTGATTTTCAAAATAAGTTATTGATTTTCCGTTCTCTGGTGCGTGTTCATGTTGCCCGTACGACACGTCTCCTCCCAATCTGGCCAATACCTGCGAATAGCTTGGTTACGGTAGAAATATAGGTATACGGTATGTCAGTGGTCACTATGGACTAGACAGTCATTGTAGCTAAACGGTATTACGGTAGCTATGAAGGATTACGGTCACTAAGACAGATTACCGTAGCAAGAAAGGGTTACGGTAACTAATCAATTACAGTAACCACTGAAGGATTACGGTGGAATGTTTCTTGGGGGTAGACTGACCGTTCCTTCATGGTTGCTATGAATCTGCCAAGGTTCGGATGCGTTTCTCGTACTCGATCCGTCAGAATCTACATGTTGAATTATTTATTAAATATTGATTAATTTATTTTTTTATGTAAACTGTGATTTATATAAATATGAGCCATTATTGAATGATGCAAATGATCTATTCATTACATATACTATGTGGTATTTATTAGTTTTGTTGTAGTTTGTTTTTGGAGAATTGAACCAAAAAATAGAGATCATTTTCATACGCGTCTTGTTACAAAATACTAGCGTTTCTCGAAGAATAAATTAAATAGTTCACCCCATCAGGCGTCGGGGCATAGACCAGACTTGCGATGTGTCCGAACACTGTACAGTCAAGCTGTAAACACAAGTAATGTATTATTGGCTACGATTATATTCTACCCCAACGCAGGTTTGGCCAGAGCTAAGAGCTCCAAACTAATTTGAGCACTCTCGCGCTGGTTATACTTATAAGCTTGGAAATTGTGGCAATAATACATAATTTCAAATAAGCTTGACGCCCACGTTCTGCATTACTTTTAAGTACTTAAAAGCATCAAATTCACGCCAAGCATCCGTAAGCACCGCTACAGTATCGAAGTCCATCACTATCGTAAATCTTTTTTTGCCCCTACCCAGACATCTACAGTACCCGTGACACCTACCGTACTCGGATGATTTCCTCTGAAATATCGGTTGTGTTCACCAAGTAGCGTCGATAGCGCCTGCAACGCATCGAAGGCGATCTCGTGTTGTTCATTGTAGGAGTGCCGTCCACAGCCCTGAGCGAGAGCACGAGCCGTCATCTACAGTAAGACGGGTTACGGTACGGGTTACGATAGATTAATACGGTACGTGAAGGTGAGAAATACGGTATATCAAAATGGATACGGTAAAGGCATGCGGCTTACGGTATTGTAAAAGAGATACGATATAGGAATACAGACTGCGGTAAACTAAAATAGATATGATACTGTGAGTGTTACAGTAAACATTATTCAATTTCAAGATTTTTTTTTGAAATCAGACAGACAAGCCCCTTATAATATATTATAATATATTCGTATTATAATATAGTTTCCTTCTTAAAATTTTCTTTCAATCTCTCCCTTTCCTTCTTTCTTTATAATTATAGAATTTGATCAATGAGCGATCGATCCGTCTTTCGAAGTGGTCGAAATTATGTGGAGCATGATTGTTCGGTACCTCTTTCTTCAATCTTCTCTGTATCCTTGCCCGCTTTATCCATTTGACGGGGCCTCTTCCCAGGTACGGACCCCACGCCTCCTTGGAAGTGATAAAGTGCAGACCGGGAAGCCGCAGCGCCATCATGGTCCTGCAACGACGATAGATGGCGGGAGATTTGAATCTTGGCAAAGTGCCAAAGCAAAATAAAGATTACGGTGTCAGCTGTTCTTCTACTAGTGCTGTGATCGCTCGCGCTATCGGTTCTTGGTTTGAAGTGCCGGTGTTCTAAAAAATATTTTTTAGTAATAGTTTTAGTGAAAATAAACTAAATTTTAAGCGAATTTCCAATTTCCAATTAACGTAAACTTGTCGATTTATAGGATTCGTGAAAGATTTAAAAAAATTTCTGAAAAAACTTTTTGAAATTACAGTTTTAGCCAGTAGCATCGAACAAAAGTATTTCAATCTCTCCCAAACAACCCACCAAGCCCAGTTCACGCGAGACAGTTTCGATGATGATATTCGAATCGGCGATCTGTCGTCCATTCAATTCGACGAACGGCACTTGTCCCTTGGTCGAGTAGTGCAGGAAATTATTGGAGTGCGCCTGAACAAGATTACTGTAGACACACCATAAACCGATACAGTATTATATTCTCTGTTATCCTATCAACAACGATCTTTGTTATTATATTTTGTGCATAATACTCGTGAATAAGTACAAGTTGCAGTTAAGTTTCAATCAGTACGTATTTGACAATTAAATAAATAAATTATGCTTACATTACATCGTGTCGTCTTAAATAGACAAACAATTTATGATATAGAGTGAACTAATTTTTTTCGAAATCGATACAATGGTCTCTTATGATCTGTTCAAAATTTCCGAAAAGGGGAAGCATAGAAAACTCTCCTCGTTCTGCGCACACTCTCACCTCTTTTTCGTTTCGTTTCATTTTTTCGCAACTCGAACATCACATGAGATTCACATGTGTTTTCGTTGTTCACTGTCGACGAGAGTGAGAGCTGTAGAGACTGCTGACATAGTTGTTGCGGTCATTATGACTGAAATTATGATCAAGGTGCAATCACTGACCGTATACGGAACGTTCATCATTCTTAGCCAAGTCTCGAGCTTAAGCGACCACTCGGAGATGTTTGGTATGCGTCTGGAATCATCTTTTTTTAAATCTTTTGAAATCTGTTTATCTGTTTAATGTTTAAATAAATATTCAAAAATGGCCATATTGATCAGAAGTTGTGCTTCAGAAAAAAATTTACCTGCATCTCGGATATGTGAAAAGGTAAACATGACCACGCGTCCAATTTCGCACTTGTAGTGTCATCCAAAATCAATATTTCTGCTAAAGTAAATCAATAATTCATTATTATCGACCAATAACTACGGTATTCAAGCCGAGACCGAACGGCAAACGTTGCAGGAGCCAGCTCACAATACGATATGGCTTTATCAAAACAAAGATATGGTTGATAATTCTGAGGAATGATTTGGATCTATGAGAAATGCAATATGGAATCTGATATGATTTGACAAGATTTGGGATTTTTTGGATATGACTAACCTTCGAATAAAGATTGTGAACTTCTAGACCGTGCATCATTGGTGCATGGTCTAGACAATCAGTCTATAGCATTACGTTGATGCAAAAGTTTCTTTACAACACTTCAGTCCAACTAGTAGTCAGGCAAAGAATGTCTCATACTTTCGGCCCTTTATCATTTCCTCTAATAATAAGGACAGCACTTCGGTGAGCGAGCCAGTGTCGAGAAGATTTTGATCAACTTCTGCAAGTCCCAGCCCGATTCTTTCTGGCAAGTTGCCCGATAAATGGCGCAAGACTATAACTGCAGAAGGGGCATACTTCTAAGTTGCACATTTTTGGCAGAAAAAAAATATGTTCGTATTTAATTTTGTAAAGAATCTTTCGCATCAACCGGATAATATAATAACGCACATATAGAAATGAAAAACCATGCTGTTAGTAAATTGTATAATATAACTATGATTGGTGAGATTATTAGTAGAGATTCGGGGGCTGATGGGGTCTTAAGAAGCTAGTAGAGCTTCAGGAGCTCACAATCAGTAGCTCAGCAGCTTCGCGTGGCTCAGGAGCTCAAGTGCTCGGCGGGCGACTCCTTGATCTCAGGCAGCGTCGGCTCCTCTACAGTCAGATTCTGCGTGCTCACTTCGCACGGCGCCAGCGAATATCTGGATATTTTTATATGATTTTATATTTTCATAAATATATTTTTCCTTTAAAATGTTTTTTGCTTCAATGATGTAAAAAAATTAATTACAATTATGACACTACAATACAACAATACAGAGCTAAACAATAAAGATTACAACATTGAAAAAACTATGCAAATTCTCACTTATTCTCATTTTTTCTTACCTTTTGACCTCAAGAGTTGGTTGTGATATTTTATTTATGTTTGTTATTGCATAAATAATATTATATTAGATTATTGATCACCTCTCAGCGATCATTCTCGCCCGCTTCCACTCTGTGTGCAGATCGAGTTTCTCCGTCGCCTGCAAATTTGTAGCTTTGCTCAGTGGCCCCGAACAAAAGGGGAGTGGTCGGTGCTGTGGTCAGCTCCGCAATTTTAGTGGCGCCAATAGTTTGGTCGAACATTTTCGAGTGCCTAAAATTTGGCTACAAGATCAGATTATTGACCCCACTTCGAAATAAATAAAGGGCCGTCCACCAAATTATTGAACCCACTAAAATTGCGGAGAACCAGAACAAAATGGGCGTGGCCTACTTCTGTGGCCAGCCACATACCTCTTCCCAATCAGGCCAGTACGATTCCTTCATTCGTTCGATCATCGCGACAAGATTGGCGCACTCATCCTCGATGTGCCTCTTGAGGGCCACTGGCCATATCGGAGTGTAGATGAACTGACACAGAAGACCGAAGACGCCACAGTCGAGCTGACAATGAGATAGAATTATATATATTATTATTTATTATTATTCTATTACATATTATTATAAACATGGGACAGAGTAAAGAAACGGAATAGGGGAGTATTATGTTCTAACTATTCAATGTCCAGAAATGATCAGAAGTTTCGAAAAGAAATGAAGAGCACACAGTGAACTTCTTATGGGCTATTCAAAACAAAAGAAAAAGAGGAGGAAAAGAGGCGTACCTCCCACCGTATCCAATCTCCTCAAAAGGAGGATTCAAGTTTGATATCCACTTACCGTACAGGGTTTGTCCCCAAAGAAGTAGTCCTTGCCTCCCAACAGGGACGAGAGGGCCGAGAGATCTGCCTTGGCCTGTGCTTCGATCTCCAATTGGGTTAGACGAGACACGCCCTGTGCGTAACAGGCCTTCCTGATCTGAACAAGAAACGTCATGATACTCAGTCAAGGACAACGTAGCAACGCAGGAAATCTAACAGTTGATTTTTTTTAATTTAAAAAAAATGTGAAAAAGAAACAACTACACATCTCTACATTACTCGCTTTCTCTCATCTACCATGATAAAAGAACTTTTTTCTGTATGAATACGATTCACTTCATTTTACAGTCATTGATCATTATAATTACAAGCATAGAGTCAAATTAGCTTGGGTGTGCCTTTAAAGGAAGGGTAACCTCACTCAATAGTCTCTTCGACGCGCAATGCTCTCTCGTTGTTAGAGAACAGAGAAATAGTGTGCGCAATGAAGAGACCATTGAGTGAGGTAACGCTCCCTTTAAAGGCAAATTTGGTGACGTTATTTCATCGCTCGAAAGAGTACGCTCAAGATTATGAGATCAAGCCAACATACTCTGGTATTTTCAAACTAGTAGTTTGCTTACGTTACGTCACAGGCTAGCAGTTTACTGTTAGTTTACTACTAGTGAAAGAACATTTGAAGAAATGCATTACCGTATTATACACCACTTCTAGTAAACTTACGTTTAACTAGCCGTAGACTTGCAAGTCTACGGCTAGTGGGAAATATAAGTAAACTACTAGTTTGAATATACCAGGTCGCTTCAATGGTCGCTTCATTGTGCACACCATTTCTCTGTACTCTAACAACGAGAAAGCATTGCGCGTCGAAGAGACCATTGAGAGAGGTTGCGCTCCCTTTAAAGAAAGAAATCCGAAACCTTGCATCGGTAGAGCCTTAGGAAGACATTTTTGAAGAGACGATGTTTGAAGCCGCTGAAGTGGCCTCCGAAAGCTGCGTAATGAAAAAAATAATTAATTAAAAATTTAATTAACTAATTAATTAAATTTAAATTATTTTTTACCAAGAAAATATATTCTTCTCTCAACTCTCACTCATCATATTGGATAGAATGGAAAGACCGTAATTTGAATAAGCCTCGTACTAAATATTATATTTAACACCCCCTACCTTCATCTGAAGCTACCCACTCGTTGTTACGAGCGCGCGTGTTCGCGAGGACCCTGAAAGTGACTATGAAATCCACCGAAAATAGATAAGATTCGATATAAAAGGTTTCGAGATGAAAATTCAAAGACAGAAATTCAAAGTTCAAAGATCAAAGATCAAAGATCAAACCAGAATAGTCGATCCTCGACGAGTGCCATGAAGGCAGTGGACGTGGCCCGCTCCTCATCCGACAGATCGGCGTCCGGATTATTCTATAACTTTTAAACCATTGCTAGCATGCTAATGGTATGCCGATGGTATGCCAACGACATGTCAACAAAATGAAGTTATTTTGATGTGATAGCGATATGAGATCTACCCACATTTTTTGGACAGTCAAACGCTTCTGATCATGCAGTTAAAACGAAACTAGGTCTGGCTGGATGAGCATATGAGAGACAAGCGCTAATGAATAGGCAAAGTATGCCAATAGTTCTCATCCAGTCGTTTCTCATTCAACGGTTCTCATCCGACCTGTACCTGAAAAAAACCCATAACATCGAATTAAACGAACCTTTTCAAACTCCTTTTTGAGATGACGAATGATGAAATTGGAGTCGGCAATCTGGCGACCGTCCAGTTCGATATAGGGAATCTGGCCTTTCTTGGACACCGTTCGGAAATTATTGGAGACGTTCTGAAGACGTATTATTTATTTATTTATTTATTTGATACACCCGTGACAGGTGCGACAGCAAATGCAGAAACGATGAGAAAAATAATTATAATAATATAATTAATTATAATAATATAAATAATTATAATAATATAAATAATAATAATAATACGTATGTTAAAGTGAGAGTGACCTCACTCAATGGTCTCTTCATTGCACGCACTATTTCTCTATTCACTAATGCACCGTTACATTTGCCTACGCCGTAACCCGCTCCTTCGCGCCGGACATGCGGCGGAGGGGAGTTACGGATTAGGCACGTAAGGCAAATGTAACCGAGCATAACAACGAGAAGGCATAGACCTTTGAATAAACCGTTGACACAGGTTTCAGCCACTTTAACATTAAAATCAAATAATTCGATTCGAACGATGTTTTCAAAGTGTTTCAGTTCTTCGTGCCATAATGTTGGTGATAAAGATCAAAGATCAAAGATCACTGACCATGTAGGGCAGGTCGGCCACCCTCAGCCAGGTCTCCAACTTGAGCGCGAACGGAGACAGAGTTGGCACGCAGCCGGCTCGCGGGAATTGGATGAGCAGAATGCGGTGGTCGTGCACGCGAAGATGCGCGAGCAGAGGGTCGTGTGGCTGCAAGCATGATACTCATTGTCAGGCGAGCTACGCAGCAAATGATACTGGATGAGGAATTGTTTTCGGATAACAGGCAGTTAGTATATGCGTGTGTGCGTCTCAGCTACGCAGCCAAATATTCATGATACTCAGTCAAAGTATGCTACTCGGCGAACTCACGACCAAATTGTCCTCCTCCCAGGCTTCCATGATCGCGTCTGAAAACCAATCAATACTTCGACTCAATCGATCGATAATCAGGAATACAGATATCTGGTATACGGTACTCAACGCAGGATGATACTCCTCTGCCAATAAATCAATAACTCAGTGGTATACGGTATAAATGCTCTTTATCGATCGGAAATGACAATACGAGTTGGGTCAGTTTGACTGAGAAAGATATACGGTAGGCTTATTTGGTGTGTGGTTACGGTATGTCATTGGTTACGGTAAAGCCGGGGAGATTACTGTAAGAATGTTATGTATGTATGAATGGCAGTATATGAGGATTACGGTAAATGCGTGTATACAGTGTCATGATGGTTGTCTGACGCGAGACAATATAGATGATCTTTGATCTTTGATCTTTGATCTGTGATCACTCCTTCTTTTCCTCCTCCTTCTTCTCGTGCGTATCGAGCGAGAGCGTCTTGCACGCCTCCTCCCAGTCAGGCCACAGATCGGTCTTCAGTCGATTCACCATTCGAACCAGATTGGGACATCTGAAGAGATCAAAGATCAAACTACAACCAAAGATCAAAGATCAAAGTGCACTTACTTTGTCTCCAAGTGCGACTTCAGCTCACCCGACAGCAGAGGGGTGTGTAGGTATTGCTGGAGCAGACCAAACGCAGTTACGTCGAGCTGAAAAAAAAGGGCGGAGCTTAGATAGAAAAGTGGGCGGAGCCTATCCCAAAAAAATGAAGTCTTACTGTGGATGGGTTGGAGCCAAAGAAGAAGTCCTTGTTGCCGATGAATGACTCGAGCGAATCGAAACCCTCCTTGGCCATCTTCTCGACCTGACAGGACAAATATCAAACAATAGACTCCAAACTACATTATACAAAGACCAAACTACAGGATACAAAGTGAAAGACCAAACTAGAGGATACAAAAAACCAAACTACCTCGAGCTGGTTGTGACGACCGATGCCTTGAGCGAACGCACCCGCGGCGACCTGAATACAACAATTATTTAGAAAGGTTCAAACTACACACAAAGTTCAAACTACAAACTACAAACTACAGGGGATACTTGCCTTCTTCTGCATCTTTCCTAGCAGGAGGTTGGTGAAGACGAACTTCTTGACGGCGGTGAGATGACCGGCGAATCCCTCCTCGGTCGCCAGCCACTTGAAGTCGCGTCCACGATTGTACACGAGAGTCCTATAAAGTGATCTTTGATCTTTGATCTTTGATCTTTGACCTATGGTCTTTGATCATTTCTTTGAACCATGTAATTGCTTTGCATTCTTTCATTGATAGTGTGAGGTTGTGTAGTAAAAATTCTAACGACATATCGTATCCCAATTATGGTGTGCGGTGATACCGTAATCCTATTTGTGAAAAAGCTCACCAGAAGAGCGAGTCCTCGATGAACGCCCGATAGACGCCGAACTGCGAGCGCTCCTTGTCACTCAGGTTCGCGTCGGGGTCCTGCACGGTTATTCGGGTTACGGTAGATATTGATTACTGTACGATTCACCACATAAACTGTGATATGGTGTCGAGATCAAAAGATCAAAGATCAAAGATCAAACCTTCTTGAAGTCGTGCTTGAGCTGTTCGATGATCATGACTGAATCGGCGAATTGTCGGCCGTTCAATTCGATGAAAGGAATCTTACCCTTGGACGACATGATCTTGAATTGATTGGAGACGTTCTGAAAATAAACAACTTAATTTATTAATTTATCTACGCCCGAGGCGCGACAGCAGTTGAAATGAAGTGATTGCGATTGGTATGGATCGGTCACAACAATTTTTTTCATTTAAGTCAGTTCTGAAAAATAGTGCTAAAAGCATCAACGGTGTGATGTATCATTAAAAGACGTTAAAGGGAGCGTAACCTCACTCAATGTTCTCTTCGATGCGCAATGCTCTCTCGTTGTTAGAGAACAGAAAAATAGTGTACGCAATGAAGAGACCATTGAGTGAGGTAACGCTCCCTTTAAAAGAAAATAAGGTCGAAAGAGTCTGTAACAAATGGAGGGTTTTCTCTGTTGTTTATATTTTCTTTTCGCAACTTTTAATCGGAACAAAACTATTTATTCAGTGATACTGTGTTGTGTATAACATACCAAAATACCATCATAATTAAGTACTTATTTTAATTAAGTAAATTACGATTAATTATGCTCTACAAACCGAGTAGGGAATCTTGCACAGTCTCAGCCAGGTCTCGAGCTTGAGAGCGAACGGAGAAGGTGTTGGAATACAGCCTAGAGCATTATCGATTTTTCAAAGCAGCATTACTGATTTTTTTCGAATCAATATTATCGATTTTTCATATCAACATTATCGATTTTCCATATCGACATTCTCGATTTTTCAAATCAGTATCTGCGAAATGCATTTTCCTAAGGAACCGTACGATCTGTTCACTGTCCTCATTTTTCATGCACTCTTTGTTGTTCAAAAGAGAATTGGTCGATAACATTTAATTTAAATTTGTTACACATTCGAAAGTTGTGACTACATTTGAAGCAGCATTAAAATCATTGAAAGCCTTTATAAAGATCACATTGACTAACAATATGGTACTGTTCCCTTTCATTTTTTTTAAATGTCCCATTAATTGCAAAACGTTCCAAAACGTTCCAAGAATCTTTTGAACACGTTTTTCTTTATTTAATGGCACACCCCGAGCTGATTTGAAACTATCCGCTTTGGCAGTGCTCTCTCACTTTCTTTGTCTACGAGAGAGTGTGGTCAGATCGGAGAGTACAATTAGGGTATGCCGTTAAAAAGTTTCCCAAGACATTTTGAGCTCTCAACACTCTCTAGCAGACAAATCAAGTGAGAGAGTGCGGTCAGAGTGTCTTTGGCGGATTATACGATACCTGCTCTCGGGAACTGCACAAGATACACGTGGTCCTTGACCCAATCACGCTTGACCAATGCTGGAGCCGGCATCCTAGAATACGATGTGTACGGTTTATGGGCTACGGTACTTTGGATACGGTAAATGGGCGACGGTACATAGATTTGGCATGGTACATCAGTACGGTAAGTTGCGGTGATGGATGGATTCATTAGGGTAAGGTAGATATTATAACCGGTACGTAATTTACCCATCAAAAGTTGAGTAAGTCAAGTATGGTAGAAATCAAATGTAATTAAATTTCTCATAGAGAAGTAAACTCGCAATTTTACGATAGAATCGATTACCTTAACGAAATTAGCTCTAGTTCGCTAAAACGATACACCGAGCTAATTTGAAACTCTCCGCCCTGGTCGCATTCTCTCGCTTTCGTTGTCCACGAGAGAGTACGACCAAAGTGGAGCGTAAAATTAGCTTGGAGCGTGCTTATAAAGTATTGCGCAATGGTCGCACAATCTCTAGCTTTCTTTATACACGACAAAACAAATCTAGATAAATTATACGTTTATATATCTTATGGGGAATAACTAATAACAGAGAGTCACAAATCATTCTCTCAGGGCTCGAGTAACGGTCTCTTCAGGGTTGTCTCGTCGATAGACAACAAAGAAATCGAGTGTGATACGAAATTACAATTAAATCATTTTAAGATGGACGTAATTAGCAGATCGAACACATATTGTTGGTATATTGTAGTAGCTAGTAGGATAAAAAACGAAAACAGTGCGAACGACGACAATGAATTTCAACGCCTACTGTACATGATAAATAGCATTTTCGGAACAAGTATAAACTTTACTTGCACTAACTATAATATTAATAATAATAATATTTCTACGCCTTCTCTATGTAATAATAATGAATATAAAATTAAATATAGAATATTGATAAAATATTAATATAAAATGGATTGATACCGATAGCGACGAGAATCTGTAATCTCTTCAAGGAAATATTTAACGTACTATGACGACGAAAAACCGGAAGCTATATCGGACGAAAGTAGTTTTAACATCGACTACTAGAGTATTTACGGTAAACGGTAATAAATATCAAATATTGTAAACAAACAAAATATTCAAGGTATAAAAAATTCATACGGATTAACTTCGCAGAATCGTTTTTGGTATGATTTCATGGCACGAAATATGAATAACAATAGCTATATCATACGAAAGCAGTGAAAAAATGACAACCATTGGTGTTTTCGTGCCCAGGCTAAGCCGAAAGTAAGCCGAGATATCCTCACCCCGAGAACTGTATAGAGCGGTCGAGATAGATAGAGAAATACGCTCAATACCGATCGCTCTACCTCTACCTCTGCCTCTACCTCTATCTCGGCCTCTCCATCTATCTCTGCCTCTGCCTCTACCTATCTCTCTATCTCTACTTCTACTTCAGCCTCTACCTCTTCCTCTCCCTCTCCCTCTTCCCTACCTCTACCTCTACCTCTACCTCTACCTCTACCTCTACCTCTACCTCTACCTCTACCTCTTCTCCTATCCCTCTTTACTACCTCTACTTCTCCCTCTATCGCTACCTCTATTACAGTTAATACAATCTCCCGTTCTCTCTCGACCAAATAAATCGACCGGCTCTCTCTGCCGCTCATTTGATCTCTGATACTACTCTCCCTCTCCCTCTCTCTCTCCCCCTCCCTCTCTCACTCTCCCTCTTTCCCTCTCTCTCCCCCTCCCTCTCTCACTCTCCCTCTTTCCCTCTCTCCCCTCTCCCCTCCCTCTCTGTCCATAAACTCTCTGGCAAGTCTCCGTCTGGTCGTCTAAACACTCTCTCATTTCTCCGCACTCTCTCTCCTCCCCCTCTCTTTCTCTACCACCCTCTCGATTGCGCCTGCTCTCTTGCTAATCTCGGACATAGATAGACGATATCTTGGCCCGTAACACATCATCAATACTATCAAGGACGAATTAGGAGGGAGAGAGGGAGAGGGAGAGGGAAAGGGAGAGAGACAGAGAGGGAGAGACAGAGACAGAGAGGGAGAGACAGAGAGAGAGAGAGAGAGAGAGAGAGAGAGAGAGAGAGAGAGAGAGAGAGAGAGAGACAGAGACAGAGAGGGAGAGACAGAGAGAGAGAAAGAGAGAGAGAGAGAGAGAGAGAGAGAGAGACAGAGACAGAGAGGGAGAGACAGAGAGAGAGAAAGAGAGAGAGAGAGAAAAAAAAAAAAGAGAGAGAGAGAGAGAGAGAGAGAGAGAGAAGGAGAGGGAGAAATCGGTTATATCACTATCTGGCATCTTGATATCATCCTTGAGCAAGGGATAAACTTGAACCTATCACGATCAATCGAGAAACAGTAACTGATCTGTTCAAGAGTCACAATAACAAAATACACGGTAGCAGATAGAACTTTCCTCGCTTTCCTCGCTTTCCTCGCTTGAGTTTTAAACACCAAATGAGAGACTGACTGTACATTCCCTTGTTGAAGGAATCTTGATTTTTTAAATTAAAAATCGCCAAGAAGTTCTGTGTTTTATTTTTGTAGATAATTGGTCAAATCTTTGAATTACTGTAGCCTCTGAAGATATGACAAAAGTATTCTTCGTAAAGCCAATGAAGAGCAAGATCACTCAGAAAATATGAGCACTATTTTGGTGTTTGTAAAAAAGAAACGAAAGTAAACTAAAAGTGGAAAGAGGGGAGTTTTTTCTCACTTTCGTTATTGTTGAACAATGATCGGAACATAAAGCATACATCATAGAACGGAGTCATCAAGAGAAGGCAAATAGTGTTGTAGGGTGTTCAGTAGGAAGTGAAGGTGCATGTTGGTTTAGATAGAAGGAAGCGAGCTAATTCTCGGAGGTACAGAGTTCAAAGATCACGCAGTTACATAGAAGAGGTCAGAGAAATAACGAACACTGAGAGTTTGCTTTGATCGGTGATAACTATGATAACTTGTGCTCTGTTTATGAAAAGAAACGAAAAAAAGAGAAATTCGTCTCGTTTCACACACACTCTCGTCTCTTTTGTCTTTTCGTTTCGTAACTGTTGAACAGAGCATTATTATGGCAATGTTGTTAGTGGTCTGTCGACACAGCGTTCTAATTGTAAGAGTCGACAAAGACAAAGGCAGCGGGAAAAAAAAGAGAAGAAAATGATCATTTTCCCTGTGTTGGAGTAGAAGTATGGTCTGCAGTGAACTAACAAACAACAAATAATGTGAGGAATGAAGTGACCGTAAACTTCCCTTATGCTCGTTATGCCCTTATGATCACTTTAAGGCCAAACTCTCCGCTCTGACAACGCTCTCTCGTAGACAGAGAAAGCGAGAGACCATTACAAGAGCGGAGAGATACAAATTAGCTCGGGGTGTGTCTTTAATGACTCGGACTAGGGAGTAGCTCATGAGGCTCCAGGACGGCAAGTTTGCAAACAACAAATAACCCCCGCGTGCCCTCTCCGTCTCTAGCCATCTAAACTCTCCCAAAATCCTATAGTCTCTAGTCTATCTCTAACTATCTAAACTCCCTCTAAATCCAATTGTGTCTCCTCTATCTCTACAACTCTGTGCTCTCTCCAAATCCGATAGTCTCTAACCTATCTCCAACTCCCTGCACTATCTTGTTCCTCTACTCACTTCGTGTATCCCAAGTTGATCTACCTACAAAGATCACGTAATTGAGACTGTGTCTCTTCACTTTGCACACTCTCTCGTCTGTCTCTGTCAGTCTGCACTCTCTGCACCATACATTTCATACCCTCATAATGCGAGGATATCAGGCTCATTTTTATGCGAAAAATTACAATTTAGTCGAAAAAATAACGATTTTATTAAAGCGGCCCACCATATTTCGCAAATCGACTAACTATATAAAACAATGTGTGCTCCGCACTATCTCTTCGTTACTCTAACTTATTGCAACAATGCAATATACCTGCAAATGCAATATTCCGTAATTGGTCTCTGGCCGCCTGGACTCTCTCAATGCCTCTCACTATCTCGTATGCTCTCTCTCTATTTCTCTCTCTCTTTCTCTCTCTCCCTCTCTCTCTCCCTCTCCCTCTCACTATCTTTCTCTCCCTCTCTCTCTTCTATCTCTCCCTCTCTCTCTCCCTCTCTCTCTCTCTCTCACTCTCCGAAAGATGAGTAATCAGCAGAAGCGAATGATGGCGAAGGAATGTTAGCGCATGATATTATAGAGTAGTTAGAGGAGCAGACAAATGAAGAGAGAGCACACGAATCGAGAGAGTCAGACAACGAGAGAAATGATGAGAGATCGGGTAAATCGAGAGAGTCAGAGATTGACAGGAAAACTTGGCAGGATGCCAAAAAACGAGAGAAACTATGTGTGTGCATATAGAATCAACAAGGAGAACATGTGACTGAAACATTTGAGAAAAGAAGAAGAAGATGAGAGCAGAATGTGTTGTTTTGAATTCGAAATGATATTTTTATTGATAAATATTGATTTTCGAAAAAAATGCGAAAGAGCAGCACCGTGTTTCGTTCGTTTTGTATTTAAGGATTTAAATTTTTGGGGTATCGCCGGAGGCAAGCCTAGATCGCCAATCACACTCTCTATCACACTTTTTTTGTAATCAATTTAAGGCTGTTCTATGTAGTTATTCATAAATAAGCAAAAAAAATTTGAAGCTTTTAATCATTTATTTTGGCGGTTTTTGGAAAGTGCATAAGAGTAAGAAAGAAGAATAGGATAATCTTTTTCTCCTGAAAAGTTTTTAATATCCATTGGAAAGGAAAATATAGGTAGCTAGGGCAGCGTGTGGTTCTTTCTGTCTTTTACTACTGGGCCGGAGCCGTAAACTATATCCCGGCCGGCGAGGTTTTTGTTAATGGATTTTTTTATTTCAGATTGAATTTTCTCATTTTTGAAATTTACCCGTTGCGATTTCTATGGCATTCGAACGTGAAGCACTAGGCTTCATCCTGATATCATGATTAATGTTGTCTTGCTTACTGGTTTTGTGCTGCATGCATCAGAACTTCGTCGACTTCGTTTCTTTCCGATCAATATTTCCGCCATTTTCGAAATGTACCCATTACGGTTTCTACATTACTCGATGCGCCAGATTCTAGGCTTCCTCATGATGATACGTTTGAAGCTGTGTTGAATGCCGCGCGCGTGCAGTACGCTGCAAAACTTAGCCTACTTCCTTTTTTTCACAAAAATGTTTTCGATCGATGTTTCTGCGATATATTATAAATATATGTGTTTGACCCAGCGTATGACACAACTACAAGGGTGCATACGGTAATTTTCTTAACATTAGCGAATATTAATTAAGCACAGTTTTCTATTCCTATTGTTTATTTTCGTGCTAATTCTTGTATCGCATTAGAATCGGCATCATCGATTACGTTGAAAAATGATAAAAAATATAATTTTTCTGTTCTTTTGAAATTTCCACAATGCGGTCCCTAAATATAGGGCTAAAAAAAGAATTCGCAAATGGCAATCAGACGATTTGAATGACTGGAGATCTGAAGGTGGGTGGTTCGATGCCTGCTCAAAGCTCATCTTTAGCCAAATGATTTCTAATTAAAGGTGGTGTCCGGGGAATATTTTCGTGAACAAACTGTGAAGACAGATAGATAGCCAAAGTTATTCTGCATACCTTACATAAATTAGTTTATGCTAATTTAGCTTATTGATCGCTAGAATCGTGAGTGAATCATGCTTGATGTACAGGCAAAGGCGCGAAATTTTGAAAATAAGAAAGTTCGGCAATAGGTTTCGAACCCGCGACGTTGCGCTTACTAGACAGCGCCTTTACCACCACACCAAGGGATGCACGAATGGAAATTCTAATTTCTCTCATATCATTTAGCCCTTGAATAGCCGATATGTTATATATTTGCATAGACATTCGAGGGCCTACATCTTTAAAGTTGAAACCCGGCATCGCGAAGAAGATTAAAACACTTAATTAAATGTTTCGGTGCAAAGTGCACCGTAAACATTTCGACAGTCTCTTCAGTACCTAATACTATCTCGTTGTCAGAGAAAAAAGAAATAGTGTGTGAAATGAAGAGTCCAGAAACAAATTCCGTTTTAATTAAATGTTGCGCCGAGCCAGGAAAGCACGTAGTACATTTTGTATGGGAAGATCAAAAAGAGTATGCTTCAAAATGTCTATTTACGATATATACGACATATTTACGACATAGATTATGCGCTCCGCCTGTCTGGCACTCTGACTATTGCCATAACAGTCTACGTCAATTATCTGTAGAAGTTTTAGCGCTGCTTTGGAATGTCTGCGTCTCTGACCAGCGCGGTCTCTTCTACGATTAGCGCTCCCTCGACGTCTCTAACTGTCGGACCGTCTCTTCTAGCCGCAACGCTCTCTCGTCAGGGGTAGACGATATTCGATGACAATGGTATGTGTCCTTCAATTCGGGTGATTAAGGGCTCGCCGATTGATAATGAGGTTTTGATTGATTGATTATTGATTAGTTGTGACAGCAATGATCGACCCGTATATAATGGAATGAACAAAGATCAAAGATCAAATAATAGCTCTAAACGGCCAATCACTTGAGTTCGATGCTATTTTCATGTAAAAATATTTTAAATATCAAATCAGTTCAATTTACTACCGTATCAACTATCAACAAAAAAATTATTTTAGGATCTATTTTGAAAAAAATTGCTTATTCATTGCGAACTGTACCAACAAATCGATAATCTCGAGTCTTTATCGAGTACATACAAGAGTGGGGCCGGATTATCGATCGATAAATCGATAATTGATCGTATGATCAGCGGCCTAACGGCGACCTCCTCCACCTCCAGAGCGACCACCGCCACAACCGCCCGAACGACCTCCGTGAGATCCGGAACCAGAACCGGAACGCCCGGCTCCGGATCCGTGATTTGCCGAGCCAGATCCGGGATGAGCGGCGGAGCCGGAACGTCCGGCCCCGGATCCGTGAATTGCCGAGCCCGATTTGGAATGAGCGGTAGAGCCAGATCCAGACTTTGATCCAAGCACTGCGGTCTTGGTTCCAGAAGCGTGAATGCTAGCACGTGAATCTAAAAACAAGCTTAATAAAAATCAATATTAATCGATCCTACTCTTGATGCTTCTGCTGGCATCACCGCTTACAGCTCTCTTCGACTTGACCGATACTCCAGCTGCATAATATCGATTGATAAATCAAATTATTGATTGATTATTGATACAGATACCGTACTTTGGACACGGCCGGACTCTGAACGCTGCTCACTCTTCGACGTCGAGTTGTTCTCTGGAGTGGGTACGATAGATCAGAGATCAAAGATCAAAGATCAACGATTACTTTTGTCAGTCGACTTTGGGGCGATTTTACTTGCAGCCTTCTTTGAACGAGCCTCGCTGATAGAAGTAGAGTTTCCTGAATAGCCGTATGAGATTAAAGATCAATGTAAAAAGATCGAGAGATCAAAGATCAATTCTTACTAGATCCCTTGCTGTTGACGGAGGAAGTTGCAGTTACGCCTGTAATTTCAGTATGAGCGATCAAATATCAAAGATCAAGCCGGTACCGGTCTTCGAGCGACTGGATGCAGTTGTCGAGCGAGATGGAGCCTTGCCTGAAGAGTTCAAGATCAAAGACCAAAGATCAAAGATCGATTCTTACTGGATTTTCTCGTGGCCTTGCTGTTGACGGAGGACGTGGCAGTTACGCCTGTAATTTCAGTGTTCAATGATCTAAGATTGCTCTCATCTACTTGTTATTTTATACTTTTTGATGTATGATAAATCAAATTAAATTGTGTTAAATTACCGGTCTTCGAGCGACTGGATGCAGTTGTCGAGCGAGATTGAGCCTTGCCTGAAAATGTCAAGATCAAAGATCAAAGATCAAAGATCAATATGCATACTCTTCAGCGCAACAGCAGCCTGCTTACGCGAGATCTCCGACTTCTTCGTATTCGCTAAAGGATGCGGTAAGTACGAGATTATTGATTATTTGACTACTGTATATTTACCAGAATCACTAATCGATTTGATCGACTTCTTGCTCTTGCTCGACGTACTCTTATCCACTTTACGCTTCGACTTAGAGGAACTGTCTAAAGGACCAACGATCTGAGATCAAAGATCAAAGATCACTCACTGAGCTTTGGCTCGATCTGAGACTTGCTCTTGGAACGAGACTTGCTGGGAGTTTGCGCTGAAAAAATTCAATCAATAATTACAGTACTTCTGATTGCAGTTTACGATAATAAATAATTGATTACGGTACTTCGCGCAAACGGGGCTGCTTTGAGCGCTGAATGAGCGAGACGATGAGCCTGAATCATGGAATGATGAGGAGTACTGTAGCCGGTCTTATAGATTACAGTAGGCACCTATACCTCTCTGTTTCCTTCTCCACCAAACTGCGAGTTCCGATGCGCAGCAACGTGCTCGTAGCGGACGCCCATCGGAAATCTGTGAAAATAGACTATGGTAGTCATACTGTAGAATACTGTAAGATTACTGTAACCAAAAAGAGTACGGTAGGCATAATGTAGGGTACTGTAAGATCACTGTAACCAAAAAATAGTACGGTAGTTATACTGTAGGGTACTGTAGGATTACTGTAATCAAAATTATCTATTATCTTATGATTCAGTACATCTATGTCCATAAGAACTACAAGAATTCATGTGACCTAATTGAAAGAAGTCTGACCCACCGTACCATCCTACACGCAAATAGACTCCGGTTTTGCAGGGTAATATTACAGTAAAGTGACGCGCAAAAAGAAACTTATTGTTTACTTACTTTATTGTTACTGTTTTGCTATTTCATGGATATATAGCGAAACAGTAAGCAAGCAGTAAATTACCTTTTGCGCGCTACTTACTGTAATATTACCATGCAAAACCGGAGAACTTACTGCGCAACCAGATTGCGGAGACGCGCGTACTCCGCGCGGAAGACCGCGTCCTTCGCATGACGCGCGCCATCGAGCACGTTCTTGTAGTCGGTGCGAATAACGACAGGACGTGCCCTGCAAAAGCATGAATATGACCCGACCGTGCTGACACCATACTACAGTATACCTCAACGACGGATCAGCATGAAGCGTGCGCAAGGCAGTCTGAATAGCGGCCAACTCTGCCAGACCGGAGTCATGTCGCGTAGCTTGAAAGAATACGAATTTCAACCGATCGACAAATGATGGTAAATGGTACTTCCAATCGATCAATAAATGATGGTATACTGTACTTTCGATCGATCAATAAATGAAATACGGTACTTTTGAGCGGGAGCCCAGCATTCAGCGGATGACCGGGGCCAAAGTAGATGCCGATGGACGATGCGAAGCCTGGAGTGCACGCGCCATCCGTGCACACCTGATTATCGATTGATTTTGAATATCGATTGATTTTTATTGATTTCTATATTCCAAGTAATTTTCGATTTACTTCACTATCTCGTATTGTCTCTATTTGATGGTTGCTTGTTTTCACGAAAACTATGATGCACTTACAACGACGTCACCGCCTGATCTTAGAGGCGACGCGGCCGACGCGCCAGACGCGGCGTGCGCGTTGCGGACGCGTCTACGCTTCTCCGCCGCTTCGATGATGCTAATTGCAGACGACAATTCGGCCTCAGCGTATTGCGCGACCGCTTCCGCATCCGCAGCCTCCCTGGTGATTATTTGATCTTTGATCTCTAACTTGATCTTTGATCTTTGATCTCACTTAATCATCTCATTAGCCGCATTGCGCGCAGCAGCTGCGCGCTCTCGCGCAATCCGCGCCTCTTCCTGCACATCCGCGAGAGCGTCGATGGCGGTGCGGACGTCGCACGCGGAGTCCACGCGCGTCGCAGACGCGGCATTCGCCCAATCTACACCTAAGATTAGATATACGGTAGATACACGGTAATATTAGATATATGGTAGATACACGGTAATATTAGATATACGGTAAGTATACAATAGCTGATGTGAGATCATGGTCGAGGTAAAGGTGGATTAGGACATACCCGAGTTCAGAGACATTCGACCACTTCTAGTCGAGAAAAATGTGAATAATGAATGAAGAATCGCGAGACATTTTCTCTTTATGTTTTTTTTAAAATTTAATTAACCATTTTATTTAATAGATCTCCATTCTTCGATAAGTGAAATACAGGAACGGTCTGTAGAATTTCTACAAGTAAGTCTACTAGTAGAGGTCTACTATAATAGTATTGACTATAATAGTGAGTCTAGTAGAGGCAGCTAACAATAAGAAAGAGGGAGAAGGGATACTGTACTGTTTAACATATTGATCTACATAAGTGCAAACATACGGTATCATCTTTTTTTCAAATCAACTTATTACCACTGAATTGCCGTTATTATTACCACTGTATCAATATTGTGTTACGTATTAGCACTATGAAGTTCACTATAAGTACATGTAAAATACTTGTGACATACTGTAACACATTTCGTCCAATTGTACTTCGATTGATGATTTTCAAACCGTTTTGAAAGCACAAAACTACTCTACCAGCATGAAGATACGTAGGTTATTCAATGCTAACATTCTCTAACTTATCAAGTTCACCAACACCCGAACCGGTGAAGGCTTATTCAGACAAAATTGATACTAGCAATAAGCCTACAAACTACTTCTTCCCAGATCATAAAATCCAAATCCACGTGTCCAAGTCAGAGCTACTGCATGTACACAGCTCCCATATCTTAGTTTGTACAAATTCACTAACACTAGAAAAGTAAAATATTTACATGTACGAATGTATCCAACATGGTACAAAAAACAAGTATAGAATAACATTTTACTCCATTCGGCATAACAGTAACAAGAAAGGAGTTCTCCATCGCTTAGATCATCTTGGCGAGAAGTGCGTTGATCTTGCCTTCACGGTTACCGAAATCTCCACCCTCTACGAAGTGGTTGGTCTTCTTGGTCCATCCTCCGTTGGGGTTGTTGAGCTTGAATGGCCAGAGGAAGTTGTTAGCCTTCTTGAAGTTAGCTCCGACGTTGAAAATCTCGTGAACCAAATCTTCCATACAGATGATGTCTTCCTTTCCTGTAAACAAAAAACATTGCAAGTAAAATAAAAGATAAATCTTAAAAAATACAAAACTTGAACATTTGTCTATTATATTCGTATCGAACGATCTTTCATCGCGGAAGTGTGGGCAAAGATAATGAAAATAAACTAACCAAGTGCGTTCTCAACGATGTCGTTGTTGGTGAGGGGGATGCGCTGTCCGTTGACCTTGGCATATCCACGCTTGTAGATGAGATCGTGGACAGTCTTCACGCTGGGGTATCCCCAAGCGACGTAACTGGAAAGAAAGCATTAAATGTATGCAGGGTGAAATACGATTGATTAGATTAACTAAACAGCCGCTTGAAATCTGCGAGCATTTTAGCGCAAAGATAAATTGAACTGAAACAAGAAGTTACAGCACAGAGTGCGATGCGCAACAATCACGCGTGTACGATGCGTGGCTACAAAAATAGAAAACCTCACGGGTCAACGATGTTGAGCATCTGGAGGGTGGCCTTGTTCAGCTTGACGAAGGCTCCGTTGTTGATCTGGCGGAGTCTGAGAAGCTGGAGAACCTTTCTGGGACGAGGATGCATCTGGTTGATACCACGAATACGGACGACGAAGGCAAGCTTGGGCTGGTCAGGGACGTAGAAGTTGCCGGCCTATAATTTTCAGGTTAATAATAAAAGCAAAAACAAAAACAATATATATTTTAAATGTATGCAGGGTGAAATACGATTGAACAGAATAACTGAACTGCCGCTTGAAATCTGCATATTATTTAGCGCAAAGATAAATTGGACTGATGCAATGGCTACAGCACAGAGTGCGATGCGCAAACACTAACACAATCCAAAAAAATAATTAAATACCTTGGTAGCATCTCTTCTGAGAGCGAGTTGCTGACGAATCTTGCGTCTGTGATCGAGAACGTACTTCTCAGCACGCTTGAAGATCTTCTGCTTCTTTTCCTTGGCCTTCTGAAAATAAAACATCATGCAAACGCTGAAGCAACATAGATAATCCACTAAATCTTTACTTACCACGGCGAGCTTGACCTTATTCTGGGTAAGCTTGGCGCGGAGCTCGGCTCTCTGTTTTCTTCTCTTAAGGATGGTCTCGGGGACCTGGGGTAGCTTCTTTGCCCTAAAACAATGAAATTAAATAAGAACGATGCGTAAATTGCATACTACAAAAATAAAAAAAGAAGGTTAAAAACTTACTCAACCATTGTGAAGGCGGTGGATACCCTAGAATGACCAAAATTAGACACTTTAACGCATCACAATTCCACGAAAAAGCAGGTAAACGTAAGAATGAGAGAATGAGAGTTGAGTTTTAAAGATTGGTAATAAATATGTCAAAAAATATGCCAAACAGAACAGAAACATAGAAAAAATATTTTGTAAAAAGGAAAATGCACATTTTCAGAGCGAGGAGTGAATGGAAATGGTAGTTTTCGTGGTGGGGCTCCGGATGACTATAACACGTCTCACGCGCTGCGGTCACGGCGCGGTCAGTTGGAAATTTTGTCGAGTTGGTGACGGCTGCAATGTATTCTAATCGTATTTTCAAGCTTGAATCGGTTTGTTACACCCGTATATGTGTTATTCCGAGCACTTCCTACATTAGTGTTTTGTTTGTTGATTGTTTCTATCCATTCTTATCAATTTGATCACCTTTGATCGGGCGGTTGATGATGATCTAATCACGTGAATACAGTTGTTCTCTCTTTATTCTCATGGTGTGAACATGTGACAGCTCCTCAGTCTCTATTTTGCAGCATTCCGTCCCTCATTTTCTTCTAATATGGGATCTCGTGATGATGAATACGACTACCTTTTCAAGGGTAAGCGTCTAATCTGATTATGATTTTAAGGGAACTTTCCTGTTTCTACTACGTTTACTTTTGTGTTCGTCTTATTATATAGATTTGCTTGAACTTACTCGTTTGTTCGCAATATTTCCCTTTGGATGGAGGAAATGCTTCTGAAAATCAGTGTTTTATCAAGTATGTTTGATTCAAAAGCAGTAAACTTCGGGTATGTGCACACTACCTAATATTCAGGAAAGCTGTTTTGTCAAATGTTCACATCGACGCTCTCTGTCATTCGATCGCTATGGGTGATTAACAAGTGTGTTTTAAAGAATAGAACGAATCGATAGCCGATTGTGAAATCCTCTTTGTGACTCAACCTGTGTCGATTCACTTTCATGAATTATGGATTGAATGTCATTTCAGTGATAATAGATGCATTTCGCAACATTTTCATACCATATGTGTGTAGTCTCTCTATTCGTACAAACGGTATCTAGCACAATGCACTCTGCTAAGTTTGCAATCCTCGGCTTATGTCTACTCTGTGTGTGGATGGTTGAGAAGTCGCCCTAGAGGGAGGAGTATCCTCAACTGTGTTCCCCTAGGAGTGAAGTGACCTCAATTTTCAATGCATAGTAATGAGCGTAGCGCTGTAGCAATTAGGAAATTCTCAGAGATAATTTATGACGAGGACGTGTGAGTGAGCCAGGTCGGGAGGGTGTGCCTGTTAGCTCTGATCTCATATTCTATGCATTTCCTAGGTACTAGGGATTAGTATTGCTCGAGGAAATTGGTCGCGATCATATATTGTCACTCCTTCTAGCAGATTAGATTCTATCTAGCTGTGATTCATCCAGAATTGCCTTCAATTCGGAAACGAAAAAGTCGAGACAATATGACTCATTGCATCTATTACACTTTTGTTTGTTATATAATTTATTTCTTTTTCAGTTGTACTGATCGGAGATTCCGGGGTCGGAAAGTCGAACTTGCTGTCGCGTTTCACCCGAAATGAGTTCAATCTGGAATCGAAGTCCACCATTGGAGTAGAGTTTGCCACCAGAAGCATTCAGGTTCGGTTGTACTTTTCTCTATTCATCACTCATAAACTTGTGTTGCAGGTTGAGGGCAAGACGGTGAAGGCGCAGATCTGGGATACTGCTGGACAGGAACGTTATCGTGCCATCACCTCTGCCTATTATCGCGGAGCCGTCGGCGCTCTCCTCGTTTACGACATCGGTTTGTTTATCATTTCCGTATATCGATGTATACTGTTTACACAAGTCTGAAATGGTCGATTGCTCCGATCGATGGCTCGAATGCTTCACCTAAATAAATATTTATCTTTCAGCCAAGCACGTTACGTACGAGAACGTTGAGCGTTGGTTGAAGGAGCTGCGTGATCATGCCGACCAGAACATTGTCATCATGCTCGTCGGTAATAAGAGCGATCTCCGACATTTGAGAGCAGTTCCCACGGATGAAGCGAAGCTTTACGCCGAGAAGAATCAACTCTCATTTATTGGTATGCAGTTTATTCCATACTTTGACATAATGTTATGTGTCTTTATGAACGAACGTGAGTGTAATTTATAATTTATTGAATTCTTGATTTTGAACGATACTGTAAACTTAGAAATCTTGAAATTTATCCATTTTCTGCAGATATGAAGCAAAACGCTCATCAGAATTTTTAAATGAATTCAAAATCATCTTGTAGAATATTTGTAGCATGTATGGATTGTGTATTATACGTTTTTCTTCAGAGACCTCTGCCCTCGACAGCACCAACGTTGAGGCTGCCTTCACGAACATCTTGACTGAGATCTACAAGTCTGTCTCGAACAAGCACGTTGGAGGTGCTTTATTTAATGATTCATTTTCGTAATAATGTAATTCGAGCTAAGGGTTTTCCCTTGATAATAATTCGAGCTACTGTAATTTACATGGTTTTCGTTGCAGGAGACCGCGTCGTTCCCCTGCCTTCATCGGGTATCGATATCGCATCGACGGAGAGTACACAAAAGAAGCAGTGTTGTTCGAACAACTAATCGTGATTGTGTCCCCTCTTCACTTTGCCCATCATCATGGTTTATAGGGCCCATGTTCTCGCTTTGTCTTTTTCCTCCCTCTTTCACTCATATATATTATGCTATCTGTTGTCTCTGCTGTTGAATTGTAATAGCCTGTCTGTCTCTACTCTTCTTTCTCTCGCTCTGCACGATTTCCACCAATTGTATCTGATATCCGGACTTGTTATTATCAACTCTCTATCCCCCTAATCTATTCCCATATGTGATACTGTATCACGTGTGCACTCATCACTCTTCATCTGCTCCGCTCGTTTGAATTCGATATTCGTCCATCATTCTATATATTCATTACCTACTTGCAAACACACACATCCACCCACAAACAGACGACCACACTTGTAATACCTGATTCAACTTAATTATTTTTGTTTCTGTTTCGGTATACCGAGTGTACTATCTGTAAATCCATCCAAATCCCCGATTTACTCAATCATCTTTAATGAATCCTGCTGCTTTTCACAGTGATTATTCGTTTTAAAGTTGCCCTTTTTGCTCTGGTTTTTCAAAACTTGAAGTGTACTTATAATTTTCACTTTAGGTTTACTTTGAGTAAGCTAAGTTTTGAAAAACCAGAGTCAGCCCCTCCCTTATCTATTTTGTGCGTGACTGAGTTTGTGTGAGCCCTGCACCACACGTATATAGCAGAAATAGCACTTGTAAGTACGATTTGTAATATTCTATATATCGATTTAAACTATTTCGTAAAGTAAGAGGTATGTGTTGGCGGTGTAATAAAGATTATAGCAATGTTCCGTTGACTGCTCGATGCCAGTCATCCTGCTCAATGTGTTGATGTTCCACCACACGTCTATTTGAACTAAATAATAAACAAATACAATATAAGTGTACTATCAAATATAAAATTCATCTTGTATAGCTTGATATGGGCGATTTGTGCACGTGATGTTGATCAGGGAAAGCGCGCAGAATTTTGAAGTTGGCGCGCAGACGAGGCGTTGCGTGTGCGTTGCGGCCCAGCTCTGGCGTTGTGTTTAGTGTTATTTGGTAATTCTCACCTATCACAGATGGAACGTTCACGCCGAGTAGGCGTAAAAAGCATCTACTCACGCACGAATGCCGATTCGGAACAGGATAAGTCGGATCAGTCCGCGAGCGAGAAGTCTACCTCGGTGGTGGGATCCACCACACCACGCACAACGACTTCACCACGCACCACCAGGTTTGGAAAAGGGAGAATTTACGGGTTTCAAATAATATTCAATGCTCGCGGGCGATTAATCGTTAAGGAAAATGAAAACAAAATGTTAGGACTTGAAAAAGAATCTAGAAATTGCAGTGTTTTAAAAGATTTTTTAAAGGTTATCGACTGATTCATAATTGTGCAAATCTGACAAGGTTTTGATTTGAAATCTGCTGTTGATTATGTGTGCTATACAAAGCAATGCTTTTAGTTTTGTATATTTGTATTAATTATTGCCAGGAGCCGTGGCGACACCGGCAGCCACACACCGTCTCCGACCAAGCGCGCGACCGCCCCGGCCGCGCTCGATGACGCGCCCGCCGCGCCTGGCACGGCGAAGAAGCGCGGACCACAGTCTACATCATGTAAGATATTCATCTGTATTTAGATAATATTTATTTAAATAAATTAGATATTTATTTAACTAATTATTGAAATATATTCTCTTTAGTGTACTTGACAGTTTAATCGTTACAATATTTATTAATTATCGATTTCAGCACCTCCAGCTAAGCGTGGCCGTCCACCCCGCCGAGTATCTGAGCAAGTCGTATGTTGATTAAATCTTAAAAAATCTATAATATCGATTGATTTCAGCCCAAGGAGGAAGAATTGGATGTGGATCAAAGTAAGCACGAGATGGTGGTGGCTACCGAAGTGCCTGAGCATAACGGAGAAGAGGAAGTTGTCGATGAACATGCACATGAGGTGATTGTGTGGATAATAATAAGAATACAATTATTGTTTGTGAAAGTATATTAAAATTGTTAAGGAAATAGTTATAGTAATTTAGTACGGTATCATCAGACATGACTTACTGAGTATATAATACATCAACACATGATGTATTATTGATTGAAATAACGAAACCATTAACTGTTTTTTTTTTCACTTCGTTCACATTTTTGTTGCCTGTGTGAACGGTGTTTGGGAGATTATTGCGTGTGAAATGAGTATTGAGTATTTCCTACGACGCATGCATAGGTCGAATGGGTAGGAGGTTATCGGTTTTCAAAATCCAGTCAGGTTTGTCGATATTTTTGTGCAATTGGTACTTTGTAACATACTTTTCGACCTATGCAGGAAGCACCGCAGCCGCCTCCAACCGTACCGCCGCACCGCACGTCGTCTCGCCGCGGCAATCCCGCGCCTCCGCGTCTCGAACAATCGGCAGTACTCGATGAAGAGCAGCCCGTGCAGCATGATGAGCAAATGATGGAGGAGATGGTCGAGCAGGCGGAAGGAATGGTAATACCGGTGCGATATCGATATGCGAGAAATACGGTAGTCGGATTACTGTAGCGAGATGGATTACGGTCATAGGTGGGCGCGTGAAAACGAATATTTTTTGCGCACAGCCTTGCCTTCCCAGCTTGGTTATGATCGACATTTTGCTGAGAAATACGGTTGTCGGATTACTGTAGCGAGATGGATTACGGTCTATGATATACGGTATTATGATGGACATTTAGGAGGAGCTGAACCTCGGCGAGGATGGCACGCCGCCCAATCTGGAGCTGTGCGTGCGGTCGACGGCCGCGGATCAGCAACAACTGCACGAGTACCATCACTCGTCGCACCATCGATCGCTGCTCGGAGGAGCCATTGCCCGGAGCAGAGGACGACCGATAAATTCGAGAACGTAAGTGGCTTTTTATAGGGTTAGTGAAACGGGAATTCAACGGGCTCGATTGATTCTCAACTTCAGCGCTAATCCGATATTTATGCACAGATCGATAGCAATATCGATATGTGCAAAAAAGAAAACCAATCAATACTTTCAGCGGAGGAGCCAAGATGCGCGCGGAGGGTGGCCGTGACGTCGCGTCTCAGGGCGGCCATGTTGGCGGCGGCTCGATGATGGGCGGCGGTGAGGAGGAGGAGCTGGAGGAGGACGTTGTGGGGGACGCGTCCGCGTACGTGCAGCCGCAGCATATGCAGCTGAATCCGCGCGACTCGCATCGCTACCTATTCAATCCGGAAGTGCTCTCGGACTTTGTGAGTATCGTACCATGCCATCTACCGTAATATATTTATTACCGTATCACTAGCCTTGATATCGTAATATATTTATTACCGTATCAGCTACCGTAATATCGTAATATATCTATTACCGTATCACTTACCGTAATCCATTTGCAGTACGAGCCCGACATGATTGTGACGGAGATGGGCGACAAGTTCCTGAAGGCGCGCGAGGGTGCGCTGCCGTCGCTGCTCAAGCGCGAGATGATCCTCTCGCTCATCGTCAACGACACCGAAAGAGCGTCAGTGGCTTTTTTTTCGATGTTGACGCCTTTGCCGTGTGCTTCGTATTCGATGCTAAATTTTCGTTTTCAGTGAGCAGAACGACTGGGTGAACCAGCACTCGCCCGCGATTCCTCCTCTCACGACCAATGTAAGTGTGTATTGGTGGTGTGCCCTGGGAAACGGCCATAGATCGATAAGTATGTTACAAAGCACCAAGCCTGACCGCATTTTGAGCCAAAATTTCCCAAAAAATCGTAAAACCTGACCGCATTTTGAGCCAAATTTGCCAAAAATCGAAAAACCTGACCGCATTTTGAAAACCGATAACCTAGCTATTCGACCTGTGGAAACGGCGCCGGCCAGATTACGGTAGTACACCACGACGCATCTTTTGCTCCTTCAGGTAGCTACATACATATGCTTTGTGGACACAAAGTCGATCGAGGACGCCAAGCTGCTCACTACCGACGGTCTGTCGCCGTGGAGCTCGTCGCGTAAGAGCTTTGGTATTTTGATTTTTGATCTTTGGACTTTGTGCTTTGAACTTTGATCTCATTGGTAGTCATTGATCAATAAGTGCTCTTGTCAGATCCGCTGCCGCATGCGAGCATGACGCCGACGCGTCCCAAGGTGCGCAAGTGGGCCGTGTTCATGAGAGGTACTGTAGATTTTTAAACTGATTATTGATTTTATTGATTGATTTCAGGAGGCGAGTACTGTGTGTCGGGCGAGGATTGGCGCATGTCGCTCTACGTACTGGTGGAGTACTCGGCGTTGCTGCCGCGCGCGCCACGTCTCAGGAAGAGGGTACGGTAGCGGTTCAATTGGGTCATACATTTTTGTTCAACTCACATTTGCAGAACTATAAGCTGACCCGTAACTGTGATAAATTGGTCCGATTATAAACTGGTCCGTAAAATTGGCTATTTTTCGCTTCTTTGGCAAACGATGTGATAAAGTGACCCGTTTTTTAAAAGACCGACCAATTTATAAACTGACCCGTACCCACAATATGGGTGCTCGAAAATGTATGAAATGGGTCACGATTGTGATTTGACTGATTGGTTGATTGTAGGTGTACTACATGATGCGCGATCGGACACTGCTCGGTCTCGCGATGCTCACGTACGACTACACCGAGCCCGGACCCATTCCCAATATCATTTCGCACTGTGAGTGAGGCACTTTAGGAGGGTGGACGGTAGACTCTGGTATCCATGTACAGTACCTAACCTTTTTCCGACAAACGTGACGCCACAAGAGTACGGGTTGGTTGTTTGGCAAAGGCCTACGCCTACTCTTGTGACATCACGCTTGCCGGCAAACGGTTTGCCACCGTTCATGGATTCGGCCTCTGGGTGTGCTTTAGATGATGGATTAGTGCTTTTTGTTTTCCATTACATTGTTTTAGATTTTTTTTCGTACGTGTATTTGCATATCGAAGAGCTTATCGATTTATTTGCAGCATCTGCGCGCATGTACTCGCGCAACCGCGTCGACATGGTACGCTTCACGGACGAGGAGGGCAATCGCAGTCTACTGGGCATCCCAGTCAGCGCGGTTGGTGTTTGAATCAATCAATCA
This sequence comes from Parapristionchus giblindavisi, assembly GCA_943737045.1. Lineage (NCBI taxonomy): Eukaryota > Metazoa > Nematoda > Chromadorea > Rhabditida > Diplogasteridae > Parapristionchus > Parapristionchus giblindavisi. Next base: position 350,455 of record CALSFV010000243.1, read on the forward strand.
ATATTCATAGCTACCGTAATCGATCATTTATTTTTTACCCTGCTTCAGGATCGTCCTCGTATATCGATGTCACTGATCGATCCGAATGATATCTACGATGACGAGGACTTTGATGACGTCGACAACATGGACTATATCGGAGGCGACGGAGGAATGAGGGAGTCGAGCGAGTTTGATGTGCAGAATGGACCGGTGAGTGGTGTGGTGTGGCGTGCGGGAGTGAGGGCGACGTTTACGAAGAGTGCAGGGACGTTGTGTTGATTATTGATTATATTTGGTTAGAATTGCGGGCGCATTTCAGTATTAGAGCGTTAGATTTGTAATTATTCATAATTCTATAAACCAACGAATCTGGCTTTGGCTATATGCTGGAACAAGAAATGCGCGGGTTTGAATGTGTGGAGATGCTTGGGATTGCACTAGAGTGATGGAGTAGACGTATTGCAAGAGTTTTTAATCAATGATCGTAAATATTTCATCAACAGTAATAATAATAATAATTATAATAATAATTATAATAATAATAATAATAGTAATAATAATATTGATTGATTGATTAATGTTCAGTTCGTTGGTGATCTCATCCAGTCGACCAATCGTCCACCCGACAACTTTATTCGTGTTGCCAAGGGCAACTGGACCAGTGACAGGTCCATGCTGCTCAAGTACCTCCTCAATGAGACACATAGCATGTAATGATTATTGATTTATTGATTGATTTAGTACTTATTGCTTTATTTAGTGCTTATTTATTTATTGATTATTGATTGATTTATTGATCGACTCATTGATTGATTAATTACTTATTTATTTATTTATTGAAAGTATAAAAACAACTATCGATTGCTTATCCCCTTTGCAGTCCTCAGTTCGCTATCAACCCGGTCAAGCCGTCGCAGCCACCGCTCATCTCTACCAACGGCTGCTTTGCCTCGTTCCTCAAGGGATCACAGGTACGGTATTGTGTGTGCATACGGTAATTACTGTGGAGATACGATAGGTTACTGTAATTTCCCCGTTCAGATTATCAATCAAAACTCGATCAATACTGATGCGCTATCGCCCTGGACCAGTCAGAGTGAGTTTATTATTTTATTGATTTAAAAAATAATTTCAATCAATAATATCCATATCTAATAATCAATGCTTTAGACTGTCGCCCGAAGACGCGCAAGATGGCCGTGGAGCAGACGGAGACGGGCGAGTACGTCGTGACGAGGAAGGATTGGTAAGTGGATTTAGTTAAGTTAAAAGGGATTGGTGAAACGTGAAAGTTCCAGGTAGATGTGGACAAGTCATGATTGTTCGCAATTCGTAGATTTCGCGGTTCCACTAAACCAACTAGATATGGGGTTTTTCAACATTGTGTGAATGTGAACTGCTTCACGCTTACATGAATCGGACTGCGCAATTTATAATTTATTTGAATTTCCCTCCTTATTGCAGGCGCACCTCGAGTCTGGTGCTTACGGAGATGTGCACGACGTTGGCGAGATGCCCGAGATTGAGAAAGAGGGTAAGTTATGGTAGTTGTAGTTCGACGGTTCATTGATTGATTGATTGATTGAATGATATATTGATATATTGATTGATTGATTGATTGGATTCTTGATTGATTGATTGATTGATATATTGATTGATTTATTGAATGATTGAGTGTTTGTTAGATTGATTGATTGATTGATATATTGATTGAATTCTTTATTGATTGATTGATATATTGATTGATTTAGATCTACTACATTATGAGGAACAATCTGACGGTGATTGGTTACGCACTGTTCATGTACGAGTACATGCACGAGGGCGACCCGCCCGAGATCCACATCAGCCGAATGCATCCGTACAAGAGGTAGGGGTATACGGTAGTTCGGTGGGTATACGGTAGTTCGGTGGGTATACGGTAGTTCGGTGGGTATACGGTAGTTCGGTGGGTATACGGTAGTTTGGTGGATATACGGTAGTTTGGTGGGTATATGGCTGGGTGTTTGATCATGAAGGTGAAAGGCCTGTGATAGTTTTGTCTCTAGACTTTGGTCATGCGCAAGCTGGTAGTGATGGGTTTAAATTTCTGATTGCAAACTTGATTGATTGAATTGAGAGAATATTGATTGATTCGTAAAGGACATTTTTCAGTGTAACGCGTCAGCGTCCGATAAAGTTCTACGATTCGAGAATGCTGGAGAAGGGAATGAAGGTAAGAGGAATTAAAAAACATATTTTAAATTAGTCAGTTTTCAAGAGAGAAAATGATGTGAAAGTGTGCCAGGTTGTTGCATGTTTCACCTATGAATGATGAGGGTTGTGATTACAAAACTTCTTTGATGTATGGTCCAAATCGATGGAATATTGTACAGTACTAGCGATGTTGGCGTTATTCTACATATATCTCATTGATATATCGATTAGTCGTAAACGATGAATTATACTGCGCGCTTTCAGATTGAGGGCGACCTGGACGATACGCTAGTGGATGTGATGGATGTCGGAGAGGAAGTGGAGGTGAGATAAGTAACTGGTCGGAAATACAGACTGCGAGAGACTAAACTTATACGTGTCACTCCTGCTCATTATATTTGATGGAAATAAATACACGGATTAGGATGCGTATTCCGAGTATTTTATTTTAATTGACCACGAACAAAACTGGATATACTGTTAAATGTTACTGGCTTTGGCTATATGTTGAAACAAGAAACGCGCGGGTTTGAATGAGTGTAGATGTTTTTGATTACACTAGATAACTTGTAGATGTATTGTAAGTGTTGTAGATTAACGACTCCATGCTTGTAAATAGTTTAATAATAATAATAATAATAATCATAATAATCAGGTTGATCTGATGGAAGACGATGCGGACGTGGAGGAATTGGACGTGGAAGAGGACGAGTCACTGGATGCCAATGAGGAGGGACAGTGGATGGAGTCACACTATGATGCAGGACCGACCGATATCAATTCAGAAGTGGTGAGTACGGTAGTGCACGAAGGCGGGTGATCGAAGACTGACTTTACTGTGCTCAAAATGGAGGACAATGCCGGGTTGATACTGCTTCGGTGTGATAAAGATCATAGGTGGGCACGCTGGGGGGAAAGGCTGTGCGCAAACCGGGGAAGGGTGAGGCAAGGCTGTGCGCATGGCTATTTTTTGACGAATTCGACTGGAAATTGTCCGAGGAAAGGCTATGCGCAAGTTCCCCCATGGGAAGGAAAGGCTGTGCGCAAAAAATATTCGTTTTCACGCGCCCACCTATGATAAAGATCGATAAGGGCGTAGCTGGTGTTCATCATATTTGGTGCCGATGTGGGGACTGTAGCGTGTGATAGTGTATGTGGTGTGGCGTATCCTGGCACGATTGGAGCGATTGGTATACGGTAGCTATAGTCTAATATCGATTTTGGTTGCAGTTCGAGCACAACTCTCGTCAGACGGTGCTCGGTGACCGCTACATGCTGTGTCGTACGCGTCGTCTCATTGGCGATAAGAACCTCGTGCTGCGCTATTGCGTCAACGATCAGCAGTTTGCGTGAGTTGATCTTTGATCTTTGATCTCTGAACTTCTGGTTTGTTTCAGCTACGAGAAGGGCATCGTGCTCAGCAGCAAGCCGTTCATGCCGCCGCTGACTAGCCAGGTATCGTATGTTATCTGTTTTATTCCATCAATAAATATAAATTAAAAGGTAGATGAGTGGGATAGAAATATTTATTTTGTTATTTATTTATTCATTTGTTTATTTATTTATTATTTTGGTGCGATGTTTCAAAGTTACGCAAACGATAAAAGGAATGAGTATGAAATGAGCATTTAAAAAATGTTTTCCCTCTTTTTTTTGTCAGTTTACGAAACAGCAAAAGATGTGAGAGTGGACCAGGTTGTTGCGTGTTTCACCCATGAGAGATTATCGTTGTGAGGGGTGAACTTCTTTGATTCCTCTATCTCATTATACCCTTAAATACCCTTAAATACCTGACCAATTCAATAGAAAGTGTACAAAGAAATTTCACATATAGAGTTTTTGCTAAGTGCAAACTTGCTCCCTTACCTTTTAACGAACGCAACGCTTTTCTTCAACTTCCCACATTAGAATATAGAAGAGCCATCCGTGATCTCCAATTTCTCCATAGCACAGTACATAACTATTCTTCATTTGACTCCTCTCACTTATACTATATTGATTGTAATAGAATTAGCCATCGTTATAGGATATCACTACCTTTTTGTATTCCCAAATCCCTTTCCACTTGTGCCTCTAGATCTCTGTCCACGTGGAACTCCCTCACCCAAGAGCTTGTCTCTTCCCCTCCCCATATATTCCGTGCAGGGATACTAAATTTGCCCCCTCACAAAATTATAACTCAATCTCGTATTCGTCCTTAATATCATTATTCAGCTAAAGCTGCCACTCCCCAACCGAAATCGCTTAAGCGACGGAACTCCATCACTCCCTTATTGCTTCATTCATTCATTATTCTTGATTTTAACTGATGGATAAAGAAATAAATAAGAAATAAAATTAAATATAGTATAGTGATAACAATGTTGGTGTTGTTCTACACATGTTTCATTGATTAATGGATTATTGATTAATCGATCGATGCCTTGTAGATGGGCATCTACGTCTTCTTCGTGGGCGCCGACAACATCGATCTGCGCGCCGTGAACAAGGACGGTCTGTCGCCGTGGAGCGTCAATGGTGAGATCGAACATTTATAGAGATGATGAAACCCGGAATCAACGGGCGGAAATCTGGTTTTGTTGCCTCATATGATGATGATGATGATGATAGTGCCCGTCTTGATCTTTGATCTTTTATTTTTGATCTTTGATTTTTGATCTTTGATCTCTATCAGATCCCTCGGAGATGGGCAAGCAGATGCGCTCCAAGGTGAAGAAGTATGCGATTGTGCGCGACGTCGACCGCGGCACCATGAAGGAGGATGGCAGTGAGTGTAGTTTGATCTTTGATCTTTGAACTTTGAACTTTTCGTAGTTTGATCTTTGGTCTTGTAGTATGATCATTGATTCTGTTTTAGTGCCCGACGAGAAGGACTGGCGTATCGCGCCCGGCAAGGACTGGCACACGTCGGAGGTGGTGCTCGTGCAGCTGCACTCGACCCTGCCGAGATGTCCGAGATTGCAGAAGAAGGTATACGGTAGTCACACGGCCGGTTGTGATCGACAACTGACTTTATTACAGTATACTCTAGGCAGTAGTCATTATGAACTGACTTTATATTGTTTTTTTTGCATTACCCTAGCACATGATCAATACTAATAATAATAATAATTTATTTATCTTTAACGATAAACAGATTGGTGAAAGAGAAAATAAAGTTGTGGAATGAGGCGGCGCAAGTGAGATCTATTACATATTATTACTACAGTACAGTAATTACTACAGTACTATTATTACAATACTCAGTAGCCATTGTGAACTGACTTTATATTGTATTTACCCTATCTCATGATCAGGTGTTCTACGTGCTGGACAACACGGCCCAGGCGGTCCTCGGACACGTCATGATCGTGTACGAGTACGTGGAGCCGGGAGAGGCGCCCGCGCCCGCAGAGCGTACGCGTCGCGTCAACCGCAGACGCGATCGATTGGATGAGGTATACGGTCGGGTACGTGATCGATCTCTGAAGGGATTACGGTAGCCTGACGGTTGAAGGTTACGGTAGTCTGGGGATTGTGGTACGCGCTGTTCTTATATACATTCCGCTTTTTTTCAGTACGAGATGGACAATGTGGAGGACGATGGAGAGATTGACAAGGACAGTCCGGTGAGAGCTTGTTGTATATTATTGATCGATTTGACTTAAGCTCCGCTCTCTTATTTACTTGTTTACGTTTGCAGTTTGACTTTGCCGCCCCCGGCAACTCGTCGGACCACTGCGTGTACGTGCCGCTCATCGACCCCGCCTTCCTCATGGACCGCAACCGCCAGCTCCACTACTGCGTCAACCGCGGATACATGCTGTGAGTCTTTCAGGGCGGTCTATTAGACACGCCAAGTGCGTCAGCGGGTGCTGGCGCGTGCATGGTGCTTTATGCCACTATTTCCTTTTGATAGTATTAGAGGGTAATAGGGAATCTGATACGGAGAATATATGCAAATGTAATAAAGTAAATAATATTAAATAACAAATAATAATAAAGTAAATATTGGTTCGATGATTAAGTGAGCGTCACGGACTGCTCAATTCTACCGTACCCCTCTTCCCTCCTCTCATCGCCGACAAGGGCGACTTCGTGTTCTTTGTCGCCGGCGAGAACATGGACGTGCGCAATCTGACTTGCGATGGACTGGCGCCCTGGAGCGATTGTGAGTTATTGATTGATTGATGGGGTGATCGATACGGTAGCCATGATTTATCGATTGATTTGTGCATTTATTGATTGATTATCTAATTTATACGGTAGTTGATTAGTTTTGTTGTTACATTGATTGATTGGTGCTTGTTCAGCACGCATGCCGCAGGCAACACGTCCCAAGTCGCGCAAGCTTCCCGTGGAGAAGTCGAGAGACGGAGTGCTCAGGTACGGTAATTTTGAGCATAAAGAGATCAAAGATCAGTTCCTCAAGATAGGTGGATGGTTTCAGATACGTCGGTGGCACACGCTGGGAGCAGACCGCCTACTTCCTCGTCGTATACTACGCGGTCCTGCCGCGCTGTCCGCGTCTCAAGAAGAGGGTACGGTAGCTGATCAATTATCGATTTTTAGCAGGCAATTTATTGATTGAATTTTTGCAGATAATCTACGCGTGCAATCAGCAGAGCGAGATCATTGGCAACGTGATGATTGTGTACTCGTACACGGAGGAGGGAACCATTCCGACCCAGGTATTCGATAAATCAATAATCGGCAAAAATCGATAATTATATGAATGAATGCGTATTTGAACACGTCTCTTCTCTGGCCACACTTTCTCAATTTGTATGTTTACAAGAGAGTGCGACCGGAGACGGAGAGTGTTCAACGTTTTAAATATATATAATATATATACTCCTTCTGTCGATCGATAATTTACCATAGCTACGTGCAGTGCAGTAGTAGTACCGTACCGTAGTGGTGTACTGTACATGCGAGTAGTATCGATCGATATCTAATGGGGCGTTTTCGATCCGTCAGGTGCCGCATGGAAACGCGACGACGGTGCTGCAGCCGTTCTACCGTATGCCCCCGTCGTTGCGAGACGAGGCGAAGCGACTGCTCGCGGAGAAGCGGCCCGGAGAGGTGGCGTCCGTGCTCAACGAACGATCGCCCAGTGTGACTTCGAGAGCGGTTGGTGTTCACTTTCCCCCTTTATGCACTTTAGGGAGGCTTTAGTATATGAGTCGTGAGAGTCAGGCGAAAGAGAATTTCATTTTGGAATTTCCAACTTTTAGAACAATGAGATTGTTGTTGTGTTTTCATCCTGTTGATTCGGGGTTTCTCGATCGACATATGGTTGCATTTTTCGTTCATAGTCCCATCACTCAGATCTACAACATATCGAAGTCGCTGCGCCCTCCGCAGGCGAGACGCGCCCAGATGTACGGTATCCGCACGTACAAGGATGAGTATGATGTAAGTGTGTTTTCTTGATGGGATTATCGATTTATCGATTGATTCACATGGTTATAATATAATATCCTTGCGGTAGTCTAATGCGTTGCGTGCTTGCAGGAGTGGGGCATGCACGAGGATGACATTGTCAACGCGACGGGCATTCCGAGATTCTTGGTGAGTGTGCGTGGTGTAGCTGGTGCACCGAGTGCGGCGACGTTTCACAATTTTGCAAAGTTTAATCAATTTTCCTTCTGCAGCAGCCTCGTCCTCGCAATCTTGCCCGCCCGCAAGGTCCGATGCCACCGCTGCCCGGTGATGATGGTCCGCCCGGCACTGGAGTGCACAAGGTATAGTCCGTATAAAATGTGCTTGTATAATTGCCTTGTTACTGGCTGCTAAACAGAGAAAGAACTAACGATCAATTCTCCACGTTTTCCTCCCTTCCTTCCTCGCTCTCTCTGATCTACCTGCTATCTCGTTTGGATTCCCTCTCTAAACATAGAAACACATTGTGGCTGTGGATGGCTACTCTCGTACCAAATAAACAAGTGTATTGCAACTTATCGCGAACAGACTTCTTTGATTACGGTATGTATCGTGTTCAGGCTCCGCCTCGCTACTCGGCTGCCGCCGATAATGTGCTTCGCCGTCGCAAGAACGATGACTATGACGGATACGCGGCCTATGATGTACGGTGTTACGGTATTTAGTGACGGAGATACTGTAGCTTATCGTTTATTGGCATACTATAGATTTACTATAGATGTATTGATTTGTCGGATGGTGTACTGTAACTTGTATAGAGTGGTTATTATTCGATTGCAGGAGTCGGGTGAGCCCTACATTGACGTAGTAGCGGATGCTTCGATAGAGGTTTGTTGTGATTATTGATCGATTGATTGATTATCGATCCTTGTTGTTATATATATCACATCATTTGCTGCAGGTCGGCCACTCGGAGGAGATTGCCAGCTCGCCCATGTTTGCCTCGACGTCCGCGGGTGCTGGCAGACGTAGTCGTGGAGGTGAGGATAGCATCTTGCGCGCCAACCTCATGCTGGCGCACTTTGGGTGCCCCTAATACTTTACTTTATTTTGACGCGTTGATTGTTGTGCAATATGCCCAATGAAAGAACGACAAAAACGAACAGTGTATTGTTGTTCTTCATATGCGGGGAACTTTTAGTCATCATATGCTTTTATTACATGCGCACACATGAACGATACGGTCGAAAATGTGTGAAATAATCATTAAAATATGATACTCTTGAAAAAGAAAAGTTAATGATCATAGAGGGTATAGGGGATATCACTGGAACCAACCGGGTACAAACTTGTTTCATGCACATGATATCAATCCATAGAGATTTGGTGTTAATGATCGTGGAGTTGTCTAACGTGGAGATATAACCCCTTCATGATTACAGGTCGTCGTGGTCTGCATCGTCGAATGGCGGGCGTGGACGATGTCGCCGGCGATAGCGGGTACGGTATATTTATTACATATATATTTAAAGTTTTATTTATTTAATGTATGCCTTCAAACTTGAAAACGTGATTGCTGTAAATGTGATTGGTTATTTTGGACCCGCTACTTTCGAGTTGCTGATCTTGATTATCAGCGCCTTCTTGAGTGCTGTTGTCAATGATTTCAATTTCAATTGTCAATGAGCGCATAGCGTAATCATTCTTTATCGATGGACGAATACCCTTGAGTATTAAATTTAAAAATATTTAATTAGATAATTAACTATTGCAGTCGTCGTGATCGCATCCTGAACTTCATCCAGAGTCAGGTGGGCGCAACGGGCGAGGAGGAGGCCCTCGACTATCTGTGGAAGCTCGTCGTGGAGAAGAACGAGAGGAAAGTACTCGACAATATCAGACGGGTACGGTATCGGTCTAATAATAATAATTCATGCATTACAATGATAACTTATAATAATTGATATCGTGATGAATTAGATAAAATGCCACAACGTAGGTACACTAATTGTCCATATACAATAGTCAGACAATACTGGCGATTATTGATTGGCTTGATTGCAATGGAGAGAAATTGTATTTAGAAAAGAAATATAACAGGACAAACGTTTTTCTGGTCCATTAGGTCGCTTGGTCCTTTCAAATAACGTTTCATGTACAGTAAGTAATGTAGGAACAAATATTGATTGTTTGATTATCGATTGTTTCGTCGTTGCAGGACTTTGGCGTGGAGATCGTCACGAATGATTTTGAGGCCGTTGAGGGTGAAGAGCTCGTGGAGACGTCTGAGCACGGCGAGGTACGGTAGAATATGGGACGGGTTACGGTAGACATACGGTAGATTGTGTATGCGCAACCACTACCTATTATTTTTTCACTATTTTTATTATTATAATTAATATTATTACTATTATTTATTTATTATTTATCACTATTTGTAATGCGAACTAATGATGAATCCCCTCTCGTTGCAGGTGGAGGAGGGCGTCGTTCAGGAGACGGAGACGGTCGTGGTCGACGTGGCTGGCGGCGAACAAGTCGTTGAGGAAACTGTCGAAGAGACGGTAGATTCGGCCGCGGCATAGGCCAGACGGGTTTGGTCCCCCTCACTTTTTCTCAATTATTTTGTATAGACTACTACTACCTCTTGTTTTTTACTCCGTTGACTTTACACCATATACCCTATCACTATGCTTGTTTCCCTACTCCTAACCAGTCTCTAATGTATGTTATTACTCTTTTCCGCCAATCGATTTATCGATTGATTCCCGCCCCTACAGTAATCACCGATACCGTAATCCCTGAAGTTAATTTGTCACTAATACTCTTTGTTCCCTGTTGTAGTGATCTCTACGTTTTTTCTTTTGTTTTCACGTTCTATTAAACTTTATCTTTGCATCCATTTTCCACTTTAGAAGTTTTGTAGCGTACTGTAGATCAGAAACGAACCCAATTATCGATTTTTCAACAACTTTTTTCTCTTGAATATGCTTTTCTGCTTCCGCCCTCCGTTATTCCAATGATAAAGAAGATCGATTATTGCATCTGTTTTTTTTTGCAAAAACTGAACAATTCGGGGAATTTTTACTTTATTAAGTAAATATTTTGTAAGCTCTATAAGATGGATTCCAAAAAAAAAACGAATTAACAAATATCTATTTCTTCTCTATCCTCTTCCATGAAGGAGGCTGGTAGTGTGGGTCGTTGAGTTGTCTGAAAAGCAATCGATATGATGACATTATCGATTTTCAATTTGCCAATCAATGATTTATTCTCGAACGATTTTCAAGGCTGTCTAGCCACTTGATCCCAAATTTGTATCCGGCCAGTTAAGATTCTACCAAGACAGTAATCTATTGCGATAGTATAAAGAAAAAGACACTCGTTAATCAATAAATAAATCAATAATATCGATACACTAATCTATGATCTAGCCGATAATATTAGGATGCAGTGAATCAATAAATCAATAATATCTACATAGAGTATCTATTATTGGCAGTATGACATTTTGGAACTGCCGTTTTGGAATGAAGACGTTTTGGAACCGGACGAATAGGAACAAGACGTTTTGGAACTACGCTGAATAGGAACCATGCCGTTATGGAACTAGACATTTTAGAACTGGGACATATTGGAACTCGGCCGTATTGGAACTGGGACATTTTGGAACTCGGCCGTTTTGGAACCGGGACATTTTGGAACTCGGCCGTTTTGGAACCGGGACATTTTGGAACTCGGCCGTTTTGGAACCGGGACATTTTGGAACCTGGACATTTTGGAACTCGGCCGTTTTGGAACCGGGACATTTTGGAACTCGACCGTTTTGGAACCGGGGCATTTTGGAACTTTTTTGACCAGTCCTATTGATTTCACACAAGATTTATAATTATTTTTTATAACTCTTTTTTCGAATAACAAATGGAAAATATAACAGGTAACAAAACAAAAAAACGACAATGAATGAGCATTGATCAGTATTTTCCAACAGTGACAGCGATATAGTCGAGAAACTGTAAGCCAACAAGACACGCCAGATTAGAAAGTGCTCATGTTTTTCCTAGTCTCTCTAAGCTGAATTCGCTTTGGGACCGGGAAACCAAGTCTATATGAGGGATCGATAATGAGCATCTGGATAGACGTCGAAGTAGAACCTGCATAGCTTTTGATAATTCCCGATTATTCGTGAATACAAAACTGTTCCATTCTATGCATTAATTTCTTATCTTCATAGGTAGAAAATACGTCACAAACAACGAAGCCTAGCTTCATTTTCGGATTTTTTTGAAAACCTGGCTGCCTTTTGAGAATTCTTTGTGAAATCCTCCCAGCATTTTGAAAATCCGTAACGAAGCTATTCTACCTAGGATTATCTTGCCCAATGACCCTAACCATTTAAGCATACCCATATGAATTTGAGCCTCGGCCGATGATGCGCTAGCTCTAGCCGAATTAATGATCTGCATCGTAGGAATAGTGGGTGTTTCAGCAACGTTTCTAATGATTTGTCGAGCGGTAATAGCCTGAAATTATGAGAATTTGGAAAAGTCATTATTGAAAAAGAAAATATCCATTACGATAATATCAAAATCGAAGAAGTACCATGGTTTCTGACGAAGATGGCTGATGATCATGATCTTCTCGGACTTCGATTTGTCCAGCAGGAGATCGATTTACTCTAGCCTTACAACCAAACTTATCACGATGGATACAGTAATAGAGTTCAGATTGATCCGTAAGTGTCTTTTTGTAGCGCATCATGTATCCGCCATGTGTTAAAGTCTGCGCTCTGATGAGTTGACCTTTCTTGCGTCCTTTCGGCATCTTGATAAGCAGTTCAGCTATGTTGATCAACAATACTAAATGATAAATACTAATTAACTTACTTATATACTTGTTACTATCCCTCCGTTGTCTACGTCTCTCGTTATCCCACACTCTCTCATTAAGAAACTTGTTAAGCTCCGCCCCAACACGTAAGAAACATGAAACAATCAGTTCGACAAGTTGTGTTTTTTTGTGAACAATAAACAATAAACAACACTTTTAAAAAAAAATATTAATAATAGTTTTCGTTTCTTGGACAAGAGAAAGTTACGATATACTGTGAATAATATATATTGATTAAATAGTAAGAACGACGAAAATGTTGCAACATTTAGATCATAGCTTTGATACTATTACGAAAATGTGCAAAAAAAGCATAAAAATTAGTTCCATGGATGTGTTTGTTACAAAAAGATCAAGTTCCAAAATATCCCGGTTCCAAAATGTCCCGGTTCCAAAACGGCCGAGTTCCAAAATGTCCCCGGTTCCAAAACGGCCGAGTTCCAAAATGTCCAGGTTCCAAAATGTCCCGGTTCCAAAACGGCCGAGTTCCAAAATGTCCCCGGTTCCAAAACGGCCGAGTTCCAAAATGTCCAGGTTCCAAAATGTCCCGGTTCCAAAACGGCCTAGTTCCAAAATGTCCCGGTTCCAAAATGGGGTAGTTCCAAAACGGGAGAGTCCCAAAATGTCTAGTTCCAAAATGTCTCGTTCTAATTCGTCATCGTTCCTATTCGTCCGGTTCCAAAACGTCTTCATTCCAAAACGGCAGTTCCAAAATGTCATACTGCCCTATTATTTAGTCGAAGCAGGATACGGTATCATAAATCGATAAATTAATCAATAAATCACCTGATCATCTCGATTCGTCGTTGTCGCACGTACAGGAAGGCAGCGACCATCGTCACCAGTGTCCAGAGATAGAATATGGCAGCGATGATCGGCGGAGCGATGGCCTCCCAGCCGATCTTCCATTTGTATGCGGAGAACACGATATGACCCTGAATATCGATTGATTATCGATTTATTGATTTTCAAAGGCTACAGCATTTTCACTCCCAAGAAGTTGCCGATCGATAGCAAATATTATACACTCATGAAATTCGGAATTTGAAAAAAAATTTGCTCACGTCGTCAATGACATCGAAAATGATCCATACGAGTAGACCAATGCTCGCGAAGAGTCCCAGAGCCTGGAATCATTGATTTATTGATTTAAATATAAAAAAATTATTGATTGAATAAATGAAATGAGTGACTGATTGATCGATCGATCGATCGACGAATAAAAAACACATTCGGCTATACTTTTATTAAAAATGCCGGAAAATCTTACGGCGACACCCAGTGATGGTATCAGTTTCAGTGGTTGTCTCTGTGAACACGCGGAGAATACGAGGAAGAAGGAGAGAAACTGAGCTACGCCGAAGAGAATCTGGAAAAAAAATTAAAATAAAATTTTTTTTTTTGAATAATTTTCCATTGAAGGAAGGAATTTTGATATTATCATGAAATTTTCAAACGCATGTTTTTCAGCTATTTTTGAGCTCTCTCCGTCAACAGCTTCACTTGTATATTATTGCGAAAGTGTATTCGATATGAGAATATCAGGTATTTTGTTAAAGCAGTAGCATAATTGATTTGAGTTTGCTTCAAGTAAGTATTAAAAAACTAGAAGTATACAATCATCTAGTTCCGAAAAGGGTAAAGTAAAAAAGTGTTATTGTCGTACCGGTGCAATATTGTACCACGGTATGGTTCCGTCAACAATGTAGACTACTGTGTCGAAGATTGTGAGGATCTCACCGAGAACAGCTGAAAAATCGATTGATTTGAACATCTTATTGATTGATCAGATAGAAAATTGGTTATTTGATCTATATCGGTGTAGAGGAAGCATTTATCAGTATGTACTCCTCTATTATTGCATCATGGCGTGGGGAGACGGTGTGGTTTTCTGTTCGTCAGTATGAGATTCTGGAACTGCAGTTCTGGAACGGGACGTTTTGAAACATGGTCGTTCCAAAACGTTTGCGTTCCTGAACGGCAGTTCCAGAATCTCATACTGCCTTCTGTTCACCACACTGCGTACGCCATCTTCAAACCCCGAAGTATCGTTCGTTGAAAAATCATTAGATCATGATTAGCCAGATCCATTCTGAATCATTCTTTCCAGTCGGCGATTATGGCCAAATGACGCATTTTTTGTTCTTATTATTTTCGTAGTTTTTGTTTTTAATAATAATATACTTTATGCGGTGCGAAAGTAAAGTATAATTTCTGATAAAATATTATACCCTCTTATCTAGTTATTCCGTGAGAGAGAATGAACAATTGAAGATCAAATAGATATGTTTGATTGTTTTGAATCTCGTATATTAGTATTCAATGATTTATGAATTTGAGAGAAATCACAGGAATTAATTTTGCATATTTTTCAAAATCGGAAAAATTGAATTAATCCAAAATCACCTGTGGCACACAATATCACTGCGAATATCCTCGCTGCTTCCTTAAATTAAAAAAAAATTAATTAAATTATTTAAATTATAAAAAAAACAATAAAATTAATCCTACCGTAAGCGGGAAGCCCAGGCACGCCTTATGCGTATAACAACAGCCCATGATCGCAATCCTGAATCAATCAATACTATGTCCAGGGGGTAATCGATAAACGTAGGCGCCAAGCAGGCAGTCCGATCTCGCTCACAGAACAAGTGGAAATGACGATTAAAGCCCGGATTAGAACTGATAAAGACACAAAAGTATAAAGGGAAAAGTGTGCGCACATATTGAGTCAGCGATTTCATTATGTAGAGATAAGGTTGATTTAGGAGTTTTGAAGGCCCCTTTGATAATGATCGTAAAACGGTTGATCAGGCGTTAAGGACGGCTGTTTTTAGTGCTGATAGTAGTGGGGAAAACGTGGTCGCAGGCCACCGATTCGAAACAACATGCGCAAACGTCGAGAAGACAAGTAGAATATAAATAGTAATAAATGATCCACAGATCAATAAATGAGTGGGAGAGTAAAATGATGCAGTCCGTGAGAGATTTCGCATGGCGTTGTTAAGGAAAACTTTGATTCTTACAAGTATAACCCTTGAACAACACAGTCTATAACTGTAAAATCCTACATGAAT
The DNA here is from genome assembly GCA_943737045.1 of Parapristionchus giblindavisi. Classification (NCBI taxonomy): domain Eukaryota; kingdom Metazoa; phylum Nematoda; class Chromadorea; order Rhabditida; family Diplogasteridae; genus Parapristionchus; species Parapristionchus giblindavisi. Next base: position 365,964 of record CALSFV010000243.1, read on the forward strand.
GAATCTACATCCACGAGTTGTTTTGACCGTCGCAATATGAAATTGCAATGGTTCATCCATGTTTTATTCGTTCATTGTGATTATTCTTTGAATTTCCTTCGTCGCTACAAATGATTCATCATCCCTTAGTGTTGCTTGATCTCTTTGAGGGGTCGGACTAATTGAATCAGAAACTGTCAGAGTTACCCATCCCTTTAAGGGTTACGTCACTTCCCATATGGCCAGAGAGGCAGAGGCAGAGGCAGAGGGAGAGGGAGAGCGAGAAGCAGAGGGAGAGGGAGAGATTTGTCCAAAAGGAGAGGGAGAGATTGTGAGGTGACACTTAAAGGCGACACCACATCATAGCTTCAATCTTGTCTAACATGGTCCCGAGGGGAATTGAGGCAAAAGGATTACGGTAGCTGATTGTGTGGATTGATTAGGTACTCAGTATATAATAGATACCTCAACACGTCTCGACGGTCTCTTCATATCTCACACTATTTCGTCAGATCACAGTACTGTAGATATGGGATACTGGGATCCTATAGATATGTGATACTGTAGGTACGTGATACTGCATGTATGTGATACTGTAGTTATGGGATACTGTATATAGGTAGTTCTGTATATTGGTGGTACTGTATGATATGTCAGAAGTGGTATAGCTTATGTTCATTCAAAAAAAATTCGCAGTGTTGCAGTGATCTTCAAATTGGAAAAATTTATCGGTCTAGCGAAAGACTACTATGGTTCATAATGAATTCGTACATAATGAGTAAAGAACAGCAAAAGAGATCAAAGATCAAAGATCAAAGACTAGAGATCAACCGAGTCTGTGGGATAGAGATCTGTATAAATTTGGGGTAAATAAATAAATACATAAATAAATGTACAAATAGTGAGCCAAACCGGGTTGCAATAAAGCGAATTATTTTAGAGAGGAATCGCTAGCGAGTCTACGAGTATCGATCAATGAATCAATACAGGTAAAATAAACAATTAACGATTTTCTAGGTCAGAATTAGGTTTGGGGAAGGTCTTTCTTATTGACAGAGCAGGCAGAGGAACGAAACAAATGGAACGTTAAATGAAAAGAACTTTGACAAAAGTATACGACAAATATGTACATAATCGAGAGGTTTTCGAAACACTTAGTACAAATATACAGTAGACTAGAATTCTTTTAAAAAACTGCAAAAGACGGTGTCCGAGCGGGGGTCGAACCAGCGGCAAACGGGCCTAGGTTGATGGCGTTTCTCGCTTGATCCTACACGTGGTTTCGATATGACGGTTAAGATAGCTTCGGAGGACGAACTTCTTCCCGCACTGGTCACATCCGAACTTCTTAACGCCTGAAATTGTTTATATATAAATATTTTAAAAATTTGTAAAGTTTATATTTATAATAATAATAATTTTATGCGTTTTGCAAGAAAACACGGTGGTGAATAATAATAGATAAATAAATTAAATAGATTGATTTTGAATTTAACATGTAGTTTAATTTTGCTAAAATTTGAAACGAAACTGATCTACTTCAGGATAGATTAATTTAGATTACTTTTTTGCATAAATATTTCAGGCAAAACTGGTCAACTTCAAGTTCTCTTATCATTTTATGCTGGATATAGCATTATGTGTAGGCTAGAGAGGTTACACATAATGATTAGGTTCAACTGGAAAATTCCATAAGCATTTCATGTAAGAAGCGTGGCTACAAGTCAGAGTGTCGTTGTCTAAGACCGGCAGTTGAATCCGGGGATTAGTAGATACTACCCGGTTTATGTTCACAATGCTTCATGATTAACGACTTTGGAGGAGAGACCACACGAAAGTGAGAGAGTGCCAGAGAAACAGACAAAAGACGAGAGATTACAAGGAATAGAGAGGCTCAGGGAAGTAGAGAATAGCGAGAGAGTGTACGAAACTGAGAGGATCAGGGAAAAAGAGAAGACGAGAGTGCACGCGAGATTGAGAGACCGCAGACAGAGAAGGGAGGACGAGAGAGCATGGAGATTTGAGAGAGTGTCGCCGACTACACAGATGGTTATCATCGCACATTTGTATGCTTTCTTAGACTGCCGAGGGAGAGGGAGAGGGAGATGGAGAGAGAGAGAGAGAGGGAGAGGGAGAGAAAAGGGAGAGGGAGGAGAAAAAGGAGAGGGAGAGAAACCGATCCGCAAAAGGCATGCCTCCGTCAGGACGCCTGCTGTGTGTCTTCCCCATTTCTTGACAGACTATTGCTCAATCATGAAAAGCGTCGGTGCCCTTGTGCCCACAGGATGAGGAATCACAAACAAACAAATAGGAATCGTAGAGATCAAAGATCAGATCGCGAGATAACCTCCAGGACATATTATAGAACATGATGTTTCATTGTCTTCGAAGAACAAGAATATTGGGGAAATGATTGTGTTTTCAGGCCTCATAATAGAGTGACTTGGGCAGTCAGACCTGTACGGGTATTTTGTAATCCTTGCATGCAATGTTCTCAAAAAAAAATATATTTAGAGGTTTACTTATCGCGCAGCACGTCAAATAGGGTTTTTCTCTAACAATAAGTGTGGGACCGTAATTTAAAGTTAGGTAAGTAAACTTAAATCCACAAACCGGTATGGGTAAGGATGTGGGCGCGCAGGTTGCTGCGGTCGGAGAAGAACTTGCCGCAGTGGGCACAGCCGAATGGTCGCGTGCCCGTATGCGACCGGAGATGTCCCTGAATCAGGATTACGGTAGACTAGGTTACGGTAAGGAGGGTTACGGTGGCTTGGATTACTGTAGAAGCCACATAGACGATTGACAAAGATCAAAGATCAAACCTGGAGTAGCCACAGCCGCGAGAAAGACTTGCCGCAGACCTTGCACTCGTGCTGCGCGTTGTGTGTGAGCAGGTGCATACTGCAATCGGTCGACTACAGTAACCCGTGAACACCGTAATTGGCGATTGCCAACTGACTTTTCATAAACACAGGGGTACGGTAAGCGATTGAGCAATCGGAAATTGACCATTAGACGACACCCGGCTATTTGGCGCTTCTCCCTCTCCCTCTCCCTCTCCCTATTTCTCCCTCTCCCTCTCCCTCTCCCTCTCCCTCTCCCTCTACCTCTCCTTTTCTCCCCCTCTCCCTCTGCATCTGAGCAAATCTCGCGGCCGGCTGTCTGACCTCCGTTGACCAAGAGCAGATTACGCAACAGCGATTTCAGGATATATTATCCATCTCTCTCCTCTCGTCCATGCCACACACAAAAACACCTGCTCCCGAGATTTGTTGCACCTTCTAAACCCTCCTATTATCACTTACGGTAAACTGGAACCAGAAGGTTATTTGAAAATTTGAAAATCTCCACGGTTGCAACGATTGTAACTATCGTACCTCAAAGTTTCTTGTTGCAGTGAAAGTTTCAGAAACATAGTGAACGTTTTTGAAGCGTTCTGAAAGTTTCACAACGCTTCAATACTACTTTTTTAGCTCAATTCGAGTGTTTGTTTCTATTTTTCTCATGTTCTCTTTATATATGAGTCATTACCAACACATTATGTTCAATATATAAAAAATATTAACACTAATAGCATGATATATGAATTTCCTGGGAGCAAGTGAAAACTCAGTTCACGATAAGTTATACTACCGTGTGCTGAGCAATTCTGATTCACGGTTCCGGCTCATGAGATGAGGAGTGAGCAGGGCGGGCAAACTTTGTTTTATTCTTTAAAGAATTTTTTTATTTTATTTTTCTACGTGAAGTTGCTTTTGCTGTGCACATATTATTTTTCAACTGTTCGCATCTCTCGTCTTCATCGCTTACGATTTCACTCGCATTCATTTAAAAGACGCGGTTAGTCCACTAATTTAATAGTTGCGTTCGTCCAGGAATCGTTCGCTGATGTCGTCTTTCAACTCCAATCCACACTTCTCGCCTCGGGGCAGCTGAATCTAATCTGGTGAGTCCCGTTTTTAGTATTTACTTTGTAAATTGAGCATATTACTGGGCGGCACCTTTCATCATTGATTTACTTATTATTTTCCATTTAGGGATATAACTCAGCGTCTCGCTTCACCGTCTATGCAGACTGCAGCAAAGCTCGGTGAGTACACGTAGTTTTCTTTTTATTTCCGATTTTTCACTTGTCCAGACCTACATCAGTACATTGTACAATGCTCACTGTTTTACATCACGAACAGCCTATTCATCAATATATATTCTCCGTATTTATTTATTCATTCAGTCCATTACAGTTCTGAACTACTCCTTCGTCTCGTCATGCGGCAATCTTCTTTGAAGTCGCACGATCGGCGGTTTGTATCTTTATACTATGAATATTGACTAAAGTCAACAATATGACTTCGAATTTTTATTACATGAATTGTGAGTGATGAATTGTCGATTTTAGGATCATTCGGGTCCATCGAATCGTGATGATAGAAGAGATGAAAGGAAGAAGGGAGGAGCTGATAGAAAGAACAAGGAGGTATCGTAATTGATTATACTATTGTTTCATTTACTTTATTAGAAAAATGATTCTCTCATATGGTCGGTCGATTTAATATTATAATGTTAAGTAGTGTATAGTGAAAGTTTGCGGATGTACCTTACCCTTAATTCAATCAATAATTCATTCAGGAACCGGTATCTGGTTCTGACGATGATAGAAGAAAGAAGGATTCATCGCATCGTCCACCATCTCCATATATTGATTCTGATCTTGATGAAGATACTCGTCATAAGACGAAACACAGTATGGTATCGGTCGTGAAGAAGCCCTAGTCTCATACCTGCCGTAATCACCCACATTCTCTTGCTTTGAGACTCAATTTTTATTTGGACTCTAGCGTAATCCTCACTTGTTTAGTGATTCATTTTTGTGCATACCTTGGATTTCCGTTCATATTTCTCCCTGAGATTGTTGTGTTTATCGATTGATCAATAAATATTCCGTTTCACCAATCAATATTTGGTGTATTGAGTATTCGAACAGTTGAAAGATAATATGTGCACAGCAAAAGCAACTTCACGTAGAACAATAAAATAAAAGAATTCTTTAAAGAATAAAACAAAGTTTGCCCGCCCTGCTCACTACTCATCTCATGAGCCGGAACCGTGAATCAGAATTGCTCAGCACACGGTAGTATAACTTATCGTGAACTGAGCTTTCACTTGCTCCCAGGAAATTCATATATCATGCTATTAGTATTAATATTTTTTATATATTGAACATAATGTGTTGGTAATGACTCATATATAAAGAAAACATGAGAAAAATAGAAACAAACACTCGAATTGAGCTAAAAAAATAGTATTGAAGCGTTGTGAAACTTTCAGAACGCTTCAAAAACGTTCATTATGTTTCTGAAACTTTCACTGCAACAAGAAACTTTGAGGTACGATATAGAGTACAGATTGTGGTTAAAATTGCGGAGCTTGTGGGATTGTGTATGCGAAAGGTGAGTTTTCATCAGTAGGCTCGAAATAATTGCCAAAACGTATCTGTAGTATGAGTATGCAAAAATTTGTTTGCAAGGAGAGGTAGAAAAGGGAATATTGAAAAAAAAGAAAAATCAGTTCACGATAACCGTCAAATATGGTCTACCTGAGAGCGGGCATGGAGACGTAGACTCGATCGCAGTGCGGACACTTCTTCGCGTGCGGAGAATCGATCGATCGATGCGTCTGCAAGCGGGATTACGGTAAGTCAACTACAGTATACGGTAGTCATAAGTTACGGAAGGCAGGGTACCGTATCTGAGGATTACGGTAGGATAGGATACCGTACCTGTTTGTGTCGCGAGAGATTGGAGGCGGTCGCGTAGCTCTTGCCGCACTCGTCGCACACACAGCGGCCATGACTCCTGAATGGAAATTGCGAGTTAATCGGGTTACGGTAACGCCTTTTTAACGTTTATAAAAGTCCTTTGCTAAAAATATCCAAAATCATCAGTTTTGGGAATTCTCAGATATTGATTTAACATCTACAGACACAACTGATTCATTATTTATTCCTTTACTTATAAACGCATAAATTTTTAATAATATTAATAATAATAATAAATTACCTTTTCTCTCGCTCCTTGCTCCTTCCATCGTTGCAATCGAGTGTGTCAAGAGTGTAGACGGTAGGCTCGTCTTTTATGATCTACAAGGGTTGAGATCAAAGATAAAAGATAAAAAAATATTTACAAATATTTTCTATTGAAAATTTTCTAATGTAGAATGCATTTGTAAGTACAGAATCTATAACGGAAGAAGCAACATCACAGTTATCATTTGAGGGCATGACAAATAGGAAAACCGAAACTACTGTTGAACTCAGGTTACGGTGAGAATACGGTAGATAAGAATACCGTACCTCAGGCAACGTGATACTCTCCGCGCGGTCATTGACTACACTCGGGCTCTTGCTCTCGAGCAGATTATCGATTGAGAACGCAGACGAGGAGGATACTGTAGTGGCTACGGTAGGTGTCGGGGACGCCTTGAGCCCCTGCAAGGTTGATCTTTGATCTTTGATCAGACTTCAAACCACGAACCTTCTCTTCGTCTTTGATCTGTGGGATCTGCGACTGCATCAGCAGATACAACTGCAGACTCAGACTGAGTTGATCTACAAAATCAATCGATAAATCAATAATTCAAATGATACGGTATACCTGTTGTCATAGGATATGCAAGTCCCATGAACGGTTGCGGCGAGGGTACGGTAGGTATGGGCAAGTCACCACTACTCAATAGAGTGAGCTGATTCGGAAACAGTGGTGGAGACGATTGGGAAAACATGGGTGTCAAAGTGGGTTAACCAATCTGGGAAACTAGTTAACCAATCTGGGTAACTGGCTAACCAATCTGGGCAAACTAGAGTACGGTAGTCGGGTGGCAGGTGGGACTGGCGCAACACACAGACTGAAGAATGATGGGGGGCAAACGAGGCCAGCAGAGGTCACGCCCCCTTATGGCTTGAATCTCTCCCTCTCCCCCTCCCTCTCCCTCTGCCTCAAGAGTGTCTAAGACTTGTAATGAATCTGATTGTGCACTGAAGATGTTCAAGTGGTCATCTACCTGAGATGTTCTTCAGGAGGAGGCACAACCACTTCAAGCCACATGTTGGCACCATATGAGGTGGAGATAGGGGTAAGGTGGAGGCGTGGGACCTAGCGATGAGTAGCACATCTCGATGTTTGAAATATCTTGGCACATGTATACCATTCTGAAGCACATAAAAAGCATAACATAGGTAAACTAGTAAACTATTGCCATGGGTACACTAGAACAGTACTCTAGTAGTACTCTAGTACTGTGCCTTGAGGGCAGATGGGTACGGTAGAAGTCGAAGATATGGTATAGAATAGGAAAGGCATGAAATGTAGGTATTCATTCCGTGATAAAGGACAAAATTTAATTAAATTTTAAAATTTTAAATTTGGGAATAGTCTGGTATTTTAAATTTGGGAATAGTCTGGTATCTACTCTCTATCATCTTGTCAGACATCATTTTCCTTGGTTACTTTCATAGTTACAACAATGACCAGTCTCATATCGCATCTCATATCTCATATCGCTGCAGATTCGGTCACACATTTTCAGTTTACAGTTGTACAGTTTACGAAAATCAATCAAGAGTAGGCTCTGATGTGAATGTTTTGCCTCTCCAGACTTCTCGCTTGTCTCAGGCGCCGTTACATTTTTCAAAACGTGCGCACGCCGTAACGAGACGTTGCGGCGGAGGTTACGGCGTGAGTACGTTTTGAAAAATGTAACACCGCCTCAGGCAAGTTGGACCGGCGGTTCGCATTTAGAGATATTTCTTATTGTTGGGCGTCCGCGTCCTCGTTTATGTAGGTCATACATTTTCATAATCCGAGTCTCGATGAGAAACATAAAGATTTTCTAAACACGATCTCCAAAATCGACACAGTCTATTTTAAAAATCTTGAATGTATGGTTGCGGTGACCCAACGCAGAATTGATCTACATCTTCGAGTAAACGGGTTGTACCTTTAATCATAGTAGCCTTTAAATTATTCTTATTCTTATTCTTATTATTATTATTATTATTATTCTTATTCTTATTATTATTATTATTATTATTATTATTATTATTATTATTATTATTATTATTATTATTATTATTATTATTATTATTATTATTATTATTATTATTATTATTATTATTATTATTATTATTATTATTATTATTATTATTATTATTATTATTATTATTATTATTATTATTATTATTATTATTTTTATTATTATTATTATTATTTACTATTCTTAACGAGTCACTTGAGCGGTTATTATTGAGGAATTGCTCGAGGTAATTCTATGTCGAGGATGAAACACACAATCACCGGGAACTTTCTGCATCTTCGCTACCGAACATATTGCAATTTTAGCATTTTTTAAATAAAAATATTTATTTCGCACATATTATTCATCTCGCTATCGCTCACTATAACGTCTATCGTCGATGGTCCAAATGAGGAAGAAGAAATAATCCGAAAAAATTCGGATAGATAGATAGGACCTTTTAACACAATTCCCATGATAGCAATCAACAACAACAATACAGTAATGAATAGTATTGTCTCATAATTCTCGTACAGGTGGCACTAATTCAGGCCTTTTCTTTTCCTCCCTCTCCCTCTGCCTCCCTCTCCCTCTCCCCCTGCCTTCCGTTTCTTAATCACCCAATTCTGCTCCGATTGCGCAATGATCTCCTATTATAACAAGCTTGTTGAGATGAATGCGACTGAGATTGTAAAGTGACGTCATCGATCGATAATTGATACTAGTTACCGTATGTTGATCATTATTGATTGTCTAGAATATCTCAAAATCCAGAAAACCGTATAATAGGTTGAAATCGTGGAATTTCACTTTATTTTGGATCGTCTTTCCACCGAACAATTAAGCATTGTAATCAAAAGTATTCCTTGCGAAGTCAGACCACACAACAGCGTTTTTCCCAAAAAAAACTTAAAATAAACGTTATGGTACACCATGATGTACTTTTACTGTCAGCGCCCGTTCACTTTTGCGTACTTTCTCTTTTCTTTTCTCCAAGCGCTCTCAAAACGCTGTGAAGTTTGCTATTCGAATCCTGGCCATGTTCCCTTACTCCCGATTGACCTTTCAGTGAGTGAGCCCTTATTAGTCCGATCATGTTGAGGATTCCATCGTAGTACGAGATCGGATATAATTTACGATAGAGCATTAGTATATGTTCTAGGCTCTTTACTAGACTCCTATTATGTACGCGTACTTATTAGAAAATCAATACTCATAAGTAAAATCAATACTTATGTATGTAGACGGTAAATGTTACACTCATAAGTACTCATTTATAACTAGTACCACTACAAGTATGCATGCCTCTACTGAGAGTGCAACAATGGCCCCATTATAGACATGATACATGTGAATCGACGATTATCCTTCCCCCTTCAGGAGACGAAGTACTTCCCCTACGTATCGACGATATCCGACCTTAGAGTCTCTACCTCTACCTCTACCTCTCCCTCTACCTCTACCTCTACCTCTACCTCTACCTCTACCTCTTCCTTTTTGTCTTCTACTTCTCCTTCATCCTCAGGTGCGCCAACCAATCCAGCACACAATTGCTCTTCCGATTGGGAGATTGCACAGAAAATGTTGCGTCTATCTCTCCGTCTCTCTGCCTCTCTCTACCCACTTATGTACATCATATTGAGCCATTGTTTTGAGTTTAACTAGGAATAAAGAGGACGAGAGTTAGGAGAGAGAGGGTGAAGGAGAGGGAGGAAGAGGGATAGAGAGAGAGGGAGAGAGGAGGAGAGGGATAGAGAGAGAGAGAGGGATAGAGAGAGGGAGGAGAGAGTAGGAAATGGAGAGGGAGAAGAGAGATTCAGAGGGAGAGATTGAGATAGGACAAAAGTGTATGTAAAGTGTGTGGGTCTGATAAAGAACCACTTGTGTGAATGCTTTTCTTCATCATCTTGTCTTTGTCCTATTCAGCATCACGAGATATACTAAACAATAAGGAATTTAAAAGAAGATTCTAGGATAATCTGAATAATATCGAATCGTATATTATTTCTCTCACTAGTTGTTATTCAATGTAAGATAAATAAATACACGTGAAAGAAGTGAACAGTTTAAGATATTTAATTTAAAGGGAAGTGAACAGTTTAAGATATTTAATTTAAAGGGAGCGTAACCTCTCTCAATGGTCTCCTCGACGCGCAATGCTTTCTTCTTGTTACAGAACAGAGAAATAGTGTGCGCAATGAAGATACCAGTTATGTGGTGTTAAAATCTTGTAAAAGTAGAAAAAAGCAGTGTTAATTTCTGATTGTAAAAGTAGTTGGAAAAGTAGTATGCCTTCGTAATTGACAAACTTTTACAGCAAAAATCCCATTACGCGAGTGTTGGATTACTACTTTTCCAACTACTTTTACAATCAAAAAATTAACACTACTTTTACACTTTTCCATCTACTTTTACAAGATTTTAACACCGCATGAGAGAGGTAATGCTACCTTTAATGTTAGTTGAGGAACATTTGCACCAATGACGCGACGTCGAACGTAAGCTCGATGTTCATAGGGCGTTGGATCCTAACAAGTGAAAAACCGTGGGAGCGTAAAGGAATACAACACCGATATCGTACTGTATCGTATTCCGATACCGTGGCCATCAATCAACAGTTGATGGCTACCATAGCCTACGGTAACTTTCTACAGTAACCCTATTCAGCCCCAAAAATACAAATTTGAATGCAAGATATATGGTACTTGCTCCATTATTGTCAGTTCTTTTAATCCTATTCTTGCTTTGATTTTGACGATCATATTATTGAACTCAAATATACCAAAGTGTGTCAAAAAATCGCGAAAAAAACGAAAATGATGCAGGAGAGTGCGCAAAAAGGGGAGAGTGTTTTATCTGAATTCTTTTCGAACAAACACATTCGGATGGCACGCAAATGCGTGAAGCGTTCCAAATTTTTCAGATAAATGTATCATTATTATTATTATTATTATTATTATTAATAATAATAATATTATTATTATTATTATTACTTCTCTTCATCAGAGTGATGTGATAAACTGGAAAAGGGCACTACCCCATTCCGTGATCATCATTGTGACCCCTCATCCACTTACCACTCACCATTTCCTCCAACCAACCATCTCGTTCATTTATATTGTGGTAGTTTTAAATGTTGATACATCTGTTAGGACGTAGGATAATCAAAAATAAAGATAGAATGATCATCCGCAACAGCACATCAAATATCTGACTATATAGTTACCCAACAACGATATATTTTAATCGTATGTTTGTCACGTTTTTGTACTTTTCAAATGATTTCAAAATGTCTTATCGCTGTTTCTGTAACATTTTTTTTAAATTTAAGAAATTGAAGTGATCTTGTTAAATACCTGAAGAATTATAGTATATTTATACATTTTCAACAAATATCAATGAAACGCGTGATGATAAAACGAAAGTTCATATGATAATGATATCGAGGTGGGCATACACTTTGTAACTTAAAAATTGGAACTCAACACTTTGAAACTGGCAAATTGAAAACGAAAAAAATGGAACTGTAGAATTGGCACCAGCACATTTGCAAACAAAGTTATGTAAATGTACACATTGGAACTGATTATAAGGAACTATAATTTTGAATACGCTAATTTGTAAACATGAATTTGTAACCAGAAATTTGTAACCAGAGATTTGCAACCAAAACTTTGTAACCAAGAATTTGGAACCGAGAATTTGTAACCATCATATTTGGACCGAGGGAATAAACTCCCTCGTTTTGGGAAGCAAAATTGATCATCCGCAGTCGCGCAAACAGCGCGAATATTTCTCTTTGAGTCAACAAATTTATCAGATTTATCAGATTTTACAAGTTTATTAGATTCGTTGAGTGCAATTTCGTTAACCAAAACAATGATGGTTTTCCTTCCTCGGTTCAAATGTGATGGTTACAAATTTTTGGTTCCAAATTCTTGGTTCCAAATTCCTGGTTACAAAGTTTTGGTTACAAATGTTTGGTTACAAATTTCTGGTTACAAATTTCTGGTTACAAATTCATGTTTACAAATTTGCGTATTCAAAATTAGAGTTCCTTATAATCAGTTCCAATGTGTACATTTACATAACTATGTTTGCAAATGTGCTGGTGACAATTCTACAGTTATATATAAAAAGTTCCAAATTTGTGGATTCAAAATTTAAGTTACAATGTGTATGCCCACCGATATCGAATACACAATGGGGGTGAAAGACGAAATGAGGATTGTAAGAATGCGCAGCGTTCAATTATGTTTCAGTCTGTTCATTAGAATGATAGGAAGAAGATAAATACGATGGTAGGTTAGTGCGACCTTTATTAAAAAAATATCATATTATGCGGTGATCAAAAAAAAGTTGACACTTCTCCTGTTCTTTCCCAGGGGGTGGTGGCCAGAAATCGAAGAAGTTCCGGAGAGTATTTATAGTATTGTTAGCTTTTGTATTGAAACATTGATTTTTTTTACAAAAAATTGAAATATTTGGAGAAAAAGGAGAAATAGCTCCAAAACGGTAAATGTCTGAGATGTGGTAGTGGTCGAGAAAAAAGTGTGTGTGTTGATCAGCATTGTCTAGCAGTCATAATAGTACTGAGCCATAACTACCCTCCAAAGGAGAAAAAAACGCAGATGGTCAGACAAATTTAAATATGCATATCTCTGTATTTTTTTCTAAAACAATAAATGCCCCGAATACCGTAATCTGAGCTGAAACTTCATTGCTTCGCTAGGGAAAGGCGCGAATTTTCGAATTTGTAGCAATAAGATAAATACATAGAAAATTGCAAAAGGGAGATCAACAATGACAGACTCCTTCCTCGGAAGGTGTTATGAAAAGTTGTAAGCTTGCAGCTAGCTGATCTACTTCGTTAATAGCTTTCTCCAATGATGCCTGATCAAGCTCAAAACTGTAAAAAATACATTTTAAAGAGAGCGTTACCTCACTCAATGGTCTCTTCCAGGGTTGGGCGGAAAAGGGTGACCGGTAAAAAATTCGGTAACGGTAATTTACCGGCCTAACAGGCTATTCATTACATCAAAACAGCGATAACGTGTCTCAAACTACATATATGAGTGACAAACGGCTAATTTGTTCTTCTTTGACCTTAGTTATATCAAAAAATGTCTTCATTTCCTTTGTTGTATTAATATATTTGATAAATTTTATTTATTGAGAGAGTAACTGTCTGTTGAGACATAAAATCGCGCTGGGATACGGACAATTTCTCAAGATATCGAACATAATATTACCAAAAATAACGCAGAATATCTAGTGTAAATTTCGGTAATTACCGGTGAGAAAACGTAAAATTTACCGGTCGGTAAATTTTACGGTCAGGGACCGGTAAAACGGGTAAAAACTCGGTAACGGAAAATTTTACCGCCCAACCCTGGTCTCTTCATTGCGCGCACTATTTTTCTGTTCTCTAACAACGAGAGAGCATTGCGCGTCTAAGAGACCATTGAGTGAGGTTACGCTCCCTTGAAATCTCATAACAAAATTCTGAATCTTATAAAGCATACGGAAAATCTCTATAGGTGGACTCGAACCACAATGTGATCAAGAGTAGAATGGCCTTCACTGCTTTTCATGTGGCCTCGTATTTCATCGCCAACACAGCCTGTTCGCATTTACAAAATTAAAATTAATTAAATAAAATCGGTAGACCTATGGCTGCAGCTTAAAAAATTTTTTCTCTATACCTACCGCGAAAAAAAATTCAAGTATACTAATACTTAAAAATAGTCAAGTCGAGTTCAGATCCTTTGTCAGAGTAAATGGGTTTCATCATTCGGCGTCAAAAGAGGTGGGGGAAAGACCCGTTGAATTCACGTAACACGACGCTTACTAATGATCAAGAACAATTCTCATTTCGATGTGTTTGCTATTTGTGATATATTCAAGAGAAATAAACTAGAAAACACACTGAACGAGTCCTCAAGCTAGCACACACTAACCCCCACTTCCACTGCACCGCCACAACCAAATAAATAGAAACATTTGAATAATTTATCGGTATAAAGAGTATGAACAGAGGAAAAATTGCTAACTTATAGTTGTAGTTGGAAAGGGAAAGGCTGGTACAATTACAAAAATTCAATTAAATTGGAATATGGGTATAGTTGGATAGAGAGTAAACCTGTAGTGTAGACTATAAAGTACGGATAACATGAGTGGATGGGTGCTGGCTGAGGGGATAAGACTAACTATACCAACAGCTTGTATATTATATTAACATAAAGGGATTAAGTAATGAGATCAACGAGGGTTAAGAGTATACAATGGGGAAAGATGAGTCGAGTAGGGCACTTCGAGAGCTCCGACTTAGTCGACCTCCTCGATGGTGGGTCCTCCGGCACCGGAAGATCCGGCTCCAGCTCCGGGTCCACCGGCTCCAGGAGGAGCTCCGCCGGCAGACTGATACATCTTGGTGATGATCGGGTTGCAGACCGACTCAATCTCCTTCTGCTGGTGCTCAAACTCTTCCTTCTCGGCGGTCTGGTTGGAGTCGAGCCAACGAATTACCTAAACAATCAATATGGTCAAATATACAGTAATCAGCAAGGCTCATTCAACTACAGTAACGGAATAACTACTGCAACCGGTATTAGATTCAGACAACTACAGTAATCGATAAAATACCGTAACCGGCATTCGATTCAGACAACTACAGTAACCGATAAACTACCGTAACCGGTACTCGATTCAGACTACTACAGTAACCGTTAAACTACCGTAACCTGTATTCGATTCAGACAACTATAGTAATCAATAAGCTACCGTACCTCATCGCACTTCTCCTCAATCTTCTTGCGGTCATCAGCCGAGAGCTTGTCCTTGAGCTTCTCATCGTCGATAGTCTGCTTCATGTTGAAGGCGTAGCTCTCGAGTGAATTCTTTGCAGACACACGCTCCTTCTGGGCGTCATCTTCGGCCTGCAGGTAGATCAGTATTATTATTATTATTATTGTTATCAGCATAAATTAACGCAACTTAGAGCATACAACGATGCATCAGTGTTAATCGCTCTCGCACAGAAAATTCAAGCTTCTAGTGCGCAAAATATCACCCCCCCCCCCAATATTAGCAAACTTCGCTAACCCATAAAGAGTTAGTTCACGATCGCCCAATCAAGTGTGAGTACCGTACCTTGTACTTCTCGGCCTCAGCCACCATCTTCTCAATCTCGTCCTTGGAAAGACGTCCCTTGTCGTTGGTGATAGTGATCTTGTTCTGCTTTCCGGTGGATTTGTCTTGTGCCGAAACGTTCAGGATACCGTTGGCGTCAATGTCGAAGGTGACCTGAACAAGCAGAACGATTATCGACCTGTTCAGATCAAAGATCAAACCACAAACCTCAATCTGAGGAACACCACGGGGCGCGGGAGGAATGCCGGAGAGTTCGAACTTTCCGAGCAGATTGTTGTCCTTGGTCATTGCACGCTCACCCTCGTATACCTACAAAGTCAAACGATAGCTACTCCTTGATAAATAAAACTACCGTAACACTTCGAACGAAAAAAGCTACCGTACCTGAATGAGTACACCGGGCTGGTTGTCAGCGTAGGTGGTGAAGGTCTGTGAAGTCTTCGTGGGAATGGTGGTGTTGCGCTTGATCAGTGAAGTCATAACACCTCCCGCGGTTTCGATACCGAGCGAGAGGGGCGCAACGTCGAGAAGGAGCAGGTCCTGTACGGCCTCAGACTTGTCACCCGACAGGATGGCAGCCTGGACAGCGGCTCCGTAGGCCACAGCCTCATCGGGATTGATGCTCTTGTTGAGGTCCTTGCCAGAGAAGAAGTCAGAGAGGAGCTTCTGCACCTTGGGAATACGGGTAGAGCCTCCGACAAGAACGATGTCATGCACGGACGACTTGTCCAACTTGGCGTCTCTGAAAATGAGGAAAAATCAATATTAGATACCGTAATACTGGAAAACGATCAATAGAGATCTACCGTACCTAAGAGATTTCTCGACGGGGTCCATGGTAGCGCGGAAGAGATCAGCGCAGAGCTCCTCGAAGCGAGCCCGAGTGATGTTGGTGTAGAAGTCGATTCCTTCGAAGAGGGAGTCAATCTCGATCGAGGCCTGAGACGAGGACGAAAGGGTGCGCTTGGCACGCTCACAGGCAGTACGAAGACGACGGAGAGCACGAGGATTGGTGGAGAGATCCTGCAAGGAGCAAGGGTTATTTAGTATATTTTAAGGCTAGGTTAAGACCAAGGACTGAGTTAGTCTAAGTACCTTCTTATGCTTTCTCTTGAACTCGGCAACAAAGTGGTCGACCATACGGTTGTCGAAGTCCTCTCCTCCGAGATGGGTGTCTCCGGCGGTGGACTTGACCTCGAAGATACCGTCCTCTATGGTGAGGATGGACACATCGAATGTTCCACCTCCGAGATCGAAGATGAGAACGTTGCTACAAATATTGATCGATAATTTGGAGCAAAATTACTCGATAATCGAGTAGTAAACAACAAAATAAATACAAATCCAGTAAACATAAGTTGGAATCAAAATAATCAATCGAGAGCTATGGGATCGCTCGTAGCTATCTTAAAGAAATTCTACCGTACCGTTCTCCGTGACCCTTCTTGTCGAGACCATAAGCGATAGCGGCAGCGGTGGGTTCGTTGATGATACGGAGGACGTTGAGGCCAGAGATGGCGCCGGCGTCCTTGGTGGCCTGACGCTGCGAGTCATTGAAGTAGGCGGGGACGGTGACGACGGCGTCCTTCACAGCCACTCCGAGAAAGGCCTCTGCGGTCTCCTGTAAAAAATCAATAAAGAGGCATAGATTTCAATACCCTGACAGTGTAAGGATCGACCCACTGTAGGCATTAATGTAAAGATAGTCAGAATTCGAGATGAATCACTAAAAACAAAAGGCATAATCCTTCGAATCATGCATTTCGCATGGCTTAGCGTTGATGTGAAAAGATAAAACGCCACAGAACTACTACAATGTTTAGCGAGCAGACTACAAACTACAAAGTACAGAATACAAATGGTAAAAAGAGTAAACAAAATGCGTACCTTCATCTTGATGAGGACCATGGATGAGATTTCCTCGGGCGTGAACGTCTTCTGTTCTCCCTTGTACTCCACTTGAATTTTGGGCTTGCCAGCCTCGGCGGAGATGACCTAAAGAGCACTTTTCCTCACTACAGTAAACAACAAGTGCGTGGACTTTGCTCCCCCTTCCCTCGAATATTTTCAGCCAGAATACCTTCAGAACAACCATCACATTTCAATGGACTTTACCTACTTTACTAAAATTGCGAAATATCCTCGACTTAAATTTCATCAAATTTCGAAATTGCACCAACCTTGAAAGGCCAGTGCTTCATGTCAGATTGAACGGCTGAGTCGTCGAATTTTCGGCCAATAAGACGCTTGCAATCTGAAATTGAATAGATAAGAACAATTCAACGAATTATGCTAGTCTGTTGAAGCTTGCACTACTCTAGACCACCCATATACAAAAATATCATATATATATATATATTTATTCACCATATGGCTCAACTACGAGTGAAAACAACAGAAATTTGAAATATCAGACAAATAGACTACAATATTGTTCTAGAAAGTAGAAGTAGACTTACCGAAGACGGTATTGTGGGGGTTCATGGCGACCTGGTTCTTGGCAGCATCTCCGATGAGACGCTCCGTGTCAGTGAAAGCGACATATGACGGAGTAGTACGGTTTCCTGAAACATCATGACTTATTCAGTTATTCATTTGTTCATGCAATAACAATGCAGTGAGGTTATTTGTGACTCGACATTCTCGTGCGGTAAACGCAAGTGTTCCCTCACCGCCTTTGTCTGACCGTCTGCCCCTTTCTCTCTCCCTCTCGCCTAGACTCATCTAGAACCTTCCGTGAACATTCCACTCTCTTCTATCTACCCATTGTAGAGCGTGTTCTGACAGTATCATCGATCTACTCTCCACTATAGTAGGATTGAGTGAACAGTGAGAGAACGGAACATTCCGGAGACGCGAATGGATAAACAAGCAAGGGGAAGACGGACGAACCTTGGTCGTTGGCGATGATCTCAACCTTTCCGTGCATGAAAACTCCGACACATGAGTATGTGGTACCGAGATCGATACCGACTGCATTTGGTTTGCTCATTGTGAACACTGAAATGACGTCATTAACGATGAGAAAGTACCATGACAACAAGTGAAATCGATAGTACCACGGAATGAACGAAGGCAAGGATAACAGAGTAACAACTAAGATGAACCAGAGCTAAACATAAGACTCAAAGTTGTAGAAGATTCCAGAAATCAACAAGAGATTGTACTGTAGAGCTCTACCGAACAGAGAGGGTGGGCAGAGAAGAAAAGGCAAGAACAACGAGAACTAAACCGCTTTCTTGCAATATTTAAAAAAAAGTAACGTCAGAAGTAGTAATAGTATAGTATATAGTAAAGAAATCAATAGGCAACAAACAACCCACAAAAGCGAGAGAGCGGGAGGGAAGATGGGCGGGAGGAGGAGGCCGGCTGTTTTGTGTGGCTGAGGGAGAAATTTCCCGAATTCTGCTCCGCGGAGCGCGCACATAAGGGTTTTCTGGTTGTTTCTCAAGAACTTCACCATGCAAATTATGCAAATTATACATCATTGAACTCAGCTCATTATTTGCTATCTAACAATATGCATATTATAATAAAATTAGCGTAATTAACGAAAATAGAGGATAGACTCCGCCCACTGTGGTGAGAGAGCGGGAAGGTTCTGGAAGAGGCCGTTCTCTAAACATGTATTTCAAAACTCGGTGAATTTGCGTTTCAGCGATTCTGATAAGGATGAAATTATGTAATAAAGAGCGTGGGCTAATTTTCGAAATCTCCTTTCAGCATTACCTCGGCTTTGGACTGCCGCACAACGCTCGTTCATGCGCTTTTTGAGTAAATAGTGATGCATTTCGGAGCAAAACAACTTGTTTTCACAGATTATAAAGACACTTATGCATAATACTTTTTTGTAGAACTTTTGGATAATGTGTTTATCCTTTGATTATTAAGCATGCTGCTTCATTCTAAAATAAAGTGTTGACAAATACTTTGCTGAATCTTCATGTTCTGAGGAATAAATAGTATTTCGCGTTATTTTCCCGCCTATCCTCTCGCGTTACTCTTTCTGTGGACGATTCGGAAGTGTATGAACCAGGGCTGTGCATTTTTCGTTTTTCGTATTTTTTCGCTTTTTGGGTTATTTTCGGAAAACATTTTTCGACGAAAGATTTTTTCGAAAAAACACAAAATGTCAAATATTTATGACATTTTAACGATAATTTAACATTTGGAAACAAAAAAATACAATTTCGACTAAGTGAAATATATGTATTATACAGTGTAAGCAGCTTCAAATAAGAATCACACAGTTGCAATTCTTTTGTTTCCATTTTATCGAAAAATTTTCATTTTTTGAAAAATTCTCGAAATAATTTTTTCGCATAACGTTGTGCGCCCTCTAACCCGTCTAAATCTGTCTGCTAACAGTTCGAGAAATCTTTAGGAATGTCTCAGTCTTTGCGCAAACACCATCGATTCAATCTTGAGTCAGCATTGTATCATTTTTCTCGAGTCTTCCATAGATGATGACGTCATCGTCGGCCATAAAACCCATTCGATGTGTATACTTTGTGGTAGACAGACACACACCGATAAACAAAATACCTCTCGTCTCTCGATTGTTCTATGGGAATAACATTCACTGTTCCACTCCTGTCTCGCGTTGTCAGATGATAAAGACATAGTTTTTTACGTTATAAGACCGCTCTTTAGGGATAGGAAAGTGAACGAGATATTAAAGGGTGTAACCTTTCCCATTTCATCAACTACCTCAATCTCTACGTGTGGTCGCTGATCGAAGTTCACATGACTTTTAGATGATGACGTCATCGATGCGCGTGTAGGTTGGCTCTTTGACTACTCTTCCAGTATCATTGATTCCTCTTCATCAGGGATGTGCAAAAAAAGAATTTCGAAAAAAAAATTCGAAAAACGAAAATTTTTTGAATTTTTGGAAAAAAATCGAAAAAAAATTTAAAAAATATTTTCTGTTTCAAAAACATCAACGCACTAAGTTTTACTATTAAGTAACAATTTATCGTATTTCATAAGTTCACAAATCAATTTGAATCGGCTCTCGCGAGTAGCTACAGTAATCCAATTGAATTTCTAGACCGTACATAAGAGGTGTACGGTAGTGCATTAGAGATACGGCCAAGGTTCAAGGGTAGAGTTAGAGCGAAAGTGGATGAGTGCATCGAAATGAAAGATTACAGTAATCTTTGGCATTTCGCCAACCCTTGAAGAGATATGAAAACAGATCTTCACCAAAGAATCAATTATCATGTCCACATCCATTTACTTTCAAATTGGCATTTGACAGAATACGGTAATTGCTAATTTAAAGGATACGGTCACAGATATAGGAATAGGTTAACAGACGAGATATCCACTAGCGGCTTGACACTTCACAAATGAAGCTTCGAAGAATGATTACTGTAATGTGATGAAGCGTGTTTATATTATATTTTCAAAATGTTTAAATAAATTCTCTTATTACAACACCAACAAGATCTGAAATTAGCTATCGACTACAGTATGAGAAAAATCGATGCGGGACTAGTGAACAGGAGCTTGTTTCCCTTCAATCATTAAAATGCAGATTTTTGAAGCGGGTGATATCCTGAAAAGAAATTTGAAATGGAAGAATTACCTCGCCATGTACACCGATAGCAACTGATCCCAAACCGAGTTCCTGCATACTATAGTTTACGGATCATCTGGATAGGCCAAGCGCAGAATTCAGAGAATCGTGCCATGTATGAAATCATTATACACACCATAAGGCACAATATAACTAACCTACATATTTCTTTAAAATAATTTACATTTTACGTCCATGCAAACCTATTCTTGTACATTATAACATTATAGCATTATAACATTGTTAATTTAATTAATACATTTAACAAAATATTTGATAACACTCATTTTTATGCTCTTCCATCGCACAAAACATCGGATTACGGTATAATTACCGTAATCCTTAAATGAAATTCTGTCCTTTTCTCCATGCAGAGACAAACATTCTACACCTACCCTTACTATATAAATATTGATGAATGGCTCCTCCCCTTTCTGATTCATCCTGTGCATGTAGTACTTCCCACTCCGCCCATTTAACTTCGTGGGCGTAGATACTGACATGAGAACAAACATCAAAAAAATCTACGTCGTCTTTGATGACAGACAGGTCCAGACGGTGAGGTCCAGCGAGTGGCCCGTTCTCGAGGAAGGAAGACGAGGAAGGAAGATCTTCTGATAGCGAAATTTCTTATCCACAAGATTTATCCTTTCGTCTCTGAGAGAATTGATCTCTATTCAAGAAAACGGCAGCATATGAAACTTGATTAGAATAATGAAATTAGATACATTAAATAAAAATAGGGAAGTTAACACTCACGTTCTATTAAAGTGATTGGGAATGGTTGATTTGTTGATGTTCTCTAAACATTAAGGAAAATCTGCAAAATGTTAGCCTCGTAGGGGGCTCGAACCCCTGACATTCAGATTAAAAGTCTGACGCTCTACCAACTGAGCTAACGAGGCTCTGAGCGAATAACTAGAAGTGTGATTGAAATACGAATTGCGCATAGTGAAAGATGTTGCACAATTCTGTGAAAATCTACCAAGAAGTATTCACGGCGGTTGGAGAGGTAGTGGTTAACTTCGGCCACAAGAACGAGAGAGAAAATAGTTTGAAAGTGCACCAAAAGTAATATGCCGACATAAAACGCTTGCTACGATCTTTCTCAGTCTTTTAAAAACTTTCAGTTGATTTTATTTATTTGTTTTCACTTTTTTGCCTTAGCTCCACCCCCGTTTCGGTTGCTTTAACCGTCTTTAATCCCTCCCAAGAAAAAGGATATTAAAACCCTCGAAAGCAAAACAAAATTTCTTTACAAGAAGGTTCTTCGCACGATGCTGCAGCTATACAAGGGATAATATGCCCAGAGCAGCTGAGCGTAATACAAAACTTAAACTAGAAACGCTCGAAAAACGTAGACTAAATATAGACATTCAAACTTCCCTCAAACTTCTCAGTGGCAAATTCAAAATTTCAAGCAAGAAATCCCATTACTTCAATACCTACAGTACCGTGCAAAAGTATGGACGCAAAATTCGAATCGTTATAACTTTTCACGTACTTGGCAGATCGACCTCGGTTTAATTTTATTATATAGTATGAATATTGGAGAAAATTATGAAGGTATCGATTATTACCTACGATGATGAAATGATTTCATCATTCTTGAAATTTCGAGGTGCGATCGTCAAAATAGGTTTATTCTCAGGTAGATTTTTTCTGTGAGTCCAATTTTTTTGTGAGGAACGAACAACTATCAGCGAACAATTTAAGCCATTAACCACTTTGGTTGCATACCGCTCCGAGGAATTAGCTAATTTCGCCTGACCCATTAAAATTTCGTAAAAATGCCATAACTCAGTCCGTAGTTGAGCTACAGCTCTCCGATTCAACATGTATTATCGCATAGTCATGGGACAGCACCATGCCAATTTCGGAATGTTTTCGACTCTTGAAGAGAAAATTCGAAAAAAATTCCAAACAATTTTTTTGGTTTTACAGTATTTCCCTGCCGGTTTTTCTAAAAATCTAAAAAATTGCCATGACGTGCCTAAACATCTACCTAACACATCTACAAAGTAGTGAGCTTACAGCTCTTCAATTACGACTTTGCCAATAAAAATACCATTGGAAGTCAAAGTGCACGGAACCTAACTTCTTTCGCTATGGAGAATTATTACGGGTCAATAACACAGTATTTCATATCAATTTTGATCGGATTTTGAACCAAGTGCTTAATAAACACATTTCTTACAAGTATCCTGAACTTAGTTCCACTATTGGACATTCCACCTTTTTTATCTGTCTCTTTTCTCGCAAAATTCCACTCTGACTTCCAATGGTATTTTTATTGGCAAAGTAGTAATTGGTGTGATGTAATCTCGCCACTTTGTAGATGTGTTAGGTAGATGTTTAGGCACGTCATGGCAATTTTTTAGATTTTTAGAAAAACCGGCTGGGAAAAACCGTAAGTCCAAAAAATGGTTTGGAATTTTTTTCGAATTTTCTCTTCAAGAGTCGGAAACTTTCCGAAATTGGCAGGGTGCTGCCCCATGACTATGCGATAATACATGTTGAATCGGAGAGCTGTAGCTCAACTACGGACTGAGTTATGGCATTTTTACGAAATTTTAATGGGTCAGGCGAAATTAGCTAATTCCTCGGAGCGGTATGCAACCAAAGTGGTTAATGGCTTAAATTGTTCGCTGATAGTTGTTCGTTCCTCACAAAAAAATTGGACTCACAGAAAAAATCTACCTGAGAATAAACCTATTTTTACGATCGCACCTCGACATTTCAAGAATGATGAAATCATTTCATCTTCGTAGGTAATAATCGATACCTTCATTATTTTCTCCAATGTTCATACTATACAATACAATTAAACCGAGGCCGATCGGCCAAGTACGTAAAAAGTTATCACGATTCGAATTTTGCGTCCATACTTTTGCACGGTACTGTATATTACCAAAAAAGGAATAAATTTCAATAATCCCATCTCACAGTTCCAGTATAGGCACAACAGTTTCTTGGCTATAGCGGCACGTTTGCTATCACTACCCGAAAATAGAATCGATTTTTCGATCCCGAACTGATCTATCTTCCCATTACCGTCCACTGTCGAGTCGACAGTGTTGACCCCACTTGAATCATTGATTCTCGCTTGCTTCGCCTCATTTCATAATTTTATTGATTTTTACTTTCACTTCTCTGTTTATCGTTAATGAAGAACATTAATATATATTAAATTATAATAGAGAAAAAATGTGTTATACGTACATGGGGAACCTGTGTCGCTGGAAGCTAAAAGCGGGTGGGTTGTACGCACTTATTTCATTTTCTTGTATGAATGGCTGAATCGTTTTCATTTTTGAGTGAATTTAGGCTAAATCGGGCCTAAATTGCCAAATTGCCAAATTGCCGCTGTCGACAATGCCGCCTAAGTACAGTATCGTCCAAAAGTAATGGGACACTTTTTTCATTTTTTTATAACTTTTGAACCAGAAAAGCAATCAAGCTGATCTTTTGAGTCAATGTAGACAAGAAATATTACCATGATGTGTTGGTGTAATTAACTTAGTTCATTTTTGCGTAGTGATGACGCTACCGAAGTACACTTTTTTTGAAAATTCCCATTTCTTTAGTGAAAAGCCCTGTTCTTCGGGAACACTGTGAGAGTGGAGATCCCCACTAGGGCTGTACAGTCAAACAATCCGGAACGGCTCCGACTCCGATTTCAAGCTGTGGCAGGGTTGCAACTTTGACCTAAAAATGTATAACTCTGCTTCTAGATGTGATAACGACCCATTCTAAGCGCCAAAATGATGCTAGTGGCTAGTAATGTTTTTCCCCAGATTATGGTAGTCATAGCTCGTCATTTGCCCTCAGGGCATAAAATATATTTTTTTGGAAGGACCGATTTTGAGACCCTACCGTTCAGAGGGCGGGTCTTCTAAAATTATGGTTCCTGCGCAACAGCTTTGCAATATATCCTATGTTAATTTCCCTTATTTTGGTTTAGTTCCGATTCCTTTCAGACCCGCAGAAACGTTATGCTGAGGTCTACTCGGTGCGCACTCTTGCGCTTTCTCTCTTTCTGCTCTCGCCCCTGGGCCTCTATTGATGAAATCTCTTAGTTTCAAAGTACCAATGCATGTTAGAGATGTTCACAAAATTTTTTACACTATTGATAAACTTTGATCTTTGATCTTTGTATTTTGATCTTTACTCGCTACAACCGAGTAGACCTCAGCATAACGTTTGCTACGGGTCTGAAAGGAATCGGAACTAAATCAAAATAAGGGAAATTAATATATGACATATTGCAAAACTGCCTGCGCAGGAACCATAATTTTAGAACACCCGCCCTCAGAACGGTAAGGTCTCAAAATCGGTCCTCCCCAAAAAAAATTATTTTATACCCTGAGGGCAAATGACGAGCTACGACTACCATAATCTGGGGATAAACATTACTAGCCACTAGCATCATTTTGGCGCTTAGAATGGGTCGTTATCACATCTAGAAGCCGAGTTATAAATTTTTTAGGTCAAAGTTCAGCACAGCTTGAAATCGGAGTCGGAGCCATTCCGGATTGTCTGACTGTACAGCCCTAGTGGGGGTCTCCACTCTCACAGTGTTCCCGAAGAACAGGGCTTTTCACTAAAGAAATGGGAATTTTCAAAAAGTGTACTTCGGTAGCGTCATCACTACGCAAAAGTTAACTAAGTTAATTACACCAACACATCATGGTAATATTCCTTGATAAATTTTCTACATTGACTCAAAAGATCAGCTTGATTGCTTTCCTGGTTCAAAAGTTATAAAAAAATGAAAAAGTGTCCCATTACTTTTGGACGATACTGTGTGCTATCCACGGAGCATAATACCAATACAACACTTCACCGCACTTATGCTCCGTGGATAACACTTTTTCTTCCTGTGTAATTTGCCGACAATGCTTAAGGATTGAAAGATCAAATGACCAAAGAACAAAGGCCACCAAGATCAACGGATCACAAGATCAAAGACCAAACATCAATCTGCCTTTTCAGGACTTTGCCAACACTCACTCAGCGAACGTCGGTGTATTCGCGCGCCGACGACAGAAGTAATCTTGAGAAGCCATCGAGCATACCGATCGATAAAGAAGGGTAAGAATTGATCTTTGATCTTTGGATAATAATTGATCTTTGATATTTTGAAAAGAATTGATCTTTGATCTTTGGAGTTTGATTGCTGATCTTTGTTCAGAAGTCTAAAGCAAACATACTATGCAAAACTCGGAGATCGGGTAGTAATTATAATAATTTTATTAACCATAAATAGTTAAATGTGTAGTTAAACAATTAACAATGAATGAATGGATGAATATGGAAGTGAAAGATCAAATGTTTCGAGATGAGGAGGGGAATGGAGGCAATCGAATATGTGGAGTATGAATAATCATGATTTTACTCGTTCCATCCCCACCTAGCGATGATCGCTTGACGTGAATAAATTTTTATTATTATTATTATTATTATTATTATTATTATTATTATTATTATATTATTATTCTATTCTCGGGTCATATAAGGAAACCTGCCATTCTCAGAAAATGGGCCGCACTCAGGGGGTATCGGGTTACTGATATTGTTTTGATAATTGGCTGATTCCCTTTGAGTATTTGAGAAAGGCGAGAATACAATTCTTTCGCTTTCTCATTCTTCAGTAATTTGTTCGATTCGAGAGCCTTGAAACGTTCCATCACTTCTTCTACTCCTTCCGAATGTAAAATCCTGCGAAAGATAAAACATTAAAGGTGGTGCCCCCAAGAAATATTTTCGTTAACAAACTGTGAAGACAGAAAAATAGCAAAAATTATTCTGCATTCTGTAAATTAAATTATTTTATGCTAATTCAGCTTATTGTTGGGTCATGACTGAATCAAGCTTGATTCTACAGGGAAGGCGCGAAAATTTGAAAATAGGAAAGTTCAGCAAAAGGTTTCGAACCCGCGACGTTACGCTAATTAGGCAGCACTTTTACCACTACGCCAAGTGATTAATGAATGGTCATGCTTCTCGCATATCACTTATTAATTGCATAACCAATATGCTATGCATTTGCATAGACATTCGAGGTCGTCCATCTTTTTAAAGTCGTCCATCTCTTTAAAAAGGTACATATCAATCTCATTTGGGACTCTCTGTTCTGCCCTTCTTTGTTTACGCTAGAGTGTTGCCAGAACGGAGAGTTTCAAATTAGCTTGGGGGTTCAGGGGTATGGCTCGCCAAAATTTGTGGAGAAAAACTATCTCTTTAATAATAATTTAATGATAAAAATAAAATTTAAAAAAAAATTATAATATATTTACTTTATATAGTCAATGTCGTCGAACGAGGAAAGAGAAGCGATTGTTAATGAGTAGAGGGCGAACATTTGAACTCCGGGATATTTTGTGTTAAATAGGAGATCAAAGAAAGGAATGAATGTACTGCAATAGATTATTAATTAATCATAACTATCACTGATAATTGACATATGCTCCACAGGTCAAAATAGCAAATAAATAGATACACAATTCATATTTTGATTTTTATTTTGTTATATTTGACACTTTATAGATGTTATTATTTATTTCATTTACCGTTTTTTCTTTGTGTGTTTTTCGTTTAGGTAAAGAATTTGACTCAACAAACGAAATCGTTGAAGACACCGGCTCAGAAAGAGACGAAACTCCATCACTAATATTATATATTGATTTTTCCATTCATCATTCATTTTTTAACTGATGGATAAACAAACAAAATACCGAAAAATTCTGGTGGAGTACTTGGAAATGTGAAGTACTTCAACGGGCCAGCCATACACAAGTTTTTCCTGAAATTTTTCACTGTTTGTTAAAGAAGGGGACCCTCGAGTTTGCATGACTGACTCCCGCCACGATAAGCATGCTGGCTATTGTTTATATTATATGGTAATTGGCGTAAGTGATAATGAGAAAATGAGAGAACAAGTATGCAAATCAGATGGGCACTCTCTACATGACTTGAAAGTTGTACTTTCAATGCGCATAGTGGGCTTTAAACATATCATGAATCAATATTTGATATGTCTTTCGGTTCGTGTGATAAATCTCTATCATTCTTCCTGAACAGTCTTATTACGAAAAAACTCGTGGGTCCCCATCTTTAAATGTAGTGGAAAGATCAAAGATCGAAAATCAAAGATCAAAGATTAAAAATCGAAGATAAAAGATTAAAGATCAAAGATGACTAACCAAAAAAAGACCAATCATCTGATGGAATTGCAGGGCATCGGAATGTAGCGGGGATGCAAGCAAAAAGGACAGAATGCCAACGATGAGATATTGCAGTCGACGATTCTTTCTCGTAGATATCGTGCTAAAGAAAAACTGTGATAAAAAAAGAAGATAAATAAATTATTATTATCAAGCATTTTGCAGTTAATATCTTCTTTAGTGTTTCAATAACATATTATGATATCTTTTCGCTTTTTTTAGAGAAGATAAATAGATTATTATAATTATTATGCAGAGTCAACCTGGCCACCGAGTCCTCTTCCTTGGATACTTCCACTCTCGCACCCTCCATGAGAGATAGGCCAGACGATGACAAGATGAGCCCAGTTTGCCTGATTGATTTCCATTTTATTAACTTGCCTTATGCACCCCTTCCCCTACACCCCTTTCCATTCACCATAGTAATTTAAGAGAGTCTTGTATCATCATTATTTCTTTTTGTTCACATTTCACATTGTTCTCGTTGCGCCCACGGGTGTAGATAAAATATATAATATATATTATGTGTTTGGAAACGTGAAAAAAAACTGACATGGTGTGAACTCACATATCCCGATTTTCACGAAAATTACAGGGTTTAGTAAATCGACTGCGCTGATTTCAAATCTGCTTTAAAAACCTGCGAAATGTTTTTGTGGAGCGAGTTATAGTCCGACGAAAAGTGATTTTTTTTATGTTTCAAATGATTGTTCAGCTCATTTTCCTGAGCAATATGATCTTAATCATCTTTTTCCACTAAGCTGCATCGTGATCAAGTCTTACGATGTTTTGTTGGTATTCCGGAGGGATCTTTTGTCATTTAAAAAATTTTATCACCCATGAATCAGAGAAAGAAGTTCACTGCCGGGGAATCGAACCAGCCCATTTCGCAATCAGCGTATTCGAGTTAGTATTCCCTGCAACTTTCGTGAAAATCGGGAAATGTGAGTTCACACCATTCCCATGTGAGAATGAGAAAAGAGAACATGAAGGAGCGATAGTTGATAGTCATAGTTGATAGTTGATGTTGTAAAATGATTTAAAAAAATTTTTTTCTTAAAGGAATACCCCATGCTAATTATACTCTCCGCTCTGGCAACGCTCTCTCGTAGACAAAGAAAGTGAGAGAGTATTTCCAGAGCGGAGAGTTTCGAATTAGCTTGGGGTGTGGCTTTAAATCTTGCTTAGGTCGGCTTACACGAAAAAATCGGTGCAAATGAAGTTGGCAAGGGCTTCACGGTTCTCCGGCATCATCACAACTTTGTAGACTGTCAGTAGAATCTGAAAAATCGTGCGAAAATAGTAAAAAAAACATGAAAAAAAAATACTTTGAATACATACGTGAATATAATATGTATATAATATAACTATAATATACAGTGCTGGCCAATATTCTATCATATTTGTTTTTTCAGCCATAACTTTTTCGCAGTCAACCGTTTTTCTTTACTGTGATATAGTAATCCAATTTTTATCCATATTGGATCACAAAGAACGGAATAGTGATCAATTTTTGAAAAATGACAATTTTGAGCGAATGCAGTACCTGGGAATATCGGCCATTGACAGCACTGTATAATAATATTAATATATAACTTACGCGTTCATCCGAAGGGTTCGCTGGAGTCGATTCGATCGGCCCATCGCGTACCATTCTGAATAGAAGTTCATGGCCCCCGTTCCGAACAAATTGGAAAGATGACTCAGCAGATAAATCTACAATAGGTACATTGGAATTACTACAATCATACCGAGTTTCTTTTCCAAAACATTATAATTTTTTAAAGTTCACCCGCACAACCTTGGCGCGCAACTCTAGGGAATATAAATTTACAATTTACTTGTAGTAAGATCAAGGATGGAATCCCACGAATATTTTCATGAACAAACTGTGAAGACAGTATTCTAATTCAGCTTTATTTCATTCTAATTCAACTTAATCTCCTAGCCGTCTTTAATATCAATATTCAATTTAAGTTGCCGAAAAACCGAAATAAAAAAAACCGAAATTTTTCCCATTCACTATTCATGATTTAACTGATGGATGAATAAACAAATAAATAAATAAATATAAGCGGAAAATTACGCAGCAGATCACAGATCGTATCGAGGAACTTCGTCGATCGGCATTCATCGTAGCCCTCTCGTGCTTGATTGATTATCAAGATCATAAGTCTTTCATCCGTGAGGTACGACATGGCTTTGGGTTTGCTTCTGACGATGTGTCCAATTTCATGCAGGATCAAATGCAATCTGAAGACAATCATAACAGATAGACAATTATTGTCTTTGAAATGAAGAGAAAAGGTATATTATGCTAATGTACCGAAGAGTCTTCCTTTTACTGCATAATACTTTCCTATTGCTGCATGATGCCCCGGATCGACCCGCATTTACCCCATTGGCTTTTGCTTTGGCCTTTCGCTTGCGAGATGTGAAAGGGACTGAAACCGGTCTCTTCAACCGTCTACGCTCTCTCGTTGTTAGAGAACAGAGAAATAGTGTACGCAATGAAGAGGGGTCATTGAAAGTGGTCACACTCCCTTTAAGATAAGAGGAAAAGATGAATAAGCAATTGCCTACATGCATTTGAAGAAAATAGAGTGACTGCCCAGAGAGCAAACATGTCTAAATATGGGTAATAAATTTTCCAATTTTCTTTTCCTTTTCCATTTTTTTCTCGTTTTGTCGAGGTACAGAAAGTGCCTGCTCAGGTTAGTATATATTCTGTTTAGCAGCAAGATGTTTTATATTTATAGTCAACAGTTTACGAGGGTTTCATGAAATTTATAGTTCTTCGAGAAAAGTTATGATTGGGGAAAGGAGGTAGAAAATAGTTATGATTATATTCACGATTTTTCGAAATTCTTAGAATTTATCAAAGTATTTTGAGACTATGCCATTTTGAGACTTTGCAGAGTAAACTTAGCTTGGGGTGCGCCTTTAAAAATGTTCTAAAAAATGTCCCAAAATTGGTTTTTCAAGCATTGCGGCGTTGAATTGGACCAAAAAATTTAAAATTTTAAACTTGTTGTACTGTTTCGAAAAGCAGCATGATAGGCAACTTTATTTTTCGCGAAATCGATCACTTTCGGATTTAAACATTTTGGCCGAATCCCTAGGGACTCCATCTATGAAGGTTGAGCGCACAGAAACGATTTTCACCAACTGTGTCACTTTGCTTGCCGTCTTGTTAGCCAGAACGCATTTTAAATAAAAGTATTCCCTTTGAAAAAACTAACAAGGGAACTCTCTCAACTTAATGTGGCCAAATAACATGGGAATAACTTACCTGAATCAGTTTTCAATGCTGATTACGAATCCGTTATCAAACTTTGCCCAATCGAGCTGAGATTGGAGAAAATCGGTCTTGAAATTCGCTAGTTTATTCGGAAATTTGTGAGACTTCCTATATAAACCATCCCAATGCGTTCATAAACTCATCCATCAATTATCCAAACACAACCTGCTGTAATTTAGTGGATATTGTAGGTAAGTTGTGAATTTTCGAATCAAATAGTCGAATTTCAAGATCGATTTTCTCGAATCTCAGCACGATTGGGCAACGTTTGATAACGGATTCGTAATCAGCTTCGAAAACTGATTCAGGTAAATGATTCCCATGTCATATGGCCACATTAAGTTGAGAGAGTTCCCTTGTAAGCCCGGAAATTGTGTTTTGAATTCCCGCCTTAATGAATTTTTGGAGTCGGCACTTCCCAACACGGGAACGCTACCTACTACTGCTCTCTTCCTAGTCGCCTCCGTTCAGATTTTCAAATTTTTGCCTCACCAAACCGCTAAACTTTGCTCGTTATTTCTTATATCTGTGGTAGTTATCGCGTTGGGAGAACTGGAATTCGAACAATGAAAAGTAGAGGGGTCCCTTTATTTATTTATTTCATCAAAAGTACATTTTTAATTAGTGAATCATAGAGTAAACAGGTGGGGGAAGTACACGCATATAGGAAGACTCTGCGGGATGGTATTATTGGCATAAAGTGACTTACAAGTCGAATTTTTTGCGCTTCAGTGTAAAGTTCACGACAATGGAACAGAATCGATCGACGTCAAATGAGCAGCGTTGCCAATGACTGGATTTTAGCATGAAGCAACTCTGAATTGATGGATTTGATGTTGTATGTTGATGGAAAATGATGGGACAGATATCATTAATTGAATTAACAAACTATCAATTACCCTTTCCAGTGTAGTTGTTATTCCTTGGCCTTCGGCAATGTTCAGACAGCGCTCAACGCATAAATACAACGGTTTGATATACTCCTGAGCTGTTCGTCCCTGCAGGATCATAGACAGCTGTTCGTCCCTGCAGGATCATAGACACAAACATGAAACTCTGACCATACTCTCTCGCTTTCTTTGTCATGCAGAGAATAAAATAACTTTTGTTTTATGCAAATCAAAAGTACAAAGAATCTCCCATCTTTATTTATCTTAAAAGGCGTAAAATAGCTAATCACGATGATACCCATCTCACGGTTCTAGGACCCCGACGAGCCGAGTTATTCCCCGTTGCGGAAATGTCACCCCCCATCCCAAGTAGTCTTTTCTTGGCGAGAGTATGTCCAGAGCTAACAAGGGAAGTCTGTGTAGCCGGTTACGGACTTCAGGATGAGACATACGTTATTCGATAGGTTTCCGAAAAAGAATGTTATGTTGACCATTTTTGCTAGCGACGCCTATGCGCCGCGAAATTTGCATATTACCCTCTCGTTTTTTTCAAGCGTTGTGAGAACAACCGGTATCTTAGCTTTTCGAAGAGAGGAAGTCGTGACCGAGTGAGTAAGAGCCTCGTCTCAAAATCTATGTCTCCATCACTTCACTCCAATGCCACCATCGTTAGTGGAATACAATGTTCCAACTCAACATTGCACCGCAAAAGAATTTGAAACGAGGCTCTTACTCCCGCGGTCGCCACTTCCTCTCTTCGAAAAGGCAAGAGACCGGTTGTTTTAACACTAGAAGAAAAACGAGAGGGTAATATATTATAAAAAAAACGAGAGAGTAATATACATATATGCAAATTTCTCAGGAAAAAAGTGGGAAGTTGATCGGTAGTTCTTTCTCTATTTAGAGGCCATTAGCAAGGCAATTACACAAGCACATTTTATACGGACTATAACATCATCTTATTTTTCGGACCTATCAAATGACGTATGTCTCATCCCAAAGTCCGGAACCGTTGACTCAGACTTCCCTTCTAACCGTTTAAATTATTGAGGTAGTTTATATTAATTCAAACACTTATATTTTCCCTATCATTTGGGTTTCTATCAAGAAATTAAAGTGAAAAAGTGACTTGAAGTTGATTTAAAGTACGCTTCAAGTCAATGACGTATTTTAAGTAGACTCTCAGTTTTGAAATATCTGAATAGGGGCTTACCTATGGAAAAGTTTGATGAAATTCATGGCATTGTTCACTACAAAACAATCACGAGGTTTCCTCATTACATCCAGGCATGCTTCAATGCAGGCGTTCACTTTTGGTGGATCAATACGTTCACGAACATTATGCTGTAAAAGTAAAGGTACAACCCGTTGTTCAATGAGCACGAAATCCTGCTTCTGATCGCTGCTGGGCCAGTGATAATTCAAGGCCGATTCAGTCCGGAGGGCCTAATCTCTTCTTCGAACCTACTTACTTACTGTAATAATAATAATAATAATATTATTATTATTATTATTATTACTGTTATTATATTATTATTATTATAAATAATAATAATAATAATAATAATTTATTATTATTATTATTATTATTATTATTATTATTATTATTATTATTATTATTATTATTATTATTATTATTATTATTATTATTATTATTATTATGTATTACATCCATTAGCCATGATATTGTTCTGCCAATTTCATCGTCACGTTTGTATTGTTTATTGTAGTAATTGAGTGTATTCAAGGTGTTTGAAGCATTCCGATAATTACAGATCTGAACACTTTCCTTTAACCATGGATATAGGGAAAGATTATGCCAGTCGAGCTCCATTCCTAAAAGGCAGATATGAACAAAATAATAAGCAAAGTCTGATTTACTAACCTATGTTGCACACAGTCTGCATCATGTCGTGTCTTTCCATAATGATTTTCATATGCTCAACATCATCATTCGAAGTATGCTCTTTATTTACATCAGAAATGTCGATGCATGCGAGTTTAGGCCATGGCGAAGCTTTTTCCTTGAGCATTCTCTCACATATTATCGATGTTAAATTGATTCTGAAAGCACAATCATCTCTTTTGCATTCCGAATATCTGTACTGGAAACGTAATCAGAAAACAGCACTCATTAATCGGATGAGAACACATGAATGAGAACCGAGTGGATGAGAACCCATGAATGAGAACCGAGTGGAGGAGGCCCATGAATGAGAACCGACTGGATGAGAACCGAGTGGATGAGAACCCATGAATGAGAACCGAGTGGATGAGAACCCATGAATGAGAACCGAGTGGATGAGAACCCATGAATGAGAACCGAGTGGATGAGAACCCATGAATGAGAACCGAGTGGATGAGAACCCATAAATGAGAACCGAGTGGATGAGAACCCATGAATGAGAACCGAGTGGATGAGAACCCATGAATGAGAACCGACTGGATGAGAACCGAGTGGATGAGAACCCATGAATGAGAACCGAGTGGATGAGAACCCATAAATGAGAACCGAGTGGATGAGAACCCATGAATGAGAACCGAGTGGATGAGAACAAATGAATGAGAACCGAGTGGATGAGAACCCATGAATGAGAACCGACTGGATGAGAACCTTGTGGATGAGAACCCATGAATGAGAACCGAGTGGATGAGAACCCATAAATGAGAACCGAGTGGATGAGAACCCATGAATGAGAACCGAGTGGATGAGAACCCATGAATGAGAACCGAGTGGATGAGAACCCATGAATGAGAACCGACTGGATGAGAACCGAGTGGATGAGAACCCATGAATCAGAACCGAGTGGATGAGAACCCATGAATGAGAACCGACTGGATGAGAACCGAGTGGATGAGAACCCATGAATGAGAACCTTGTGGATGAGAAAAACTGGATGAGAACTATTTACGCATGAGATACACGTGCTTATGAATATTTAAAGTATGGACGCAAATTGGTCTCATTCATCTGTTTCCATCTGACCTAATGCTTTAAAAACATGAGCATACCCATGGTTTGTGGCCATGCCAATATCAAGCACTCTAAGATCATTTAGACTGGCTAAAGTGGCTGTTAAGTCTTCCATATTCATGCTCAATTGAAGTTCGCAAAGTCCAAGCTTCATTAATTGCTTGGCTTGAAGGAGACAAGATATGTCACAAAGTAGAGGACACGAAGAGACGTCGAGCTGGAGAAGTTGAGGAAGCCCCTGAAGAAAATTTTAAAATTTTCGACGATAAAGAGACAGGAAACGAAAACAAGTTGATCTCATATAAAAGAGCTCGAAATTCTGTTTCGAAATATATAAATCTTATAACACGAAAATTTTCTGGGAAGGAGAACGGTGCAGTTAAAAATCTGCTTCAATTAGCGGGAGCCTTTTCCTAATTGCCACACCAACTCTTCGGTGATGATACTCTCTCGTAGGCAAAGAAAGCGAGAGAGTGTGGCCAGAGCGGAGAGTTTCAAATTAGCTTGGGGTGTCGCATTAAAATAAAGACCCAGCCAAAATCATCAGTGTGAGCAATAATTCGCGCCAAAAACTCGTTTAAACGTGATCCAAGGAAGATCGTGAACAGCAAACCTTTAGTATTGTACAGAGAGTTTCCACAGTTAAATTCGTTGTACGTGGTATGTCAAGAGTATCCAGTGTTGTAAATAAATCAATCTAAACAAATTTTGATTTGACATTTCATTTCACACAACTTTTTAAAAATGCTTTTAAAAGGCTGGATAGCGGTGTTGTCACAAGCCGATTAAGTTTGATATGAAAATTTAGAAATTTGATACATTATACAGTGCAATACATACCTTAGAAATAAAGCTTTTTGGTATATCCTCGAATCCAATTAGTTCAAGGTGATTCAGTGTGTAACATTCACTCAACGATTCAGGAATAAATGACGCGCCTGAATTAACCAAAAATAAATAAAGGGGTAAAAAGTAAGCACTAGGCTACTTCGCCTCTATTAAATAAATAAAAAAATGAATAAATATATTGATAAATGAATTTTTATTAAACAAAAGGAACCATTTGTGGAGCGCTATTATCATTGAAAAAGTGGGTCCAGCGAAGTAGCATTCTGTTTTGTAATCGATTTGAGAGACAAAAGAATCGCCGCTCTTGTAGCTCAGTGGTTAGTAGTATTCAGTGCTTATAGCTGCGCTGCGCTGGTTCGATTCCCTTTTGCACTTTTCTATTTCAAAATATGTCGGATGAGAACTCAGCGACCATTTTATGCCAAATTTCAAGCTGATCACGGGTAGATCAGTCTAACATTTCAAAATGTGTCTCGGATGAGAAGTTTTCTTCGGAGAACATAGCGGAAGGGATTTGAGTAGAAATTCGCGATTGTACATTGTTGTGATCAAAATTGTGTATTTCATTGTACCTAGGCCAACTTCTTCTAGGTGCCTTCAAAACTGATAAGAGATGCACCATTTCCGACCAGTACCATTTTCGCCATTTTTTAAAAGTTTCCTCAACCACATTTTCATTGTTCTATCGTCATTCGCCTGATGATTCCGAACATTTCCATATTTTGGCGGTATATTTGTTTAAAAAATATCGATTAGTAGGTCCGCGGTGCAACTTTTGAAACCCCTTTTGATCATCCCCCCTCAACCCTAACCACCCATATGGGTCGCTTTCGGAATCGTTTCCGTCGCAACTGGTGCTTCCCTTGTGAAGAAAAAAACACTGGACATTTCAACAATAAAATGCAATAAACAATAAAAATAGAACATAGCCGTAGCTCAACGACCGCTGACTATGAGTTCTCATCCGACAAATTTTGAAATGTTAGACTATCTCGAATAATTCTTCATTCTCGTCCTTTGATCAGCTAATTTATACTTCATTTTCACAATCTAAGCTGCTTCAGCATTTTCGAATAGCGACAATAAACAAAATTTAGGGGGGAAACAGATAGACATACCCACGAAGTCCTCGCTCAATACTTCGTCGGAAATTTCTTCAACGAAGGGATACCACTCCTGATACTTGATTGAACCTATATTAGAACCTTTCATTATCATTTTTTTATCAATCGATTGTCTAATATCGTTGTTTATTCGAATAAAATTGTCGATTATTATCGGACGGTTGTACATTTTTGCGTCCGGCCAATTTAATACAGAACAAAAAAAGAAATTATTCGAAAATAGCATTTAATCTTGCACTTATTGTTAGTCCAGACTAAAATGAAAATTCTCTTGTCATTGATCCAGGACCACTCTTTCCGAAAACAAAAAGAGAAAATGACCGGGTACGCTCAAAAAATTTGAAAATATTAGTCGAGAATAAATCCAAATTTAGTAACGAATCGATCGACCTATTTATTCGAGAAAAAAAATGAAGAAAAAAAACTATTTTGGAATCATTTTTAGTCAGGAATAAAGTTATTCGAGAATCGAGTTTAGTCCATCTACATAATTACTACTGGCTAATAAACTATTTATAAGCTATTAATTTTTAGGGAGCATTGTTGGGCATCGTTTTTATCGTATCTTTTTTTTAAATAGATAAATTTCATTTAATTTAAAATGAATAAATTTGAATAAATATTCTATTTTCAATTCTG
Source organism: Parapristionchus giblindavisi (assembly GCA_943737045.1). NCBI lineage: Eukaryota > Metazoa > Nematoda > Chromadorea > Rhabditida > Diplogasteridae > Parapristionchus > Parapristionchus giblindavisi. The sequence continues at coordinate 403,749 of CALSFV010000243.1, forward strand.
CAAAAGAAGAGTCAACGTACGATCACTACGTACCTCTCAAATTTCCGTATAAAATCAATTTTTTGAGTTGATGTTGGAGAATGGTTGATATTGAATCGTTGTCTGATTTGGTGAGTCTAATCACTGCCTGAAATTCGTGTTACTAGCTTAAATGGATAAACATAAACTAAATGACCTCCCCACGGTCGTGGACTTGGTAATGACCTTACAAGGGAACGTTCCCAACTTGTCATGGCCATATGAGATGACAATAGCATGAATAGAATCAGTTTTCGATGCTGATTACGAATCCGCTTTCAAACGTTGCCCAATCGAACTGAGCTTCGAGAAAATCGATATTGAATTTCGACTAGTTGATTCGAAAATTCACATCGTATCTACCTTATCTACTAAACTACTCAAGCAGTTGTTTGGATAATTGATGTATGAGTTCATGAACTCATTAGGATGGTTTGTGTGGAAATCCACACTAATTTTCGAATCAAATAGACGAATTACAATATCGATTTTCTCGACGCTCAGCTCGATTGGGCAACGTTTGAAAGCGGATTAATAATCAGCATCGAAAACTGATTCTATTCATGCTATTGCCATCTCATATGGCCAGGACAAGTTGGGAACGTCCCCTTGTTAGTTATGGACTCGGATATGGTCTTGGTTATGCACTGTTACATTTGTCTTACGTGTCTACGCCGTAACCCCCTCCGCCGCCTGTCCGACGCGACGGAGGGGGTTACGGCGTAGACACGTAAGGCAAATGTAACAGTGCATTATGGAGTGAGTTATGAACGTATCAAGAGCTTCGGGTCCGAGGGGGGGGGGGGAGGAACGAGTTTCAAGGTGGAGTCCGAGCAATATTTTCGTGACAAATTGTAAAGGCCGACAGATAGCAAAAGTTATTCTACATACCATACATAAATTATTTTATGCTAATTCAGCTTATTGTTCGCAAGAATCACAGAGGAATCATCCTTGATCTTTAAAGATGGAGGCTCTCGAATGTCTATGCAAATGCATGACATTCGAGAGATGTATTATATATAAGATAATGTCTTTCTCACTTGCGGCGAAATTGCCTTAAAGTAACAGTTAGCCATAGCGTGTTTCTCAAATTTGAGTGAGTTACTGTCTCATATTTGAGAAACTTGAAGTGGCGAATTGACCCCTGTTCATGAAAATATTGCTCGGATTCCACCTTTAAAGTAGGAGAGTGTGCCCGAGTAAGAGAGAGAGAGAGAGCAGACAGACAAAATACAAGATTCGGGGCAGGGGTAATTATTTACTGTATGTATTGTATAATATTTTATAGATCATAAATGAAGTAAAATGAATTTGTTTTTTTAACGACTTGAATTGGCTACATATTTTGGAATATTTCAAGCTTTTCATGTCAAGCTCTGTTAAAACGCTGCGAAATGTACCTCGGTAATAGTAAATCTCTTTGTATCAAGAAATGATAGGGAAGCGTTAAGACGACATTTCCAATTCAAACTTCGAATTAGAGAATTTGAAAGGGAAATCGTTAGCGGTGAAGTAAATGTAGGCATTCGTTTGGCTATAATAAGATCAGCCAACCGATCCATTGCTATCTCCTCGAGGCTTTTGTAGACAGACATCTGAAATTAATAGTTTGAAAAAATTATTTAAAAATATATTAGCTGTGCTCCTTGCAGATTTGGAGTGACTCGCGGGAAAGATTGTTTACTATTACGCCTCATTATAAGGCCCTTGTGAAAGGCACTTAATGAGCACGATGGTAGCTTGCGTTAAATTGGGTATATATTTTAGTATATTGAGCGAATGCATGGAAATTTACAAATGCAGAGCTCCTTGATATTTTACTTTTTTTTGAAGGACCTTCGATTATAGAATGGTAAAGAGATTGGTAAGGTGGAAAAGATGCTGTCTAGAATTAAAGAGAGAATGAAATAGAAAAATTGAAAATGAGTTGTGGTGGATAGTCTTAAAAGTGAGAAAAAGAGATAATAAATCTAAACCGATGCAGTGTTTAGGCCATGGTCCTAATGTCTATCACTCTACTCGTGCAAGAAATGGCCTGCAAAGGTAAGGCCTGTTAGGTCATAGGTCCCTCCTTCATCTGGTGGCTGACCTTCTTCTCCCAATACCCCTCTTCTCTCTCTCTCTCTCTCTCTCTCTCTCTCTCTCTCAACGGTCAGCACATACTCACCAACCCTAGTGCCCCTTCTTTATTTATTATTACCTTATTTATATAGTGTCTCACTCCGCCCATTTAACTTTGCGGGCTTGGATACAGAATTCAAACACCAACACAGCTTATTTCGTTAGACAATGAAGCCCATCAACCCTCTGATTGTGAGGCCGTATCCATGAACGATGGCAAACGGTTTAAAAACGTGACGTCACAACCTTAGGGGGGGGAGGATCTCTGGCAAACACTTCCGCCTACGGTTATGAACGACAAACGGTTTGCCAACGTTCATGGATATTGACCGTATAAAATACACTAGTTTATTTGGTACGAGAGTAGCCAACCACTGCCACAATGAAGTTCTATGTTTAGATAGAGCACCGGTGAGAGAGTAGGTAGATCAGAGAGAGAGCGAGGAAGGAAAGGAGGAAGGAGTGGGCAGTTAATCGATAGTTCTTCCTCTGTTTAGCAGCAGTAGCAATGCAATTATGCAAGTACATTTTATACGGACAATGCCTATACAGGAGATTCCTGATGTTCTGACAAAGACCATTCGTTCATATCAAACAAGACTGCTGGCGTCATCCAGGTACGACTTTACACTTTCTTCCTGATGGCAGTTTTTTTCATTCTTCATCATCTCGAACAGATTCTCGCGTTGAAATGCGTCTACGTCACATTTGTTTAGGATTTGACTGCGAAGGATATTAAATTGATTACTATTAGAATTGTATACACGAATAGGGAAAAACATCGATGCATACACCTTTTCAACTATTATGGAAAGAATGAAACGCGATTGGTAACATCCAGGAAATTCCGCAAAACGTTAGCCTCGTAGGGGGCTCGAACCCCTGACATTCAGATTAAAAGTCTGACGCTCTACCAACTGAGCTAACGAGGCTCCGAGGACGTGTTTGGAAATGTGAATGAAATTTGTGCCTAGTGAAAGATGTTGCACCAATATATTATATTACAGTCATCATGAAGATTATGGTAGATATGATACTACAGTAGTCATGAAGATTACGGTAGATATAATACTTCTTGTTTGACTTGTACAAAGTGTGCACGATAGTGCAGTGGGAAGAATTATCTTTATCTTGACTGATGTCTTATAGGGAGCATAACCTCACTCAATGGTCTCTTCGATGCTCTCTCATTGTTAGAGAACAGAAAAATAGTGATGAAGAGACCAGTGAGTGAGGTTATGCTCCCTTCATAAAAGGTAAAGGTAAAGGTACAACTCGTTATTCAAGGCACACGAAGTCCTGCAGGTGATCACTGCTGGGCCAGTGATCTTTCAAGGCCAATTCAATCCGGAGGGCCTAGTCTCTTCTTCGGACCTACTTTAGAATAACTTGCGAAATGTGCGTAAACAATAGATGAGAAGCGGAAGCGAGAATCTACCTTAAAATCTAACAGAATTTCTCTGATCTTTGTTTGTCATTTGCCAGCCTCTATCTAATCTGTTTCAAGGAGCTGACACAGCTTTGACTAGGGTATCACTCAGAATCAATTCAATCTGATCTTTGTGCATCACACACAACTACAGTAGTCATGAAGATTACCGTAGATATAAGAAATACATTAGAAGGCAAATCAATGATTTTTATGACATTTTCTATTTTTTTTCTGAATGTTCTGTTTTTTTCTGCTTTTTGAAAACAGAAATTTCTGTTTTCTGATTTCAGAAAAAATAATTTTCTGTCCCAGTCCAGCCATGCTGTCCAGGCATCATTATCATTTTTTCCAAGATTTGTCCTTAGCTCCCAAACTGCCTCCACTGTACCTTTAACCCACACAGATATCGCTATCTTAGCGACGGCCATCCATCGACCCCTTCATGTCATCCAATTTCATGGTATGTATAATGTGATGGAATAATAATAAGATAAGAATAAGATAAGATAAGAGATAGAAAGAGATATCAGGTTAATGGGAGCGTTACCTCTCTCAATGGTCTCTACATTGTGCACACTATTTCTCTGTTCTCTCAACGAGATAGCATTGCGCGATGAAGAGACCAATGAGTGAGGTTACGCTCCCTCTAATGGTACAAAGGGAAAGCCGCGCGCTTGCTCTGATTCGCAGAGAAACAGTCAGTTAAGATAAATATCATCTAGTCGACTCTAAGATCTTAGGACAACTCTGAGAGCTTAAGACGACTCTAAGAGCTTAAGACAACTCGGATATGCGAAGATTCGCGTTCTTGCTGCTGCTTAATTCTCTTCCTTCTTCTTCCTTCGCATCCTCATTACTTGTATACACGGATGCTGCCAAATGCGTTAACCTTCGATGCGAGTGGCGCGGCTCCGGAGAGCACTGCAAGCCTTCCAAGAGCCTCGACGAAGCATACGAACAGGTGAGAAGAGAGTCAAGCGTAAAAGGAGCGTTACCTCTCTCAACGGTCTCTTCATTGCGCACACTATTTCTCTGTTCTCTATCAACGAGAGAGCATTGCGCGTCGAAGAGACCATTGAGAGGACATTAGGTCGAATGAGAACCGATGAATAAGAACCGACAGGATGATAACCATTTGCATACTATGTCTATTCATTAGCGCTTGTCTCTCATATGCAAATGGTTATCATCCAGTCGGATATTATTCATCGGTTCTCATTCGACCTAGTGCCCTTGAGAGAAGTTACGCTCCCTTTAAAGAAGTGGACCCTAGAGTTTTTTCGTGAGTAAACTAGCCAGGTAGAACTATAGATCACTTCTCCATGAATACAAAAACAATTTTCTAATATCAGAACGATTTTATTTTGCAATATCAGAACGATTTTAGGATATCTGTGGAAGGTCATTCGAATTCCTTACCAAGGTCGAGACAGATGCCGAACTCCTCTCACGCATAAAGGTTAGAACAGAGAAAGTGGAATAGGGAATATCATAGAATTACAAAAGTTTTTATTCCCTACGCAAATGCCGAACTTAGTAAACTTCTCCACCGTTGAGAAAAACACACTCCAAAATTTTCGCCAAATTTTCGGGAGATTTTTCAGAACGTTTTTAAATGCACATAATTTTATTTTTGCTAAAAGCCTAATGAAATGACGAGAGAAAATTTCATAAAATTCGATAAAATTAGCGAAAACGCATTGTTGTTGGAATTTGTATTGTTCGAACAGCTTTAATTCTATAATAATTTAGAAATAAATAAGATAAAGAAATTTGCAGCGTCGATTTCCCGTGAATACCTTCACGATCGTGAACGACGTTGCACTGGGTGAAATGTGTGAGAAGAAGCGACTGTGCTGCAACGCGGCCCTCGTTTACCACAACAACGACTACGAAGAGTTCCTCACATACCTACTAAGCCCGGTCCCTGACCAAAGACCGAAGCTCCAATGCTGAATCCAACCTATGCCTAAAGTCGAAAGCGTTGTGCATACCACTTCTTTTTCTACAGAGTTTTTCTCGGAGAAAATAAATATGGCCTTCTGAAAGTCAAATTATCGTTTTATAAATACAATACATGTTTTCAATAATTATACGCAGAATACGAAATTACATTCCATAACTACTTGATAGTTTTCGGTTAAAAAAAGTTCACGACAAGAAAAAACAACAAAAAAAAGAATTCCAAACCTTTTTGGAACGGTTATGGGGCAATTCTATTCGGGGATCGAAAGTACCAGACGAGTTAGACCTGCTATCCACTGGACCCCCCCCCCTTTAAATATATAGCAAACAGTCTCACTAGCGTACTCAGCGTACTAGCGTGCACACTAGTCCTTCTACTTACGCAACGATACACGACTTTCCCTTTCTGATTCACTCTGTTGATGTAGTCATTCTGACCACGCCCATTTAACTACGCGGGCTTGGATACAAATAACAAACACCAATAAAATCTTTATTCGTAAGAGTAATAGGCCCATCTGGAAAACTCCTGATGGGTATGATTCAACCCGAACTACTACTATGAACTTCCTCGATGATAAACGATAATGTATTCGATAATTTGACAATTCCGATTCGAAACTATTGAAAGGGAAAGGTGTGCTATAAACAACGGGACTACCAGAATACGTATCTACCGCACTCTTCATGCGCCATCGATCGACGCCATCTTTGATGGTCACCTTCGTACATTTGCGGTACCCTGGTCGTTTATTTTTGTATAGTGGGTCAATTCTCGAAATATAGTGGGTTGACTTACAAAATTCGTTATTTTCGCTTAAAAGTCGTCATTTTTAGCTTCCTTTCGCATCAAGTGGCCCAAAATGGGCCTTATATACTATATACTGGGTCAATCCTCACATATATTAGATTAATATTGAAAATAGATCGATTAACACTCATATTCTATTATGGAGAGATTGAAACGCTATGATAACAAGTAGATTTTTTTCTAAATGCTCAGGAAAATCGGCAAAACGTTAGCCTCGTAGGGGGCTCGAACCCCTGACATTCAGATTAAAAGTCTGACGCTCTACCAACTGAGCTAACGAGGCTCTGAGTGAATATCTAGAAGTGGGAATGAAATAAGCGATTTGCGCATAGTGAAAGATGTTGCACAATTCTGTAGAAATCGAATTATGTAGATAAAAAAAAACAGACTACTGTGGTTTTCACGATGTGTCCAGAGAGACACATTTTCTTGTTAGTTTACGGTACAATATGTAAATAAAAGATTGCAGTTGTCATGAAGATTACGGTAGATATAATACTACAGTAGTCATGAAGATTACGGTAGATATAATACTACAGTAGTCATGAAGATTACGGTAGATATAACACTACAATACTTATGAAGATTACGATAGATATACTACTACAGTAGTCATGAAGATTACGGTAGATATAATACTACAGTAGTCATAAAGATTACGATAAATATAATACTACAGTAGTCATGAAGATTACGGTAGATATAATACTACAGTAGTCATAAAGATTACGATAAATATAATACTACAGTAGTCATGAAGATTACGGTAGATTTAATACTACAGTACTTATGAAGGTCTGGAATCCGTACATGGGTACCATGGGGGTTTATATTTTTCGCCGCCTTGGAATGCCCCCTTGTAAAATTAACCTTTAAAAAATAATTTTCCGTTCGAATGCCCCTGTAGAAACAAGCTCAATGTACCCGGCCATGTGTTCTGTATTCTGTATACATGGATAGCTAATTGGTAAGATGTCGGAATCGTCTCCATCATGCCGCAGGTTCAATCCCACGCGCACAAAACGTGCTCTTTTTCCATCGCACCATTCACTTCTCAGTTATTTATTTGTTTCTTAGACTAATGAGTTAACAACGAACAAAATTAGCAATATTTACAAGGCATAAAGAGTAGCAACAGGGCAATAAAAATACACTTTTGTACAAGTTAACGAAAAAATCAATATGAAGCGGGGAAATTGTGAACAATTACAGCGGGTACTTGGTCCATTACTGATACTTCAGTCTTAGATTAACTGGGGATGATTCGAAGGGAATACCAGAGTGACATTGCAAAGTTTAGTTACTGTATACAAGCAGTGAGGAGACAATGATAGCATGAAGATTACGGTAGATATAATACTACAGTAGTCATGAAGATTACGGTAGATATGATACTTCAGTAGTCCTGAAGATTATGGTAGATATAATACTACAGTAGTCATGAAGATTACAGTAGATATACTATTACAGTAGTCATGAAGATTACGGTAGATATGATACTGCAGTAGTCATGAAGCTTTCAGTAGATATAATACTACAGTAGTCATGAAGCTTTCAGTAGATATAATACTACAGTAGACATGAAGATTACGGTAGATATAATACTACAGTACTCATGAAGGTCTGGAATCCATACATGGGTACCGACATGGGGGTTTATGTTTGCGGGAACGCCGCCGTGGAATGCCCCCAATGTAAAATTAACCTTTTTTTAAAATAATTTTCCGTTCGAATTCCCCACGTAGAATCAAGCTCAATGTACGGCGGTGCCACGTGCTCTCTCTTCGATAAAATACATGGATAGCTAATTGGTGAGATGTCGGAATCGTCGCTATTGTGCAACAGGGGCCGTATCCATGAACGTCGGCAAACCGTTTGTCGGCAAACGTGACGTCACAACCGTAGGAGGAGGCGTTTGCCAGACATCCTCCCCCTACGCTTGTGACGTCACGTTTGCCGGCAAACGGTTTTCCGACCTTCATGGATACGGCCTCAGGTTCAATCCCTCGCGCACAAAACTGTCACTTCTCAAGTATTTATTTGTTTCTTAGAGTAATGAGTTAACAACGAACAAAAATAGCAATATTTACAAGGCATAAAGAGTAGCAACAGGGCAATAAAAATACACTTTTGTACAAGTTAACGAAAAAATCAATATGAAGCGGGGAAATTGTGAACAATTACAGCGGGTACTTGGTCCATTACTGATACTTCAGTCTTAGATTAACTGGGGATGATTCGAAGGGAATACCAGAGTGACATTGCAAAGTTTAGTTACTGTATACAAGCAGTGAGGAGACAATGATAGCAAAAGTTATGCTCGTCTCTGTGGTCTTCTTATTTCTATCATTTGAATTTGCTTTCCGACCGCTCTAATCTTGATCTTCTCAAGCTCGTCCTTGGACAGATATCCCATATCGTTGGCGATGGTCATCTCGTTCTTCGTTCCAGTCGACTTGTCCTCGGCGGTTACGGTCAGGATATTGTTGACATCAATCTCGAAGGTGACCTGAATACTGATCAGTTCATATCAAAGATCAAAGATCAAAGCACAAACCTCAATCTGAGGAACACCACGGGGCGCGGGAGCGATTCCGGAGAGCTCAAGAATTCCGAGCAGGTTATTGTCGTTGGTCATTGCACGCACACCCTCGTACACCTAAAACGTCAAACGATAATTAATCTTTCAAAAATAAAACTACCCATCAAATCAACAAGCTACCGTAACCCATCAAATCAACAAGTTACAGTACCTGAATGAGCACATCAGTCTGGTTGTCAGAGTAGGTAGTGAAGGTCGTCGAGGTCTTCGTGGGAATTGTCGTGTTACGCTTGAGTAGCGATGTCATCACACCTCCAGCGGTCTCAATACCGAGCGAGAGGGGAGCAACTTCGAGAAGGAGCAGGTCATGCAAGGCCTCAGACTTGTCACCCGACAAGATGGCAGCCTGGACAGCGGCTCCATAGGCAACAGCCTCATCGGGATTGATGGTCTTGTTGAGCTCTTTGCCAGAGAAGAAGTCGGAAAGGAGCTTCTGCACCTTGGGAATACGGGTGGAGCCTCCGACGAGGACGATGTCGTGCACGGACGACTTGTCCAACTTGGCATATCTGGAAACGAGGAATAATCAATAATAGATACCGTAGTAGATACAATCATACATTTTCGGTACACTCGCAGTCTATTTTTACATAGTGGGTCAATTCTCGAAATAGGGTGGGCTGATTCACAAAATTCGTTATTTTCGCTTAAAAATCGTCATTTTAGCTTCCTTTTTTTATCAAGTGGCCTAAAACGGGCCTTATACAGTAGCGCTCAAAAAGATTTCACATTGGTGTTTTTTCGCGATATCTTTTGTTGTACTGATCGAAATGGGATGAAATTTGGAATATATGTTGCTCAAGGTATTAGAATAACGATACACATTTGGTTTTTCAAAAATTTCAGAAATCCGGTAATTTATTAGCTCTTTATCAAAAATCACTAAAATCAACAATTCACAGTTGCAAAAATGAACAGCAATAATTAAACAGAAAGAGGTTAAGAAGGGTTCAGCACTACAAAATTAAGAACAGAGATGAATTTTTAACTAAAATTTAGTGGAATAACCCTTTAAATCAATTAATGCTGACAGCGGTGGGGAATATTCAGGGTCGTACACAGGTGATGACTCACAACCAACTCTCCAAGCAGTTCAGCACTTCTGTATCCACTATAACAAGGCTCCAGAAGCTCGTTACGATTTCTGTGAATGTTTATTACTCTGTGGTACAAGCAAGTCCCATATTAATCTCCAGACTAATTGATTAGACGATCGTTATGATGTCACGCGAGCACCCGCGCCGCACTTCCATCGTCATTGCAGCGGAGCTACACACCTCTGGCGTCTCCAATGACTCTGTTCCGACTGTCACGAGATTCCTGGATGCTGCTGACCTTCGTGGCTGTCGGAAAATTACCAAGCCCTTTGTTTCTATGAAGAATAGGAGGACTTGAGTAACATCTGGTAAGGAGCGCCTCCACAGGACTCCTCAATATTGGAAAAATGCGCTGTGGACCACTGAGAGTAAGTTTCTATCGTTCAAAAGTGATGGGATAAAGTATTTGGAGATACCTTAAGGTAGTCGGCACCAATAAAAATACCAATTATCGACTTTTAAGCGAGGCGGAAATGTGGCCATGATCTGGGGTGCGCTCAGCTCAAAAGTTGTTGTACCCATTCACTCGGTAGACGGGGTACTGATGTCTACTCGACAGCCACGAAGGTCAGCAGCATCTAGGCATCTCTTGACAGTCGGAACAGAGTCATTGGAGACGCCAGAGGTGTGTAGCTCCGCTGCAATGACGATGGAAGTGCGGCGCGGGTGCTCGCGTGACATCATAACGATCGTCTAATCAATTAGTCTGGAGATTAATATGGGACTTGCTTGTACCACAGAGTAATAAACATTCACAGAAATCGTAACGATCTTCTGGAGCCTTGTTATAGTGGATACAGAAGTGCTGAACTGCTTGGAGAGTTGGTTGTGAGTCATCACCTGTGTACGACCCTGAATATTCCCCACCGCTGTCAGCATTAATTGATTTAAAGGGTTATTCCACTAAATTTTAGTTAAAAATTCATCTCTGTTCTTAATTTTGTAGTGCTGAACCCTTCTTAACCTCTTTCTGTTTAATTATTGATGTTCATTTTTGCAACTGTGAATTGTTGATTTTAGTGATTTTTGATAAAGAGCTAATAAATTACCGGATTTCTGAAATTTTTGAAAAACCAAATGTGTATCGTTATTCTAATACCTTGAGCAACATATATTCCAAATTTCATCCCATTTCGATCAGTACAACAAAAGATATCGCGAAAAAACACCAATGTGAAATCTTTTTGAGCGCTACTGTATAGTGGGTCAATTCTCGCACTGCGAGGGTACGGCAATGTATGGATACTCGATAATCTGGATAATCGATGTACATATCTACCGTACCTGAGCGACGTCTCCACGGGGTCCATGGTGGCGCTGAAGAGGTCATCGCAGAGCTCCTCGAAGCGAGCACGAGTGATGTTGGTGTAGAAGTCGATGCCCTCGAAGAGGGAGTCAATTTCGATCGAGGCCTGAGACGAGGACGAAAGGGTGCGCTTGGCACGCTCACAGGCAGTACGTAGACGACGGAGAGCACGAGGATTGGTCAAGAGGTTCTGCAAGGAGCAAAGGTTTGCAGCCATAGGTCGAAAGGTATGTTGCAAAGTACCAAGCCTGACCGGATTTTGAGCCAAAATTTCACATAAATCGAAAACCCTGACCGGATTTTGAACGAAATTTGAAAAAAAAATCTCGAAAATATCTCAACCCCCCCCCCATCAGTACCTTCTTGTGGATCCTCTTGAATTCGCCGACAAAGTGGTTAACCAAACGACTGTCAAAATCCTCTCCTCCGAGAGGATTGTCTCCGGCGGTGGACTTGACCTCGAAGATACCGTCCTCGATGGTGAGAATGGACACATCTAGTGATCCACCGCCAAAGTCGAAGATGAGAACGTTTCTGCAAATATTGATCGATAATTTGGAATAATATTACTTGATAGTCGAATAGAAAATAGAAAATCACATCGATATGGAATAGTTCGTAGCTGTGTTTGTTATGCGGTGTTACATTTTCGAAACGGGTACTTGTCAGTCAACTGCAATTTTGGAGTGTGTTGGGTCTTGAGTGGAAAACACTGATGAGTCGTACAACTACTGTAAAAAGTTAGGACAGTGAACCATTATTGAGCCATGGTTACGGTACCATCTTACCGTATTACAATTGTTACTCGGGGCTTTCCACTCCAGACCCAACACACATCAAAATTGAATGTAACATCGGATTAGTTTGCCCACTGTGCATGGATGTGAAGTGTGAGCGCTAAGAGATTGTGACAGAGAAAGATCATAGGTTGAATAGCTAGGTTTATTTGGATTTCAAAATGCGGTCAGGTTTTTCGATTTTTTGGGAAATTTTGTCTCAAAATGCGTTCAGGCTTGGTGCTTTCCTACACACTTTAGTTGATATTAACTTGATAGGTAGATCAATTGACAGTACCGTTCTCCGGGTCCCTTCATGTATAAACCATAGGCCATGGCGGCAGCGGAGCACTCGTTCAGAATACGGAGGACGTTGAGTCCAGCGATGGCGCCAGCTTCCTTGGTCGCCTGACGCTGCGAGTTGTTGAAGTGGGCAGGGACAGTGATTACAGCCTCCTTCACACTCACTCCGAGGAAGGCCTCAGCCGTCTCCTGTAAAAATCAGTAAATAGGCATCGATTTTCATAGTGTAGGGATCGACCCACAGGTCCATACGTCATTTTGAGTGTTTTTTTCGGAAAATAGGGGGGTCGGGTGCCAAAAATCGGGGGTGTATTGCCGCTAGCGGCAGTGGTGCCCACGTATGCATACAATATTCAGCAAACAGACTACAAACTACGAAATACTGAGAGTGGTAAAAAAGAGTAAACAAAATGTGTACCTTCATCTTAGTGATGACCATGGATGATATTTCCTCGGGAGTGAACGTCTTAATCTCTCCATTGTATTCGACTTGAACCTTGGGCTTGTCACCCTCGGCTAAGATGACCTAAAGATAAAGAGCACGTTTCCTCATTCCAGCAAACAACAGAGAACATTGTAAACATTCTAATGAATTCATTATAAGAGTAAACATTGCAGTAATCCAGCAAGTATGCGGACTTTTCTGCCCCTTTCCTCGACTACTTTCAGTTCAACCGCTACCTACGAATGGATTTTACCTAAGAAAATCGCGAAATGTCTGTGAATTTCGTAAATTTCATCAAATTTTGAAATCGCGTCAACCTTGAACGGCCACCGTTTCATGTAAGCTTGAACGGCCACGTCGTCGAATTTTCGACCGATGAGACGCGTGCAATCTGAAATTGAGTAAATACTAACAATTCAACAGTTTATGCTAGTAGGTACACTCATAAAACAGGTGTAAATTAGAACCATACATGGGCGGGATACCTGAAGCTCGATTCTACAGGAGGCATCCGAACGAAAAATGGGTAATTTTGCAGGAGGCATTCACGTTTTTTTTCCAAAAATTTACCTAAACTTCATTTTTTTACAAGGGGCATTCCACGAATTTTCGAAAAATCTTAATTTTACAGGGGGCACCCCCATGTCGGCGCCCATGTATGATTAGAACACCTCTACGTCTTCAAAAGGTGCTCTACAAAAGTACACCTGTTCATTATTACACCTTTTATTCTGAGTGTATGGCGCTACATGGTGTACTCTTATCAGAAATAGTCTCTGGTTATCCCTTGGGATGGACCCACCCGCAAAATTGGACAATAGATTGACGATTTTCTTGTAATTTTCACGGTTTTAGGTTACCGATATGCGTTTTAATCTCAAAATCGGGTTACTCACACGCGGTTTTGTCCCAAAATCTAGGCACACACACGCATTTGAAGGGACTGCGATATTGATAGACCATCACTGACTCTCATCGTCTGCGCTCTCTCACTTTTACGACTCTTTTTTCTTCGCTCGACCTTTTTCTCTGTCACACCATGACCGCTCTCGAACAGCTGTACCGTTGCTTACCGAAGACGGTATTCTGAGGGTACTCTAGACTACCCATATACTAGCCAAATACAGTTATTTCATGGCTCAATTACACGTAAAATCTGAAGTTTTAAATAGACAGGCAAATAGAGTTCAATATTTTTCTATTAAGTAGAAGTTGCTTACCGAAGACGGTATTCTGAGGGTTCACGGACACTTTGTCCTTGGCCGCATCTCCGATGAGACATTCGGTGTCCGTGAAGGCGATATACGAGGGAGTGGTACGGTTTCCTGAAACATCATGGTTTATTAGGGTGTCCCATAAGTCTTTGCACTTTTTTCTGCACTAACTTTGGACCTTTTTTCTCGGTTGAGAGCGATTGTTATGCCCTGTGGTATTTTTCACACATCGAAGGTATACTGATTAGCAAATGTGATAAGTTTCATTTGCCAACTCTTTTTCCACGACAATTTTTGATTTTTAAAATTATATCACCGTTACACAGTTTTCGACATGCCATTCTTCACTTATACAGTAGTGGACGGAATACGGTAGGAGCTATCCCTAACTACGTCAGTCTATGAAGCCAAGGGCGCCGTGTACTACAACAGTCTTTATCTGGTATCATCTGTTCAAGAACAACCATTTTTCCTTGGTTGAAAATCCAAGGTGGGGATGTCATCCCAGTACGAATGAAGACCTGGTTCTTCATACTGTCACAAGTCAGCGGAAGCAGAGTTGGAGATACCTGGAGCAGGCAACTGGTACTCCAAGATCCACCATCCACCGCATCTTCATTCAGTCTTCTCTTCACCCCAAGGCACCTTGAGTGTTTCCCCATGTTCTCTCTGCCCTGCTCTTCTGAAACCGAGTCGAGATCACTACTTCAAATCTCGGCCGTTCTCGATCCAATGATTGTGTAATGTATAGTGTCTGCCAGGATGATAAGTGGGTAACGTACTACAACCCAGATATGAAGGTGGTACGGCTGCATGCTTGGAAGGGTGCAAAACCCGTCCCTAACAATAAACGCAATCCAAAAGTAAAAAATAGTCGCTCTCATTCTTCTTCTGCTATATTCGTGTGGTTTATCACGAGTTGTTACCTGAGGGACATACTGTTACCACCAATGTCTTCTGCGAACAACTGCAGGAGATGGAGGGCCAAGTCCTTCACAGCCTCTTTGTGTGAGGGAAAACTTTGCTTTTAATGAACTGCGCGATGATACATCACACTAACAAGGCGCAGGTTAAACTGAAGAATTTAGATATTGACTGGCTTCACCATTCGTCGTATCCCCCCGACCTGTCCCCTTGTGATTGCCATGCTTTTCGATCTCTCGAGCGCTGCTACAGAGGAAAAAACTTCCGTAATCAGGCCAATGTCAAACGGGAGATCGACCAATGGATTGCCTCGCTCCCTAAGAAATTGAGACAGAACGGTGTCATGCAGTTGCATACGAGATGGAGGATAGCTGTCCATAAACATGGACAGTGTACCAATATTTGAATGTAGCTGCTTACAAGGAAAGTCAGGTTGGGCGGTCCCGGACTTCGGGATGGGACATATACCATTCGATAGGTATCCGAAAAAGAAGATTTTTCATGTTGGTCATTTTGGCAGAATGCCCCTGGGCGCAGAGTTATTTGCATATTTCTCCGGATTTTCGCCCTACAATGAAACACATTCTCTGTGAGATCGAACTTGCAAGCAAAAGATACATAGACCATCCTCTTTAAGTAAATATAAAAATAAATCAATTCATTTTAGCCATTGCTTGTGTTGTTTGCCACTCTTATTCATCACTGCTTCCTTTCGATCTCAAAGAGAATGTGTTTCATTGTAGGGGGAAAATTCGGAGAAATATGCAAATAACTCTGCGCCCAGGGGCATTCTGCCAAAATGACCAACATGAAAAATCTTCTTTTTCGGATACCTATCGAATGGTATATGTCCCATCCCGAAGTCCGGGACCGCCCAACCTGACTTCCCTTGTTAGTTTGTTATTTGAAAAAATGTGAAGCATGAAAATAGTGCAAAGACTTATGGGACACTAACACATACATTTTCGGCAACATACATTCTCACCGTTTCATTTTTATATAGTGGATCGATTTTGTAAAATCGTTATTTTTCGCGTAATTTTTAGCTTAAAAAGGACCCATATATAGTGGGTAGATGATGAAAATGAGCCGTATAGAGTGGGTCGATCCTCACCTTGCGATGATGATTTATTCAGTTATTCATTTGTTAAAGTACAACAATTGTAGAATGGAAAAGAAGATTGCAAGGGTATTATTGTCTCAGAAGTTTCGAAAACTCGGCAAAATTGATTTGCATTATTTTGGGAACCAATGATTGTCAACAAGGGTACGGTAACTAGCCATTATTGATCTATGGATATGGTAACTTCCGGAGAAGGTGTACAGATCATAGGTCGAAAAGTATGTTACAAAGTACCAAGCCTGAGCGGATTTTGAGCAAAAATTTCACAAACATCGAAAAACATGACCGGATTTTGAAAACCGAATACCTAGCTATCATACATTTTCGCTACCCTCGCCATTGTTTTTATATAGTGGGTCCATTTTCGAAATATGGTGGGTCTATTCTGAAAATTCATTATTTATCGCGTAAAAATCGTAATTTTTAGCGTCATTTCGCATCAAATGGTCTCAAATGGGCATTACATAGTGGGTCAATTCTCGCATTGCGAGGGTATGAAAATGTATGCTAGCTATTCGACCTATGATACAGATTAACTATCAATGGGGGAGGACGGGCGAACCTTGTTCGTTGGGGATGATCTCGACCCTTCCGTTCACGAAAACTCCGACGCATGAGTATGTCGTACCCAGATCGATTCCGATGGCGTTTGGTCTGCTCATGTTGACCTCTGAAATTACGTCATAAGTGAAGACATTTGGCCGAATTTGCAATGCATGCGCTCTCCCCCTGTGTTGGACCATACATTTTCTAGAGTTGAAATAACAAATTCTGAGGCCCCTATACCTTTCCAGAATTCGATGTTTGATAAAATAGATATGAAAGGAGGACACTTCTCTTTTTCCAGTCAATTTTTGGAACCCCCCTCTTCCCCTCAACTTCCATTCTCAATTCATTATGCGCGGTCAATCACGGAACAAAGGGTGTGTATTCAAATTGCAAAAAGAATCTGGGCTAAAAAACAGAGAAGTTCCGAAAGGAATACGAGAAACTTTACCTTCTTCAGTTGTATTGCATTCGCGTTTGACCGGGGGCTGAGAGCCATGGGATCCGCTCTCGTCTGCGAGCGGGCTAGCTGCACGAGATAACTGCGGGGGCGGGCTCGCTACACTAGAAGACTGCGGGGACGGGCTCGCCTGACGCTTACGCTGAGCGCCTGAGCGCTGGCCGTTGGTGCTAGCCACTGTGGCGATTCCACTAGCCGAATTACCTGCCGACGACGAACTCTCCATACTCATCGGGTTAGTATCAGAAGCGATCAGGAGATTGTTCCTTGCTGAGACTAGTTCGATGACGTCATAGACGGTCTTCCTGCCAACTTTTACTTGCTCGAGTACGTTTAGTACTTGAACGTTGTGGCGAATTTGATCGTTGAGATCTACGTTCGACAGGGTCGGAGCCGAGTGAGTTTTGGGAGTAGCGAGATGTTGGAGGAGTTGGGTGGCCAACTCTCGTACAGCATCATTGGAGAGTCCACTAGGATCAGTCATAGGACACTGAAAAGTCCTGCATTAGTAGGTGAAAAAGGCAAGAACTTAACAATGAGAAGAGCGAGAGAAAACGGGAAAACGGAGATAAACGCCAGGGGTAAGAGAATTATACCCTTATATGAGATAATAGAGGACAAGTTCCCTTATCTATAAGGAAAGAAATCTGTAGTGAGACTTTTCTAAGGCGGTGTTATATTTTCAAAACGTGCGCACGTCCACGTGCGTTTTTCAGTTAGTAAACACGTTTTAGCACGTTTTGAAAATGTAACACCGCCTAATGAATAACTAACTACCTCATAGATAAGGGTATTTTCAGTGGGTGTAATACGAGAAGATAAGAACAGACGATAGAAAAGAGGAGAGAGAGAAGGATGCCTAATGTGTATTCCAAATGAACATATGCTAAAATTGGAACTAAAGACACTAACTATCTCGTAGACTGCCATGCGACTTCAATCATAAAACATCAAAACAATTTCGCAATTGTTGATTCCAGCGTGAATGGCCTATACAAAGATGGTAAACAGGAGTAGACGGATGAATGGAAGGAGAGAGTTTGGAAGGGGCTAGGAGCAAGATGTTACAACGGAAAATAAGAAACAACAAGGAAGGGGAGGAATGATTAAAGAAGAGGACGAGTGATGCAAACAAATAGAAACGACGAATATGGGAAGTTGAAAGATCAGATATTGACGAATGCGGTAGTTTCGACAATCTCTGCATGAGGTGGGAAGTGAACGAGCATGAATAAAGAATGGACCGATCTCTAATCAGGTCGGAGATTCGTAGTAACGTAGTAACGCCGTGCATTTTTCTATAGGGTGTTACATTTTGAAACGTGCGCACGCCGCGCGCACGTTTTGAAAATGTAACACCACATAAGGGCGAAGGGGAGAGTGAGGCATAGGGCGAGGGGAATCTGTCATGGGCAGATAACATGTCTTTCCGTGTCTGACAATTACGAAATTGTACAAAATAGTACCACGGAATGAACAAAGACGAGGATAATAAAGTAACAACTAATAATAAGACGGTCGTTTAAACAATATATAACAAAATAACTTCAAGCTTTTGCAAAAGCTCTTGAAATTTTGCCGGCATGCCGGACTTCCGGACGGCGTATGCCCCTTTCAACTACGGTAGTTCACAAATGCACTCGAATGTGTCATTTTTATTTTCTTTCTCTATTTTATCAATATTTTTATTATTATATTTTAATAGTATATTTATTTATTTAGTTAACAATCACAAAGAACTTGAGAAAGTGTCACTCTTGTTAGGTTTTGTTATAAATTGATAGACTGATCGTTTTGATAGATTGATAGTAAAAAAAAATCAATAGCTATTGTCAATTGGCAACATGTTGCAACACAACAGCTGTTTGCAATCACACCGTGCACCGCTACACCGTATTCGCCACGCCGTATTAGAAATTTCAAATTAGAAATTTAAAAATATTAATATCACGATATCTTATCGTACCGTAGTAGTATTATCGTTAGTATTATCGTAGTATATCTTATGCATATCTTCGATGAATATTGAGATAATCCTTCAATTTTTCTATTATTCTTTCGAGAGAGCAGTGCCAGAGCGGAGAGTTTCAAATTAAATCGGGTAAGCCCCCCCCCCTTACCTAAAAATTTAAATTATTTAATACACTATTTTTAAAAGCTTTCAAAAATCATGAAGTAAAAATCTGATAGTAAAATTTTTTTGAAACTATCCGCTCTGGCAACACTCTCTCGCTTTTTTGTCTGCACGAGGCAAAAAGCTCGGGATATACCTTCAAAGAGCGATGGCAATCAGTGTTAAAAGAATAATGTACGGCAACTCAAATAGCTCTTGCTACACTCCTATCCACGCAGTTTCTGAATTTATTACCACGTAAACATTCCATATATCGGTCATGCAATAAACACATCAACTTGATTCTTTCAAAACAATTTAATGTTGCTAATCCACCTTTTTCTTGCCAACAAACATCGACAATAGCCTCCTACATACTATACTTGATATATTCACTATTATCAGTACGAGAATCACAACAACAGCCAAAATATCGCAATTACTATATTCGATCCAGTTCATGTCATGGAATTGTGGTCGGAGAGCGGGAGAAGGACCGAACTCAGCAGCGAACTCGACGTGCTTGATCAGCAGCTCCCTAGCCGAGAAGGGTTTCCTCTTGAGCTTCGCGGAGATGTGGCGGGAGTTTCGGCGGTAACTGCAAATTATTTATTTTTATTTATTTATTTATTTGATACACCCATGACAGGTGCGACAGCCAATACAGGAGCGATAAGAGAAATAAATTTACCTATATATTTACCTTACCTTACCTATACCTACCTTTATCAATTATTTATTTATCAAATTTTTTATTTATGCACGAAACGAAACACATAAAAGTGAATAGTGAAAATTCATGAACTTTAAATCTGATATATTGGAGGGGGGTCAGGGTTTGATATCTCGGGGTGGAAAGGGGGAAAAATTACGCCATAGTCAGACTCTGTGCCCATACTATTATAACTCCAGAGCACAGCGTTTCGAGAGCGATCATGATGTAACAGTGAAAAGGTTAGAACGAAAAAGAGGAGTTTCGCAAAAGTGAAAGAGCACAACGGTACATGGTGTGCCGTACCGAAATTTTTGGAATTTTCCCAATTTTTTTAATGACCGCTCTCGAAGTGTTGGAGAAACTCTGTGCAGAGTCTCAGAAAAAAATGTTTGATACCTTTCGTCCTCCAGCACTTCCTTTACCACAGCAATAAACTTATCGGTGTTGATTATGTCGAACTTGCTCAGTACCTAAAATGTTGTTCACTCAAAAAATATTAGTTTCAAATATGAATATTTTGATGTCTATTTATCCACTTCTATTTTATCTTTCGTCTCTTTATATTTAAATTGTTATATCTATCACATGCTCACACATGAAAGAGCCAGTCGAAATAAGAGTAAAAATAATGAATAATATTATTTATAATTATAATATTACTTATAAGTAATACTAATACAAATCATTTTTTTCTATCGTCTGATCCTAGTGATTTAAAAGACATGAATGAACGAACATGGGGCAATTAGAATTAAATGCAATAATGGCTGATACCTTTCCCAGTTTGTTGAACTGCATCATGCCAGCGTTTCTCGGCTGATCTGCGAACAGCGGAATGAAGATACCTGAAAATAATCAAAGGTGGACACAGATTAAAGATCAAAGATCAAAGATCAAACTCACCAGGAACGCCGAGCGTTGCTGTCTCCTGTGTTGAGGCCATTCCACCATGAGTGATGAATGCAGATAGACGAGGATGACCTACAGAAAAAAATATTTAAATGCACACCCCGCGATAATTTGAAACTCTCCGCTCTGACCACACTCTCTCACTTTCTTTGCCTGCGAGAAAGTGTGGTCAGAGCGGAGGAAAATGTAGAATCAAAAATGGTGTCGTCAACGCACTCAATATGTCCACTTGTGGCATCCATGATTTCATCACGATGTTTTTCATACTAATAGTGACGTTTCTCGAGAATTCGTCATCTTCCTCATATTTCCAGATAAAAGTGACTTCAGGGAACGTTTTCATCATCTGATTAGAGGAAAATTATTGAAAGGGTCATTGTCAAATGCATTTACAAATTATTATTCTCTATATTTAAAAAAAAATTTATGATGTTGTCAATCAGAAAGCTTGAAGCACAATGAGGCAACACTTTCGTAGATAATTTAAATATTTATTTATTTATTCCATCACACATAATGAGAAAGATATGATAATGATATAGATGTGTGATAGTGATGTGATAATGAATAGGAATGTTCCTTTAAAAGTGCATCCCCGGCTAATTTGGAACTATCCGCTCTTGCCACACTCTCTCACTATTTTTGTCTACGAGAGAGCTGAGCGTTTCAAATTAGCTCGGGATGTGCCTTTAAAGATTATGTTCTAGACCAATTGAACTTAATTATAATTTTAAAAAAATTAAAAAAAAACTTGCATTTAATATGGATTCCTTGACATCTTGGGAAAAATAGACACTCTTGATAAAGGATCCAAAAGACAACAACACAGTTTTGTCACGTCTCTGGAGAATCTCTTCCCATTCCTGCATAAAATATGTATATTTAAAAAATATTTTTTACAATAAATACAATTAGCAAACTTTCGTATTCTACTGGTAGAAGATTAGCTACACTTTTAATGGATAGAAAGGAAACGTAATCTACAAAAAATGTAAAAATTCCAAAGTTGCCTAAAAAGACAAATGTTTTATAAAAAACAAAAGTTATATAAAAATACCAACCTCATCGAGTGGCTTCGGTTTCTTAACGCCTATGCCTCCTAGATGAACCACTTTGGTCATCGTCGGAGTCGCATAGTCAATCAATGGTTCGGTATAAACAAAGACATAGGCGGCGTTAGAGGCTATTTGCTTAAATAAATTATTTGTATATTTATAAAATCACTGAAAATCGGACCCTCATTGATGGAAAATCACCACCGAAACGGCCGCGAAATAGAGATTCTATCTGAAATGTCGACAATGATTTTCGAAACACAATATATCGAAATTAATGAAAGTCAGAGCCGTGGGTAGCTGTAAAGCTTCGCACTAGCGCATAGTGTCCCTTTAAAAGTTCGAGCTCATTTGGAAATCTTCGTTCTGGCAACGCTCTCTAGTAGGCAGAGAAAGCGAGAGAGTGTGGTCAGAGAGGAGAGTTTCAAAATAGCTCGGGATGTGCCAGGGATCGTATTCTAACCATCTCTCTTCGAGGTTGGAACCAAATGTGTTCGAGACACGACGCATAGAGGTTCTTCAGTCGACTCCAAAATGAATGCACATCATGTTCCATCACGAATATACCTAAACACTGTAATTTAAGGCCCAAACTCAGCACTCTGATAGTACTCTCTCGCTTTGTTTGTTTACGAGAGAGTGTTTCTGGAGCGGAGAGTACAATTAGTTCGGAGGTGCGGATAGTTAAAATATGCTACTATACACAAAAAATTTAATAGTCTGTCAGCTATAACAAAAATGCTGAATTCTTTGTCTAAAGAAAACGGTAAAAGGTAAAGTTTATCAAGTTATTCAAGGCACTCTATTGCTAACTATAAACCAGTGATAATTCTACATGATATTGGTAGGTCTAAATACCTCGATCGTCTTTACAAATACAATTAGTGCATATTCTCACTTGGATCGTATGAAGTAATTTGTGGAACGCCGAATTCTGCGTAAGTTGGTCCGAGGAGAGCACTTGAGAGCGAACTTATCAGGGCCTTCGGTTGGAGTAGGTGAGAGAGTGCTGGAAATCTAATTAATCGATAAAAGGATTAGGAAATCAATCGATGGAACCCCCTAGAATACACTCTTCTCATCCTTATGAAAGCCAGAACGATAGCTCATGATTGTCAGCATAGAAAGTCTCTCAAAATTAATGCTCTCTAGCTCGTCTGGCTTTCAAAGAAACAATGACGTATAAGGCACAATATAACTAACCTACATATTTCTTTTAAATAATTTACATTTTACGTGCATGCAAACCTATACTTGTACATCTATTATTATAATATTGTTAATTTAATTCCCCCCCCCCCCCCAAGACACTGTGACACACTGTAATACCTGTGAAGTACATTTTTTCTGAATAATAAACACCACCTAGTCCGCACAGTTCAAAGTGTTCCACAATCATGACATCGTAATTGTCCCTTTTGAGTCGCTCGATCAGTCCAGGTTCATCCAAAACCGCCTCGCATTGAGTCGCGTGGAGCTCACCAACATGAGAACCGAGCTGAAAGAGCTAAAGTAGTTTGAATTCTGCATGAAGTGCTCAAGTAGAGCTCAATAAGAGCTCAATTAGAGTCCAGGTAAGAGCTGAAAGAGCTCAAGTAGTACGAATTCTGATCGAATAATTGGGGCTGACAAGGGAACCGAGAATGGCGGGGACCATCAGTGCAAAATTCGTTGACATAGGTCGACTAGTACACCCCAGGGGGTCACAGAACTGTTTTGAACTGTTTGGATATTTGCTTTTGCACTGATGGTCCCCGCCATTCTCGGTTCCCTTGTGAATTCAAAGAACTCGGAAAGGTCAAAGAGATGTATTCATGAGTGTTGATAAACTGTTTTTTTTTTGCTGCAAGTACAGTCAGAGGAATTTGCCCTACGCTAGGGTTTGTCAGCCAATGCTTCGTCAATTTTTACGTACATATACGACCTCTGATAGAATCGTTCGATCATGCTTAATTTGCTACTTTTTACACATATGTTTCACGCGTTCTATGACTTGACACTTTCATTTTACAGTTCGTTGAGTCATCGTCAGATGTTCCTACCATATACGCCTTGATCGGATCAAATATGCTATCCCTGAAGACGTCACTCTTCAATCCAGTTGTGGATGAGTGCAGTCGTGTGGTGGCCTCGCTCGCTGCCACTCTTATGATCTTTGATCTCTGCGTGCAGTCATGGTACTCGTACTCGATGTCGGAAGTAAGCATCGTCTGAAAATTGCCTGGCTATAACAGCAATAACAGCATGGCATGGCTAATAACATAAAAGGATTTTCCAGAATTTGACAAAATTCCAAAAATAGCGAATGGTACTCTCATCTCATTGTGCACTCTTTCTTTTTCGCTCTATCTTTTTTGTCTCACCGACCGCTCTCAAAACACTGCGCGAACCACCTTCTCTCATTTCCATAGTATGCGAGAGTAGTGCTAGAGCGGAGTGTTCGAATTTGCTCTGCGAGTTTTCGTTGATGTGGTAAAATTCTTAAAGCCTTTTAGGGAAAAATGTGCCAATTTTTCAGCTCTAATTTTAGTATTCGCAATAATATCGGGCAGTCACCATTCTGACACATTACCAATCACTGTCACTTTTATTTAAAAATGCTGTCGCTCCTCGGGCTTAGATAAATTATTTTTATTATTATTATTAGTACTTACAACATTGTGTCCTGCATCCACTAGCGTGTCTGCAATGTTGCCTAAGAATACGTTGACAGAATAGCTGAATTTATGATGAAATATGAGAATATTGTAAGCGTCCGTTGATAGAGCGACCAGTAGTGCAATCAGTAACAATCTCATACGTTCTGCAAATAATAACGAATAGCTATCGGTTAACTTCGAAGACATACCCAAGCTAATTTAAAACTTTCGCTCTGGCAATGCTCTCTCGTAAACAACGAAAGCGAGAGAGTAGTGCCAGAGTTTCAGATTAGCTCGGCGTGTGCCTTTAATTATAAAGGATACAAAATGACGACACAGTGGCGAATGGTTTTCGATAACGGTAATGTGCTACCAAATACGCTCTCAACTGCACAGAATGATCTCTTGACTCGAAAACAAAACAAAATGGCGTAGAACAAAATACGGTCTAACTTGAACGCGAACTTCGAAAAACGAGACAGTGACCGTAGTTTGATATCATACAGTGTCACACCCAGAATAAAAATCTTCTTTTCTTATTCTCTAATCGTTGCTCTCTATTCTTTCTCTAACTTGTTCTCTTTTTGATCGACGATAATCAATTACGAGTAGTGTAGTGATTGAATGTAGTCTGATATGATTTCTCGCTATCGATAATGGCTGATATAGGTGGTAAAGGTAAAATATAGAGTTGGCATGCAATGGATCGTAAAAGCATTACGGGCCAGCAGCCTCGAAGGCCCCGAATAGCCAATTGTGGTAAAAGATAATAAATGTACACGATTTATTTATTTGATACACCCATGACAGGTGCGACAGCAAATACAGAAACGATAAGAAAATAATACTAATAATATAAAAGACATGGGGAAGGTGGCAGGGGTTATTTAACGATAGTAATCAGCCGCCGTACCAATTCATTTTTTTTGGACTTTTCTGAAGTCCATTTCATTTTTTATTAACTCTCTTCATTTGCCTTTGCTCTCTCGTTTTATTCCATTCTCATTTTCGATAGATTTGGTACGGCGGCAGATCTCCTTTATTCCAGTAGGAGTGAGGTGGACGAGGCCATGTGATCCATTCCATTGTTATTTCAAGGCCAATACAGTCCAGAGGGTCTAATCTCTTCTTCGGACCTACTTTAGGTGATAGTGATGATGATGATGATAATGATGATAGTGATGGTGATCACTCATAAGTGATCTGTTACCTATCTATCAATGATACTTTGATGGTAAACAGTAGTGATTGATACGTTAGGTAAGGTCGACGAAAACATCTTTCTCAAAAACCTACATTTCAGAAGGACACTAACAAAGTTTTGCAATAACGGGTGCTTAATTAAACTCAAAAAAACGTCTACTTTATTACTTCTATGTTAACGTCCAAAGTAAAGTTAGCTAGTTTATTATAATATTACCGATGAACGCACTTGTCTTTGTTGGCGCAAGAAATCAAGAGATTTTAGTGAGACCGGAGAATCGTAAATAAGCTTGGGAGCATTGCTCCATTTCATATTCTTCCTATTGCAGAGCTAAGAAGGTGTGGAATTGGCGTAGACTTTTCCACGAAGGATGATATGACAGATGTGAAACATATTCCGTCACTACTCTAGAACACCGTACCAGAACACCGTGCAAGTCAAAAGGATCATAAAAATAAAATAAACACGAAGTATAGCCATTTATTCTAGACTATTCTACACTTTTATGTTATACTATTGGACTGGTCCGGTGTTCTGGAGTAGTGCCCATATTCCACTGTGGGATGAATAGATCTGTGCCCGTATGCATGAACAACGGAAAACCGTTTTCCTGGAAAACTTGACTTCATTAGCGTAGGCGGAGGCGTTTTCCAAAAATCCTCCGCCTACGCTAATGACGTCACATTTTCCCTGAAAACGGATTTCCGTCACAGATCTCTTGGTTATGCCGTTCTCTTCACATGACGTACTATTTCTCTTTTTTTCTGCTAATTCGACGCAGAAATCGTTGATAAAGTCCACTCGATAACTCTTCTCTTCACCAATTCTACTTCATTTTCACTGTTATTGAAATAAATATAAAAAGTTTTGGAAAAAAAAAATTTAGAGTAAAAATACGAAACAAGCGTATATTATATATTAGCATATATACATATATTTTATATTTTTCCTATTGGATCATGAAATGATGATAAAATTGGCGCACACTTTTCGACGAAGGATGATATGACAGATGTGAAACATATTCTCTCTCTTCTATGCTAATACGATACAGAGATCAAAGTCCACTCAAGAATCTTTCTTTTCACCAGTTAGGAAGGGACTATGTCGAATGATAACCGTTGAATAAGAACCGACTGGATGATAACCGGAAGCTACCGGATGAGAACTGAGCGTATGAGAACCCTCTCAATGAGAACTGAGCGCTTGAATGAGAACCGACCGGATGAGAAGCCGCTGAATGAGAACGTGTCGGATGATAACTCACATCTGTCATATCATCCTTCGTCGAAAAGTGTGCGCCAATTTTATCATCATTTCATGATACAATAGGAAAAATATAAAATGAAGCTTGTTTCGTATTTTACTCTAAAATCTCTCCTTTTCTTGTACAGCAAAGAGCTTTAAAGAGCGTGGTCGGGTCGGCTTGGGACACGAGTCTGACGATGGCGTAATTTTCCCCCTTTCCACCCCCGAGATATCAAATCCTGACCACCCCCCCCCCCCAATATATCATATTTAAAGTTCATGAATTTTCACTATTCACTTTTATGTGTTTCGTTTCGTGCATAAATAAAAAAATTGATAAATAAATAATTGATAAAGGTAGGTAAGGTAAGGTAAATATATAGGCTGATAAATAAATAATTTGCAGTTACCGCCGAAACTCCCGCCATATCTCCGCGAAGCTCAAGAGGAAACCCTTCTCGGCTAGGGAGCTGCTGATCAAGCACGTCGAGTTCGCGGCTGAGTTCGGTCCTTCTCCCGCTCTCCGACCACAATCCCATGACATGAACTGGATCCAATATACTAATAGCGATATTATAGCTGTTGTTGTGATTCTAGTATTGATATTAGTGAATGTGTCCAGAATACTGTTCTTGAGGCTATTGTCGATGTTTGTTGGAAAGAAAAAGGTGGATTAGCACGAATAAATTGTTTTGAAAGAATAATGTTGTTGTGTTTCTTGCATGGCTATGAACTGTTTACGTGGTAATAAATTCAGAAACTACGTGGATAGGAGTGTAGCAAGAGCTATTTGAGTTGCTGTAAATTATTCTTTTAGCACTGATTTCTATCGCTCTTTGAAGGTATATCCCGAGCTTGTTGCCTCTCCGCTCTGGCCGCACTCTCCTGCAGACAGAGATAGCGAGAGAGTGTTGCAAGAGCAGAGAGTTTGAAAATTAGGTTAAGGAGTGCCTTCAACACTCAACGAACCGCTAGAATCAGGAAAAAACACATATTTCCAAGATATCAGAGTGTTCGAGTGACAACGGCATCGCCCTCACTACACCTAGATCTAAACAAAATGAAAAAAAAAACATTATGTTTTTCTAAAAGCCTATTAAATTCTCTCCTTCAAATTTGGCTATCAGATTTATACTTCATGATTTTTGAAAGCTTTCAGAAATAGTGCATTAATTTAAATTTTTCAATATATCTCTTTTCCAGAAATAATCAACGCTTCCAGAAAACACTTGTTTTCGCCAAAAATAAGCGAGTGGGGTAGCATAAAACCAGCTTCATGAAAAATTTTAATTTCAAATGGAGTACCTACAAAGTCTTACCCGATTTAATTTGAAACTCTTCGCTCTGGCACTGCTCTCTCGCTTTCCCTGTCTACGAGAGTGCGTTGTCCGAGCGTAGAGTAAGAAAAAGGGGTTTGCCTTGATGCGGACCTCATGAGTCATTCTCGGTTCAAGCAACATTAATTCCTTTTTTTCCTCCTTAGACATAAATTTCGCTGGAGACGATGATGATATTCGGGAATGAATTCTATTATCAAAAATTTAAATAATTTCGAAAAAAGAATAATAGAAAAATATTAAAGGACTAGCTCAATATTCATCGAATATATACATAAGATATAAGATAAGATATAGGGTGATGTAAACAATAAATTGTGGCAAACTTGTGCTTTTTGCAGGTGCGTGACAAGGATTGACAACTTTATCGCACCCAATTGCAGTCAGACATCAAATTTAATACAGATTGTTGTCAATGTGTCTAATAAATATTTATGGTTGCAATTAATGAATGAACTGTTGACAGACAAGAAAAATGAGGATGATACAAGTCATGACCAGAGAAATGTGCTTCTTTCTAGTCAGACAACAAAAAATCTTCTTTTTGATGTCAATCGATTCTTGCCTTCTCATTGACATCAAAACGAATATTTTTTGTTGTCTGAATAGAAAGAAGCTCATTTCTCTAGTCATTCCATTTTTTGGTGCATTTTCACATCCTCATAATAATGAGACGATAGTTCATTAGTCAAAGCGGCGCACCTCAGACAGGTTTGGTGACACGGCGGAGAGTGTGACAGAGAGAATCATTTGATGCCATCTCGCACGCACACCCTCTCTAATGCAGTCCACCAAACCCGCCTGGCATCCGCCTCGCCCTCTTTATAAGTTGGAAAACAATGATTAGCCCTTCATTGTTGCCTCGAAATTACAGAGGCTGAACTAACGTGTTCTGACATGAATCATCCTCAGTTTTCTTGTCTGTCTACAAAATAGTCACTATCTGTTGCCACATTTATTTATTTCATACATTGACTACAATCGTTTTACTTTTTGAAGTCTGACAACAACGTTCTCCGATAAAGTTGTCAATCGTTTGCCGTTGTCACACACCTGTAAAAAGCACAAGTTTGCCAAAATTTATTGTTTACATCACCCTATATCAAGAAATCGCTGATCTCCGAAAAGAATCGCAAAGCAAGGATCACATGAGCAAAAGCGCACGAGCATTTGACGCTCCAACAGTGGAAGTAGATCGTATTCTCAGACGAAACCAAGTTTCTGATGATTGCTACGGTGGGAATAAATCATTTTTGTCGTTCGGCTGGCACTAGATAGGATGTGAAGTACCAGTTCACCATCTTGAAGCATGTGGGAGGATAGTTGATGCTATGGGGTTGTTTCTCAAAAGATGTGGCTGGCACCTTGGCTCTTGTGAAGGGAGTTATGAAGAAGGAGATCTTCAAGAGACACATTTCCTTCCTTCAAACATCTTTTTATGAGGTATAGAAGCTTTAGGCACCTTAATTTAGCGAAATTCCGCTAGTGTTCGCTTGATGTCCATTGTACTGAGCCCCAGTCTCCTTCGAGAGGCAGGTAATCAGACCATCTGATGTCGTGATCGTCTTACCAGGTCTTACATTAGCCTTCTTCACTGTTTCTGCACAGATTGAAGTGTTGGTGACCTTCAGGATAGTCGAAATAGACACTCGGAACTGTGGTGACAGGGAGCAAGCGACAGTCACATCTGACGCCCACGACGAATGGATTCTCGCTCGGATATCGGTAGATTCTTGCTCCCTAGAATCCGTGTCATGCTTTTAGAACGGTATAACACACATTGGTAGCAAAACGAGTGAAAAAAATCGAAGAAATCGATGAAATCGAAAATCTCATTTTTGTGACTTTTGATAAAATCGAAATAAAATTCACTGTAAGGGCTCAACCGGGGTGAATTTTGTGCAAGACACGTAAAAACACTTTCAAAATAATCCCTGAAAAGCTGGACTCGATTGGTTGAGTTTGAAAAAAGTTATGGCGAAAAAACCAAAAGTCAATAACCTTTTGGCCAGTACTATATATACTGAGTAGAATAGTAGCACATATAGCAGACCCATACTCATCTGAGCATCTATTGCCTGATTTGAAAAAAAAGATTGATTGATATACTGAGTAGAGGAGTTAGTAACGACAGAATAATATAATTTAATACTTTATTACATTCGCACCTTGGTACAGATTGCAGGGCTCAAAGGCACATCCCAAGGTAATTTGAAACGCTCTGCTCTGCAACACTCTCTCTCGCTTTATTTGTCTCCGAGAGAGTATTGCCAGAGCGGAGAGTAAAATTAGCCTTCAAGAGGTTTCCTTTCTTCGATTCATCGTTCTTACCAACAACAATAACAGCAGAACTAGTACCACATATGACTATCTCTTCCGTTACCGCATCCATTAGTTTTATGGATGCAAGATATCCAGTTATGGTTATAATGATCATCCTTTGGCGGGTTATCTTTGTATCCGTCACTAACTATCGCATGAATGTTCTGAACATCCTAACAAGGGAATCCCCAGAGGCCACACTCACCGATCAGGTTCAAATTTTTACTGGAGGTACACTTCATATAGGGATGATGTTTGGCGGTATCAGAAATTGCTTAGCTCTTCTTTGAAATTTTAAAATTATTTTTAAAAATCGACAATGAAATTTACAGCGTGCATATCATTATCAGAAATAACACCATAACATCGTAATCAGATTGAAAAAGTCACATATGCAATTTGATTGCTAAAAATCGGTTTTGAAGGCGTTTACGCCGTTTTTTGTTGATTTTTTAATTAATTTTAAAATTTCAAAGAAGAGCTAAGCAATTTCTGATACCGCCAAACATCATCCCTATATGAAGTGTACCTCCAGTAAAAATTTGTACCTGATCGGTGAGTGTGGCCTCAGGGAATTCCCTTGTAAGTAGAATACACATTACCGTAGTTAAGAGACAATAAATTTGAAAATCAAAGGTACAGTAACCCTTGCCACCTCTGTCTCATTTACTATACAACGGTTCTCTAGAAGGAAAAGAAAATAAATTTGCTTAAATCGTTCAACATTTCATAACATTAAAATATGAACGAAAAAGCGGTGAAATTTGGACACGATAGCAAAATATGTCTGAAACTCAGTTAGAAACTCACTTCACGATAATCTTTTAGAGAGTTCATATCATACTGTACGTGTCGCCGTTTGTACACGGCGTTTTTCATGCACGTGTCATACTGTAGGCGCGCTTTTTATGGCTCTCGGCTGAAAAAACGGCTCTAGGTGCTCCCACCCCCCCCCAGCTGTTGAGAGATTTTAAAACTCTGATATTTCCAAACTAGTAGTTTACTAACATTACGTCACAGACTAGAAGTTTGCTGCTAGTTTACTACTAGTGAAAGAACATTTGACGAAATTCATTACCGTATTATACACCACTTCTAGGAAACTTACGTTTAACTAGCCGTAGACTTGCAAGTCCACGGCTCGTGGGAAATATAAGTAAACTACTAGTTTGAAAGTAATAGAGAATTAGCTTGGGATGCAGTACTGAGTTATCCGGGATACAATTGCAGCATCTCGAATCCATTAGTGAACAGAGACTGCCACACCGTTGCCCCCCCCCCCCCCGTTATCCATGATTTTCAATTCAATTCAATTCAATTCTTTATCATGTCAGGCATTAATGCTCAGATGTGGATGAGTCGGTGGTATTCAGCACGGTGATTATTATTATCCGTGATTTTAGCGCATCTGAAATATAATGGTCCCCATTCTTTAAAGCGACATCAGAGCTAATTTGAAACTCTCCGCTCTGGCCACACTCTCTCGCTTTCTTTGTCTACGAGAGAGTATAGCCAGAGCGGAGAGTAAAATTTGATTGGTGTGTGCATCTAAGAAGAAAATAGATGCAAATGTAAGTGATAAATCAATTAGGGCTACGTCAAATTATCTGCGACAATTCATTTCTTTCATTTCATTTATCTAGTTTTGAGTTCTACGGAGCAGTAGTCTCTCTCTCTCTCGTAGCTCTATTACAAGCTTGTGTTGAAGTTTCCGGTTTACTTCAGATACAATCATCATAGGAGTATTTCTGCCTTCGTAATTCATAATTCATATTAGTATAACTTCTGTCTCTCACTCTGCAGTGTGGTTGGTTGGATTATTCTCTCTCTCGACTACATTTGCCTATTCCATCAAGAGAAAAGGGTCAACAGTTGAGCCCTCTCCTAGAAGACTTTGGAAAATCAGTAGTGGTATCTCCGACGTGTCAAGTAGGCCAATTGGACGAACAACGCAGTGCTTTCGCGGGTTATTGGACTGTACACATCAAGTTTCATATTTAGAAGTTTTCTTGAATGGAGACGAATTCTCTCAGAGATCGAAGTTTATAACAGCGGATATGAAGAAACCCCCCTGCTTTGCCCCACTGCATTCTCTAAGCAGATTGGATAAAGTATTGTATGTATTGTATCATATGATCAAAAATTGAGAGTTGCCTAAAGCATGATCTTCCCTGCACCGAGAAAAAACTAACACTGAAAATAAAAATCATGCCATTGTTCGTCAAATAATAAACATCTCAAGTTGTGCAAAGATAGATGGCACGTTAGTTCAGCCTCTGTAATAGCGAGGCAACAATGAATGAATGGCTAATCACGTTTTCCAACTTATAAAGAGGGCGAGGCGGATGCCAGGCGGGTTTGGTGGGCTGCATTAGAGAGGGTGCGCGTGCGAGATGGCATCAAATGATTCTCTATGTCACACTCTCCGCCGCGCTACCAAACCTGTCTGAGGTGCGCCGCTCTTAATAATGAACTATCGTCTCATTATTGTGAAAACACACCAAACCGCACACCACAGTGTTGGTAAAGTCACCTCAGCATCTCTGTTGCCCCGCTATTCCCATCTCTTTCGTATTTTGAACTAACGTGATAATTCTCTTACCCCTGGCGTTTGTCTCCGTTTCACTCTTTTCGCTCTTCTGATTGTTAAGTTCGTGCCTTTTTCGCCTACTAATGCAGCACTTTTCAGTGCCCCATGACTGACCCTAGTGGACTCTCCAATGATGCTGTACGAGAGTTGGCCACCCAACTCCTCCAACATTTCGCTACTCCTCAAACTCACTCGGCTCCGACCCTGTCGAACGTGGATCTCAACAATCAAGTACAACACAACATCTTGGTCCTGAACTTGCTGGAACAAGTCAAAGTTGGCAGGAAGACCGTCTATGACGTCATCAAACTCGTCGATGAAAGGAACACTCTCCTGATCGCTTCTGATACTAACCCGATGAGTATGCAGAGTTCGTCGTCGGCAGGTACTTCGGCTAGTGGAATCGCCACAGCGGCTAGCACCAACGGCCAGCGCTCAGGCGCCAAGCGCAAGCTTCAGGCGAGCCCTCCCCGACAGTCCTCTCAAGGAGCGAACCCGCCCCGGCAGCCCTCTCGTGCACCCGCAGACGAGAACGGATCAAGTGTCCCTCAGCCCCCGGTCAAACGCGAATGCAATACAACTGAAGAAGGTAAAGTTTCCCGTACTCCTTTCGGAACACTTTTTTTGGCCCAGACTATTTTTTGCAATTTGAATACACACCCTTTTTCCGTGATTGACCGCGCAGAATAGCATAATGAATTAAAGAATGGAAGTTGAGGGGAAGAGAGGGGTTCCAAAAATTGACTGAAAAAAAGAAGTGTCCTCCTTTCATATCTATTTAATCAAACATCGAATTCTGGAAAGGTATAGGGGCCTCAGAATTTGTTATTTTGACTCTTGAAAAAGGTTGTAGACTTAACTTCTCATGTGATCCTTAAGGGAGAGAATCGTCGAATACAGTAACCTAACCAACAGCAGAAATATTTTAGAAATTGGTGGCGTACAGATTTCTATTGTTGTTATGTCACATCGTTTCTCCAACACAGATCGCATGCATGGAAAATTCGGCCAAATGCCTTCATTTATGACGTAATTTCAGAGTCCGAAATGAGCAAACCAAACGCCATCGGTATCGATCTGGGTACGACATACTCATGCGTCGGAGTTTTCATGAACGGAAGGGTCGAGATCATCCCCAACGAACAAGGTTCGTCCGTCCTCCCCCATTGATAGTTTATCTGTACCATAGGTCGAATAGCTAGCATACATTTTCATACCCTCGCAATGCGAGGATTGACCCACTATGTAAGGCCCATTTGAGACCACTCGATGCGAAATGACGCTAAAAATTACGATTTTTACGCGATAAATAATGAATTTTAAGAATAGACCCACCATATTTCGAAAATGGACCCACTATATAAAAACAATGTCGAGGGTAGCGAAAATGTATGATAGCTAGGTAATCGGTTTTCAACATCCGGTCAGGTTTTTCGATGTTTGGCAAATTTGGCTCAAAATCCGGTCAGGTTTTTCAATTTTTGCGAAATTTTTGGCTGAAAATCCGGTCATGCTTGGTACTTTGCAACATACTTTTCGACCTATAATCTGTACACCCTCTCCGGAAGTTACCGTAGTCATAGATCAATAATTGCTATTTACCGTACCATTGTTGACAATCATGGTTTCCCAAAAATAATGCAATTTTGCTGATTTTTCGGAACTTCTGAGACAATAATACCCTTGCAATCTTCTTTCCCATTCTAAAATTGTTGTTCTTTAACAAATGAATAGCTTAATAAACCATGCTGTTTCAGGCAACCGTACTACTCCCTCATTTGTCGCCTTCTCCGACACCGAACGTCTCATCGGAGATGCGGCCATGGATAAGGTGTCCGCGAGCCCTCAGAATACCGTCTTCGGTAAGCAACGGTACAGCGGTTCGAGCATACATGGGCGCCGACATGGGGTCATGGACATGGACATGGTAATTTGTGGAATACCCCCTGTAAAAAATGACGTTTAGGTGAAATTTTTGAAAAAGAAAGTGAAGGCCCCCTTTAAAATTAACCATTTTTCGGTCGGATGCCCCCTGTACAATCGAGCTCCAGGTACCCCGCCCATATATGGGTTCGAGAGCGGTCATGGTGTGACAGAGAAAAAGGTCGAGCGAAGAAGAGAGAGTACGTAAAAGTGAGAGAGCGCAGACGATGAGAGTACACCATGTTACACAATACCGACTACCATAAACTGTTTAATTTTTACTATTTACTCATTTTCAGATTGCACGCGTCTCATCGGCCGCAGATTCGACGACAAGGCCGTGCAAAAATACATGAAACGCTGGCCCTTCCAGGTTGGCGCAATTTCAAAATTTGATGAAATTTACGAAATTCACAAACATTTCACAATTTTCTTATGTAAAATCCACATACTATGAAAATAGTCGAGGAAAGTTGGTGCAAAGTCAGCATGCTTGTTGTTGAACGCGGAAAGTTGCTCTTTAGGTCATCTTAGCCGAGGGTGACAAGCCCAAGGTTCAAGTCGAGTTGAACGGAGAGCAGAAGACCTTCACGCCCGAGGAAATCTCTGCCATGGTCATCACTAAGATGAAGGTACACATTTTGTTTACTCCATGGCACAGATCGAAAAGTATGTTACAAAGCACCAAGCCTGACCGCATTTCGAGCTAAAATTTCCCAAAAAATCGTAAAACCTGACCGCATTTTGAGCCAAATTTTCACAAAAATCGAGAAACCTGACCGCATTTTGAGCCAAATTTGCCAAAAATCGAAAAACCTGACCGCATTTTGAAAACCGATAACCTAGCTATTCGACCTATGCTCCATGGGTCGAAAAGTACGTTACAAAGTACCAAACATGACCGCATTTTGAGCCAAAAATCGAAAAACCTGACTGCATTTTGAAAACCGATAATCTAGTTATTCGACCTATGGTTTACTCTTTTTACCACTTTCTGTACTTTGTGGTTTGTAGTCTGTCCGCTAAATATTGTATGCAGTTGTTTCGTGGCGTTTGGTTTTTCACATCATCGCTAAACTAATAGTAAGTGAAATGCATGATTCATACAATTGGGCCTTTTTTGTTGTTAGTGATTCCCATCGAATTATGATTAATACGATATTTTCATCTTTACTTTGACGCCTATTTACATACATTTTCGGTGCCCTCACAGGATTTTTTTATATAGTAGGTCGATCTAGGAAAATCGTTGTTTCTCGCTTAAATTGTATTCTTTCGCATAAAAATGAGCTTTATAGTAGTGTATATAGTATATAGTAGTATATAGTGGTAGTGGATTTATAATATACAGTAGGCCGATCCCTACACTGTGAGGGTATTAAATTAATATTATTAATAGATATACAAGAATAAGTATGCATGCACTGTAAATAGAAATGTTTTGATTAAATGAGTTAACTAGCAATGCGCCCTATGGTGTTTCGGCCGCTACGTTTAAAAAATGCAAATCTATACCTATTTATTGATTTTTACAGGAGACGGCTGAGGCCTTCCTCGGAGGGAGTGTGAAGGACGCTGTAATCACCGTCCCTGCCCACTTCAACAACTCTCAACGTCAGGCTACACAGGACGCTGGCGCCATCGCTGGACTCAACGTCCTTCGTATCTTGAACGAATGCTCAGCTGCCGCCATGGCCTATGGTTTCTACATGAAGGGACCCGGAGAACGGTACGGTAGAATTTCTATATATTGATTAGTTTGATCCCAACTTATCCTTGATTATTGATTAGACACCCTATACTGTAGGGTGTCATAAATTCTTTTAAGATCATAC
The DNA here is from genome assembly GCA_943737045.1 of Parapristionchus giblindavisi. NCBI lineage: Eukaryota > Metazoa > Nematoda > Chromadorea > Rhabditida > Diplogasteridae > Parapristionchus > Parapristionchus giblindavisi. The sequence goes on from CALSFV010000243.1 coordinate 440,785, forward strand.
ATTACATTTGCATTAAAACAACTTTATCAGCATCGGGATGTTATTTTAGCTGGGTCGCCATCAGAGATGGTATTAACGATTAACGAATTAACGAAAATCGTTAATTTTAACGATATTTTTCGTTAAATTTTAACGATTAACGAATTAACGAAAATCGTTAATTTTAACGATATTTTTCGTTAAATTTTAACGATTAACGAATTAACAAAAATATGTTAATTTTCGTTAATTTTTTCGTTAATGAAAATGAGCGTTTGGATGCTGGAGAAGCGTATTTTTCATACAAATTTGCACCCCTATTCTGGGCAAAATCTATTTTTTTGTCCAAATTCTATTTTTTTTTCAGTTTTCAAAGCTGTATTCGTTTAAAAACAATTGATATATCGCTTTATGGGACATCACTGTTCATGTTGTTCTAATAAATAAACATGTTTGGAAAAAATTTATATTTTGAGCATTAACGAAAGTTAACGAAATTAACGAAAATTAACGACTTATTTTTCGTTAATTTAACGAATTAACGAAAATTTTCATTAACGAACATCTCTGGTCGCCATTCGTCAGTAGTCATTAGTCATGGGTCGTGTTGGGAGGATCAAGTCAGAAACGAGTAAAAGACGGACGATAAAACAGACGACCGCTCTTGACTATTGAAAACGACGTGAATGAACTTAAAGATGTGCTGCATAGGTCGAAAAGTATGTTACAAAGCACCAAGCCTGACCGCATTTTGAGCCAAAATTTCCCAAAAAAATCGTAAAACCTGACCGCATTTTGAGCCAAAATTTCACAAAAATCGAAAAACCTGACCGCATTTTGAGCCAAATTTGCCAAAAATCGAAAAACCTGACCGCATTTTGAATACCGATAACCTACCTATTCGACCTATGATGTGCTGTCAATTAATCTATCTATCAATATATTCATATCAAGTATTAGTACTAGATGAATGGGGTTTTTTTAGTTCCTCTACTGGTATTGACCATAGGTCGAAAAGTACGTTACAAACTGCGAAGTCTGACCGCATTTTGTGCTGAAAAATTCCCGACTTTTTAAGCACTTTTTTACATGATGTAGATATGGTATCGCAAAAGTGCAGTGTCTTGCCATTTATTTTTATATGCTAATTTACGTAGTTTCAATCTACAACTAATTTACGTGGTTTCAATCATAGCATGAACCAAATTACGAAATTTTGCAGGACTGGCGTGATCGAGTCCATTCATGCCTATTTTTAAGACAATTGATAAACAAACTTCACGAAAATGATAATAAACGGATTGAAACAAACAAATAAAGTCAAAGAAAATGTTTTCCCTTTTTTTTTCTTCGTTTCCCACCCCTCAACAGGGGGGAAATAGCTACGTTACAGATTTGCAAAATGCGCTCGTCTTTTCAAGAAAAATTGTATAATATGGTCAGGTTTTCACAAAGTGCGGTTTAAAAAATCCAAATGCGGTCGGGCTTCGTAGTGTGCAACGTACTTTTCAACCTATGGTGGGACCAATTTCTTCAAGAAAACAGTTTTTCCAGAAAAATACGCTGGACCATGCATCCCATTTTCCACCAGTTTCCTCTCGCTCACCTATTTGCACAACTCTTAATCTTTCCCTGTCACAATCTTATGCATCGTTGCATTTGGCTTACGCGCGCGTCGGCGTAAATTTTGAATGTGTTGGGTCCCAAGTGGAAAACCCCGATTTTTCATGGGTACGGTAAAAGGTTACTGTAGGTTACTGTAGCCAACCATTATCGATCGATGGTTACGGTAACTTCCTACCGTATCCGTGATGACAATCAGGGTTTTCCACTTAGGACCCAACGCTTTCAAAATTTACGAAGACGCGCGCGGCAGGCAAATGTAACGGTGAATTCGCCCACACCTCGCATCCATACACAGTGGACAAGCTAATCCGGTGTTATATTCAATTTTGGTGTGTCTTGGGTCTCGAGTAGAAAGCCCTGACTTGTGAGTAGCAATTGTAATACGGTAAGATGGTACCGTAACCATCGCTCAATAATGGCTGATTGCCCTAACCTTTTACAGTAGTTGTACGACTCATCCGTGCTTTCCATTCAAGACCCAACACACTCCAAAATTGCAGTTGACGAACAAGTATCCGTCTCGAAAATGTAACACCTCATAACAAACACAGCTACGAACTATTCCTTATCGATTGATTTTGTATTTTCTATTCGACTATCGAGTAATTTTATTCCAAATTATCGATCAATATTTGCAGAAACGTTCTCATCTTCGACTTTGGCGGTGGATCACTGGATGTGTCCATCATCATAATAGAGAACGGTATCTTCGAGGTCAAGTCCACCGCCGGAAACACTAATCTCGGAGGAGAGGACTTTGACAGTCGTTTGGTCGAACACTTTGTCGGCGAATTCAAGAGGACCCACAAGAAGGTACTGATGGGGGGGGGGGGATTATTTAAAGCTGGTTAAATTAGGCATTAGTCTTTGGCCTGATTTACCTACCCTTATTGTTAAATGGAGAGTTTCTCATAAATTTATTGATTAAAGTGCTGAAAATATTCGAAAGTGGACTTTTGCGCAGATATTTGATTTACATAAGGAATACTAGTGCTGCGTCTTAATATAGCCCGGCTATACAAATGTGCTGCGTCTTGGACAGACATCTCACTCGTACATTTTTTCTATTTTTATGTAATGGGTAGAATAGAAATACAAATAAAATAGGGTCGAAATAGGGTGGGGATTCAGAAAATTCGTAATTTTTCGCTTAAATTCGCTTTTTTAGCTTCGTTTCGCATCAAGTGGCCTAAAATGGGTCATGTCTAGTGGGTCAATCCTCGCATTGCGGGGGTATGAAAATGCATGATCTCACTTTCCAACAAAGGGCCAACATCTATAGATGGCCACGTGTTCTAGGGTGCTGTCTTTCACCGTGCCCGAAGTGTTCGAATACCATATCGGGTCGTGATTTTTGCTGATTTATTTGAAATGCTCTAGTTCGACTTTTCCTTGCGGGGTACATTTTCATACCCCCGCAATGCGAGGATTGACCCACTATATAAAGGGAGAGTTACGTCTCTCAATGGTCTCTTCATTGCGCACACTATTTCTCTTTTCTCTAACAACGAGAGAGCGTAGACCGTTGAAGAGGCCGTTGAAAAAGGTTTCGGTCCCTTTAAATCATCCCAAATCGGCTAACCCTTTCTCCTTGCAGAACCTCTTGACCAATCCTCGTGCCCTTCGTCGTCTACGTACTGCCTGTGAGCGTGCCAAGCGCACCCTCTCATCGTCGTCTCAAGCCTCGATTGAGATTGACTCCCTCTTCGAGGGCATCGACTTCTACACCAACATCACTCGGGCTCGCTTCGAGGAGCTCTGCGCTGACCTCTTCCGTGCCATCATGAAACCCGTGGAGAAATCGCTCAGGTACGGTACAGATCTATATCGATCATACTTTTTCAGTACCCTCGCCATTTATTTTTATATAGTGGGTCAATTCTCGAAATAGGGTGGGTTAATTCACAAAATTCGCTATTTCCGCTTAAAAATCGTCATTTTTAGCTTCCTTTTTTTATCAAGTGGCCTAAAATGGGCCTTATATAGTGGGTCAATCCTCGCACTGCGAGTGTATGGCAATGTATGATATCGATCATACTTTTGCATACCCTCACAGTGTGAGGATTGACCCACTATATTCGGCTCATTTCAGGGGTCGACCCCCCATATAAAGCTCATTTTTATGTGAAAGATTAAAATTTAAGCGAAAAATAACGGCTTTTTTTCTAAATCGACCCACTATATAAAAATAATTCGGTGAAGGCACCGAAAATGTATGATATCGATCGTTTTACAGCTATCCAGTATTACGGTATCCAATATTGATTTCTGCCCATTTTTAGAGACGCGAAGTTGGACAGGTCGTCCGTGCACGATATCGTCCTCGTTGGAGGCTCCACTCGCATTCCCAAGGTCCAGAAGCTCCTGTCCCACTTCTTCTCTGGCAAGGAACTCAACAAGACCATCAATCCCGATGAGGCTGTTGCCTACGGAGCCGCTGTCCAGGCTGCCATCCTGTCGGGTGACAAGTCCGAGGCCGTGCAGGACCTGATGCTTCTCGAAGTTGCACCCCTCTCGCTTGGTATCGAGACTGCTGGAGGTGTTATGGCATCGTTGATCGAGCGTAACACCACCATCCCCACGACGACCTCGACGACCTTCACCACCTGCGCTGACAACCAGACCGTTGTTCTCATTCAGGTACTGTAACTTGTTGATTTGATGGGTTACGGTAGTTTTATTTTTGAATGATTAATTACCGTTTGACTTTGTAGGTATACGAGGGTGTGCGTGCAATGACTAAAGACAACAACCTGCTCGGAATGCTTGAGCTCTCCGGAATCGCTCCCGCGCCCCGTGGTGTTCCTCAGATTGAGGTTTGTGCTTTGATCTTTGATCTGAACCTATCGATGATCATTTTGCTAGTTCAGGTCACCTTCTACATTGATGTCAACAATATCCTGACCGTAACCGCCGAGGACAAGTCGACTGGAACGAAGAATCAGATGACCATCGCCAACGACATGGGATATCTGTCCAAGGAGGAGATTGAGAAGATCAAGATTAGAGCGGTCGATAAGCAAATTCAAAAGAGAGCAATAAGAAGAGAAGCATAACTTTTGCTATCATTCTATATATTTCCTCTCCGCTTGTATACAGTAACTAAAGTTTACAATGTCACTCTGGTATTCCCTTCGAATCATCCCCAGTTAATCTAAGACCGAAGTATCAGTAATGCACCAAGTACCCGCTGTAATTGTTCACAATTTCCCCGCTTCATATTGATTTTTTCGTTAACTTTTACAAATTGTATTTTAAATTGTCCTGTTGTTACTCTTTATGCCTTGTAAATATTGCTAGTTTTGTTCGTTGTTAACTCATTAGTCTAAGTAACAAATAAATACTTGAGAAGTGAAAGTTTTGTGCGGATTGAACCCGTTGCACGATGTTGCAAGTAAAGAATTTACAACAGCAAAATATAAGCTGATAATAATAAACATAATAAATATCTGCAAGAAAATATGGAGGAAATTAGGTATAAAAAATAATCAATGGAAAAATATTTACGGTATTCTGCCTTTTCCTATGGTGTAATCAAATGCATACTGTATTCTGTCTTTTCCCAATTGAATGTTTTTTCTATTCCAGTTTTTGCAAAAACTTGATTCTAAAAGTTTTCTTACGTATTTTTTATCGTTTTGTTTGTTCATATCGCATTGTGATGTTATATTTACTCCCCTGTGCACTTTGAACACATACGAAAACCTTAATTTATGTTACCTTGCAAAAATTTTGAAATTAGGTATAAAAAATAATCAATGGAAAAATATTTACGGTATTCTGCCTTTTCCTATGGTGTAATCAAATGCATACTGTATTCTGTCTTTTCCCAATTGAATGTTTTTTCTATTCCAGTTTTTGCAAAAACTTTTGATTCTAAAAGTTTTCTTACGTATTTTTATCGTTTTGTTTGTTCATATGTGATGTTATATTTACTCCCCCTGTGCACTTTGAACACATACGAAAACCTTAATTTATGTTACCTTGCAAAAATTTTGTTAACTTTTTCCGATTTCAGATGGGTTTGTTGAAGTTGGCGGAGCAAGTGATTAACTTGCGGAAACGATCTTATATGTTCGTGGAACGCTCGCGATCACACGATCAAGAGGTACGCACTCGTGATTATTTACATATTTACCCTGCACTCTCATCTACTAGCTTTTCGTCTTCTTGCTTTTCGCACATCGTTCCTTTAATATTTTGCTTAATTTCTTATTTTAAAAATAATTAATTACTTGTATTCCTACTCCTTCAGGTACCCGAAGATGACGAGGTCGTTCTCGACTCGCAGCCGCTCACACAACCAGCTGCTTCAAGGTAATCACACTTGTTGTAATTGTGTGCAGACTGAGCAGAACTAGCAACTTTATGAATGAATTGCCAGTGTTTAACTAGGAACATTGCTTGGAATACCGATGCCAGAGTATTAAAACTCGAGCTCTTACTCAATGTAACCGCCAGAATTCAAAATTTGAATTTCAAATTGCAGCCAAGAAGTGGAGGAGAACGACAATTCGTCGCGTGATGAATCGAGAGAGATTCGCGCGTGGTTCCAGCCACTCCATCCGTCATTGGATCGAATTGGTTTGTGATTAGTTGTAGTTTGATCTTGTTAAAATTATATAATTATTTATTCATCATGAAGTAGACAAACGTATATTTTAGCATTGAGATGGCACGGAATGTGTGAAAACAAACATATGAGGGCGGAGGAAGGGAAGGGGGAGATGGATCATGATAATGAGTTCATTAAGATAGAAAATAAGCAATGCAGAGTAATGCTCAGTCATTAGGTGATTCCATTGATCGAAACATACCATGCATACTACGAAGCTTCGATGCATTTTTTTATAAAACTACCGCATTTTGCAAATCTGTAACGTAGGTATTCGACCTATGGTTGATACTCGAGTCCAGTAAGTAGACGAGACGCTCGGAAGAAGAAACTGTTATACCTGTATTGCAAACGAGATCTAAAGCTGGAGAAGTTTAATCCTTTTCTGTAACATAGGTTTTAAAATGATTTTTTTTATGTCGGGCTTTATTATGTCAGGTCTTAAATGTTCTGCTAAATAGTTTGATAGACATTTTGTCAATGTTTAACCTGCCTTGTTTCTAGCTTGATCACAGCGATGTATGATAAATAAATAAATAAAAATAGTTTGTAGTCTCATTCGACATTTCAGCCGTGAGTTATGATAACGGAGGATTAGTTGATTGATACTGAATTGTTATCTTTGGAGCCACAGGGACACCAGCTACACTCATACATTTTCATACCCTTGTAATGTGAGGATCGACCCACTATATACGGCTCAATTTTTATGCGAAATATTACAATTTAAGCGACAGATAACGATTTTTATAATTGACCCACCATATTTCGAAAATCGACCCACTATTTAAAACAATTCGGTGAGGTCGCCATGGTTATACTCTGTCTCCTTTGTAGTTTGATCCATAGGTCGAATAGCTGTGGTGCACATTTTCAAAATGCGGTCAGGCATTCATGAAAACTCCCAAATACGGCCATGCTTCGTAGTTTGTAGCCATACATTTTCGTTGCCCTCGCCATTGTTTTTAATATAGTAGGTCAATCTTCGAAATATGATGAGCAGTTCGTTATTTTTCGCTTAAAAATCGTCATTTTTAGTTTCCTTTCGCATTAAGTGGCCTAAAACGGGCCTTATATAGTGGGCCAATCCTCGCATTGAGGGGGGGGGGGGTAGGAAAATGTATCGTTTCTGACGTACTTTTCGACGTATGGTTTGATCGAATTTCATTCAGACATCGGCGATTCCTCCATCGTCGTAGGTCGCAGTGACGACGATCCAGTTGTCGATTACAATCTCAAGTTTGTACTTTATACTTTGTAGTTTGTAGTCTGCTCAATCCTTGACGTACTTTGATCCCTCCATCGTTTCAGTCGCCTTCGCAAGTGCGGTCTCGCCATCTGGACGACGCTCAGTCGACGCCACTTCTCCATAGAGACTGTAATCGATAATTGATCGATAATGTACGGTATCGATCAATAATAGCTTTTCCTCTCAGAAGCCCGAGGGCACGTTCGTGACGGATCTCAGTCGCAACGGGACATTCATCAATCGAGAACTGATGGGAAACGGCGTGACCAAGCAGGTTAGTGATCCTCGGTGATCTACTCCGAGGTAAAATTCGCTAATAAAATAAGAAATTAATTCTCGCAGCTTTGTCGGTACTTGAATTACTATTTTAACGACGATTTTTCTTCGAAATGAACTATAATTAAGAAAATGAGAAGTGTTTTTGAAAATGTGGATACTATTTCATCAATCAATAAGATTATCGTGCCTATCAATCAATATTTGCAGATTGTTCATCGTGACGTCATATCCTTGGGGCATGCGTCCTTTTTCTGTGAGTATGATTTATCGAACCTTATTTTTGGCGCGAAGTTTCAAATTGGAAAATTGTAGCCTACATGTTCGAAGAGAACCAAACGGACACGGAACTGCCGGCGTCATTCCACAAGAAATACCTCATCACGGGCACCGTACTCGGCACCGGAGGATACGGAAAGGTATACGGTAGTCTAGGGTACGGTAGATATACAGCTTACAATCAATAAATACGGGATATACGGTATCTTGAAAGTGCTGAGTCGTAATTTCTATGAATTGTCAGGTCGTTCTGGGCAAGGTTCGAGACAGCATCGCGAAGTGGGTCGCGATCAAGGTGATTTATGGTTTCACAGTCTTCTTTTTTATGTTACTTTCTTTTCTCAGTTGATTCTTCTCTTCCACATGTTGAAAATGTATAGGAATGTGCTGTGCCCAGAATCTCATAATAGTTGTAGTAGTACTGTATTGCTGGAATCCGTGAATGATCACGGACCAGGAAAATCGGTGAATGATTTAAGTGTACTCCAGGCATGATCGTGGCATGTATTGCTCATATATTTTATATTATGAATGATGCACTTTGTCAAGCACCAGAGCAATGTAGTGGCCGATCATTCGATGATTACTCAATTACAGTATTACTGCACTACAGTATCATATTAGGTTGTCGGGAAAGTCTTGATAACTTTTTCAATCGTTTATTTCTCGAAGCAAAGAGAAGTACATTATGGGTTATATGCTCCATCATGATCAACAAATGTAGCACCAACGTTCGGTCAATGTGTGATGCCCCTCGTTGTAGAACCCAGCTGGGCGCGATATAAAGTATTGCTTGAGTGCAGACTCGACACTTCCACGGAACTTGAAGGTCCTATCTCGAAGGGCACGGGTCAGGCTTGCGAAAAGGTAGTATTCTGACGGGGCCAAGTCAGGAGAATACGGGGGGTGAGGGAGAACCATCCATCCATATACGGTCAGTTCCTGCCTGACTTTATTGGAGACATGGTGATGGACGCTATCGTGGTGATAATATACTTTTTTGTCCTTCAGGCTTGAATGATCGACTGCCTTCATCATATTCCGTAGTTGTGTGAGGCACTTGTCCCTGGTAATTCTCATACCCTCGGGGAGCAGCTGCCATCTGATCACACCATCCATTCAACACCACACTGATGTCACGGGTTTTTGGGGGGCGCAGGTTAGGTTTGGGGCATCCTGTGGGGTTTCTCGTTGTTCAATCCACTCGGCTCACCTGTGGTTGTTATCGTAGTAGACCCACTTTTCATCCCCCGTTATGAGCCGGTCCAGCCATCGATCCCTAGGGTGGAGAGTGAGATGGGTAATGGAATCATCGATTCGACGATCAAGGTTGGTTTTGGTGTAATCGTGGGGTATGAATCGACCGAGAAATTTTCTTATTCCAATGGATTTCCGATATTCCTCGACTGTGCTATGGCGGACTCCAAGTGTGACGACTACTTTACGGACACTTTGAAATGGGTCCGATTCCACAAGTTTCTTCGACGTGTCCAAATCCAACTCACGGGGTCTGCCGTTTATGGAAGGAAATGTCGTTTGCTTTGAAGCGATGGAACCAATTATTGATGGTGTTGTAGTGTGGGCATGTGTGCCATAAAAAATCTTCACGGAGGTATCCGAATCCTTCATCGTGGTGTCGGATAGGAAGAGGTAAAGTGGAACATCGCGGTTGTAAAAATCACTAGGGACATACATCGTTGTACTACTACAGCCTGACTGATGGGAATGGAATGGGGAGTTGTTTACTACAAAGGTCCCTCACTGCTTGGTATTCACTAGTAACGAGAGAAAACCAGAGTGCAACTGCGACACACAGTGGAAAGGCAAACATAGTTATCAAGACTTTCCCGACAACCTAATATCACGGATCTCCTGTAAAAGTGTATGAAAATAAAAACCTTTTTGCACAGAAAAAAATAATTTTCCTCTTTTTTTATTGATATTTGTTAGACTGGCCTTACTGAGTGCGAAAACAACATTTTGAAATTTTGTTTTTCGTAATTTGCATAATTATGCAATTTTTTTACCGTCAACTTCAAATGAGTGTAACTCGCTTCGTTTTTGAGCAACCGTGTAAAATTTTTTCCATTCTTTTCCTAATGACCTCCTCTACAAATAACTCAACTAAGGATATGGTCGAAAATGTTGTTCTTCATGTGTTATTGTATGAAAACTGTTTTTCTGCATACAAAATGCGATGTTTCTCGAAATTTTTCTCTAAAGGATAAGAGTTTTATTGCAGATTCGGATTCCCCGTCCTCGAATTGGGGTATTCTGATATATCATTTAACCCAACTCTGTCCGCCCAATAGGGATACTGTATATCATCGTCCTGGACTTAGTGCAATTTTCTCTCAAATCACATTTTTGGTTGTAAATCAGTTCAAACTTATGTTAATGTACTCATTAGCATAGTTAAACCCTGTATCTCGACCAACCTGAAAAAATTGTCTTAATGGTTCGAATTCTCAACAACAACCATTTTTGAGATATGAATTGAAAACTGATTTTTTTAACGATTTTTTAATTCTTTCGTGGAAGATCTTTTTTTTAATTCTGCAATTTCATTTTCACTGTTCTTATTTATCATTTATTGATATTAGTTTATTGATCGTTAAGGTCGAAGAAACTGTTTGAATTAAGAATATCCATGGAACCGTCGAAAAACTCTGAGAAATCACTGTAGATCATATCATAGATGGCATCCGATGTTATCACTCTCTCATCCTCGTCCACATCCACTTCCTCCTCAACGGGCAGATCTTATTCTTCGAAATCCTTCTCCATATCATCCAGAAGCGCTCCTCTTCTTCTACTATGGATTCCTTTAGCCTCCATTACCTTCTTCTTAGCAGCAACAAGAGATCGAATGCAATTCTTAATCTGTTCATGGGACATTCGTTCAGAAGGAAGGATATCAGTTCTATCCTTCATTCTTCGTTCTATCTCTTCCGCTCGAAGTGAGTGAAGTAATCCTCGAAGAGATCAGCGACCAACTGTCTAGCCTTTGGATCGTATCTCGCTCCCTTCTTCGTAATATGCAATGCCCATCCCATGGGCTTCAGATGAACTGGAGCCTGATGGAATTCATGAAGTGATTCATCGAGTGGGGCAATTCCTACTCCCTTCTGCACTTCCTCAAGCATTCCCTTGTAAAGCAGCATAAAACAAAACGAAAAAGCCGGTGTTTTTAAGTTGCATCAAGTCAGAAAGGCGAAAAATCGTTAAAAAAATCAGTTTTCGATTCATATCTCAAAAATGGTTGTTGTTGAGAATTCGAACCACTAAGACAATTTTTTCAGGTTGGTCGTGATACAGGGTTTAACTATGCTAATGAGTACATTAACATAAGTTTGAGCTGATTTACAACCAAAAATGTGATTTGAGAGAAAATTGCACTAAGTCCAGGACGATGATATACAGTATCCCTATTGGGCGGACAGAGTTGGGTTAAATGATATATCAGTATACCCCAATTCGAGGACGGGGAATCCGAATCTGCAATAAAACTCTTATCCTTTAGAGAAAAATTTCGAGAAACATCGCATTTTGTATGCAAAAAAAAACAGTTTTCATACAATAACACATGAAGAACAACATTTCCGACCATATCCTTAGTTGAGTTATTTGTAGAGGAGGTCGTTAGGAACCGAATGGAAAAAATTTTTACACGGTTGCTCAAAAACGAAGCGAGTTACACTCATTTGAAGTTGACGGTAAAAAAATTGCATAATTATGCAAATTACGAAAAACAAAATTTCAAAATGTTGTTTTCGCACTCAGTAAGGCCAGTCTAACAAATATCAATAAAAAAAGAGGAAAATTATTTTTTTCTGTGCAATGGCTTCATACACTTTTACAGGAGATCCGTGATATAATATGATTCATATTACAGTATTGTGATTCTGCAGTACAGTACCATAGTACAGTATCTCTGTACATCACATATTTCCAGATGGTGGCCAAGACGAAACTGGCGGCGACTGCGTCCCGATGTGCCGCGCACGCGAACGATATCAAGAACGAAGTGGCATGCATGACCCAAGTCAACCATGTACGGCACTTTCTGATTACTGTAGTGGCATATCTGAGGAGTACGATAGTTCACAGATACCGTAATCCCCATAAGTGTGGTCAGGGATACGGTAACGAAACATTGGGTACTGTAATTCCCGTGGTTTGCAGCCGAACGTCGTGCGCATCGAGGAGCTGATCGAGACGCCCAATCAGGCCTTTATGGTGCTGGAGTACGTCGATGGAGGTAGACATTCATTTTTATGAGATCATTTTTTTAAAAAAAACCGATTTTGAGACTGTTAAACATAACTTTTTATTAATTAACTATATTTTTTGTCTAATGTATTGTCTGCATTTGTCTGACGGGCCTACGCTGTGTCGGAAAATATCGTTGCGTTTGCCTTACACGTCCCCGTAAATTTTGGAGTGTGTTGGGTCGCAAGTGGAAAACCATGATTGTCAAAAAGAGTGCGGTGAGAACTTACCGTACCCTTCGATCAATAATGGCTACCTAACCTACAGTAACCTTTTACTGTACCACAATTTTACAATCATGATTTTGCGCTCGGGCCCCAGCACAAAATTACGTGGACGTCTGCGTAATACAAATGTAACGATGGTTTCCGAGACGATGTATGCTCTAATTCGATCAAGGAGAGCTGTACGACCGTATCGTTGACGATAAGCGCAGAGGAATCGGACTGGGTGAGAAGTTGACGAAGTTCTACGCACTGCAAATGTTTGATGCTCTCAAGGTTGGTCAGAGATCAACGATCAAACTACAAACTACAACGCGACTATAATTACAGTCATAGGAAAATATGTCACAAAGTACCAAGCCTGACCGAATTTTGAGCCAAAATTTTGCAAAAATCGAAAACCTGACCGGATTTTAAGCCAAAATTTCACAAAATCGAAAAACCTGACCGGATTATGAGCCAAATTTGCCAAATATCGAAAAACCTGACCGGATTTTGAAAACCGATAACCTAGCTATTCGACCTATGATTACAGTACCTGCACAGCGTGGGCGTCATCCATCGCGACATCAAGCCCGAGAACATTCTGCTCGCCGATAAGGAGGACTATACGGTAGCCAAGGTATACGGTAGTCGAATCGATTTATTGATCGATTGATGGTCAATCAATAATATCTGCGTTTGCAGCTCACCGACTTTGGTCTATCAAAGAACATCGGCAATGGTGAGATTTATTTTGTTTTTTTATAAACCCAAATTTGATTTATGTAGATAGTATATAAAAATACACCTGCTTGTGATTTTGATCAAGTGTCCTGCATGACATAGAGGGCCTTCACCAAGCTTATCCCTGAATTCTCTCTGGTATTCCAATGCTTGAAGTCTACTTAAAATACGTCACAGACTACTTAAAATACGTCACTTACAGGTCTACTTCAAGTGAAAATGATAAGTAAACAAGTTTTGAAATACAGGAGCTGCTTTTTCGATTCTTCTTGATGGTTATTGATTGATTTATGATTATTGATTGATTTATGACTATTGATTGATCTATAGGATCGGAGATGAAGACGTTCTGCGGGACGCCCACGTACATTGCGCCCGAGATGATTGCGAACGAGCACGAAGCGTACTCTCCATCGATTGATGTGTACGGTAGCTTTGGATTACGGTAGTTTGAGAATACGGTAGTTGTGGATTAGTTTTTCCTATATGGTGCGTTTGCGTTGCTGATGTATGATAAGCTGATTGAGCATACATTTTTATTCAGTGCACATTCTGAAACTGAAAACTGACCCGTAATTGTTATAAGCTCACTCGATTTCGCAAAAATTGCTTATTTTTTTCCCATTTGTCTCCGAAATCTGCAAAAAATGGATCTTTTTTTATGAGCCGACCAATTTATGAACTGACCCGTGCCCACAATGTGGATGCTCGAAAATGTATGGCTACAGTAAATCAGCATGTTTTAATATTGATTAGGGATTTTATAATGCATAACGCTTGTGAATCCGGGATCATTAACATTTCCCGTTCTATGCTTTACAAGCATTTCATGAAACACGATTGCAGCTGGTCGATGGGTGTGGTCCTGTTCACCGCTATCGTAGGCTATCCGCCCTTCTCGGAGGGTTATGAGGACGGCATGGATCTGAACGAACAGATCAAGACTGGTGAGTGGTACTGTATGTATGGGGGTACGGTAGCATGATTACGGTATCCGGAGATTATTGATTACTGTTGAAGCGTTGATAGTGTTAGGCATGCCAATAGGTTGGCATGATGAAGTTTTTAATAGTTGGGGTTGTGGCAGGACGTTATTATGGTCAAGGTTATCGATTGATATATCTTTTCCATGTACATACAACTGAACAGTGGATTACGGTAATTGCTAGTCAATTATCGATTTCTTCAGGTCGCCTCGTCTTCAATCGCACATGGAAGTCGATCTCACTCGCAGCGCAGACGATCATTCAGATGATGCTCAAAGTCAATCCGAATCAGAGGGTATTTCTTTTTTTTTAAATTTTTTATATTATTTATTTTATTATAATTTTTATAGTAATTCTATCCTCTACAGTATCACATTCTTACCGTAGTCATGTCAAGCCTGCAGTACCCATTCTTACTGTAATCATCTTAAGACTACGGTTTCCCATTATTACTGTAATCATCGCAAGCCTACAGTAAACCGTTCATACCGTAATCGGCTCAGGCCTACAGTATCCCATTATTACAGTACTCCTTCAGATCAAGCCATCGGAAGCCGTAGAAGATGAGTGGTTCGACGACGAGACGAGAGAGCATGTCGACCGGGTGATCAAGCAACACAAGGTACGATTATTGATTGATTGGTTTATCGGGTACTAGATTATTGATTGGTTCGTTTTATCGGGCACTAGATTATTGATTGATTCGTTTTATCGGGTGCCAGTACTGTAGATTATTGATTGATTGGGTGCAATTGCTGTAGATTATTGATTGAGTGGTTTTATCGGTTGACATTACTGTAGATTATTGATTGATTGGGTGTCATTACTGTAGATTATTGATTGATTGCTTCTTTCGTAATAGGAGTTTATTGCTTGATTGACTGGGTAATATATTAGATAAATTATTGGTTACCTGTACGGCTACCGTAACCGGTAGATCATTTTGAGTGAAATCATTGGAGCAGCTGTAATTGAATTTTTGAATTAATCGTATATTGATTGATCTTTACACCTACCGTATCATATATTTTCGGTGCCCTCGCCATTGTTTTTATATAGTGGGTCGATTTTCGAAATATGGTGGGTCAATTTAGAAAATTCGTTATTTCTCGCTTAAAAATCGTCATTATTAGCTTTTTTTCTTTATCAAGTGGGTGAAAATGGCCAAATATAGTGGGTCAATCCTCGCATCACGAGGATATGGCAATGTATGCTACCGTATGCTATATGAATCGTTGCAGGAGCGTCGCCGATGATTCCACATCAATCGATGATAATTATTTCTATCTTCCTGCCATAAGTTTCTCACCAGTAGAGTATAGTATATTGATTAGTATAAGATTACCGTACAACTGTGATTACTGTATTTGTTGATTGTAGTTTTTTTCTTGTTTATCCTTTTCTATAGTGTTATCCCTGTCCAATGTTGACGTTACCTAATAATCAATGTCATTACTGCTAGATTAATTCCTAATAGGATACTGATTATGATCATTCTCCCACTTATTTTGTGCCATTTTAAATCTTATTTACAGAAATCTGTAGTTTTTCTGTTTATCTTTTCTATATACTTGTCCAATGTTAACGTGACCTAATAATCTGTACCATTAACTAGAACCCCCCCCCCCCTACTAGGATACTGATTGTGATCATTATTCCCCCATTCTGTGCCATTTTAATCCGAACTTAGAGAGATCTAGCCCCTACTAGGATACGATGACCGTATTCATGAACGCGTGCAAGTCGTTTCCTGACAAATGTGACGTAGCAGGCGTAAGTGGAGTATTTTTAGCAAACTCCTCCGCTTACGATTGTGACTTCATGTTTGTCGGCAAACGCTTTGCCAGCGCTCATGGATACCTATACTGATTGTTATCATCCCCCCGCACACATTCTGTGCCATTTTAAACCGAATTTAGAGAGATCTAGCCAAATTTAAGTTGACAAACGCTGTGAATATTCCATTTCTTGTACCATATCCATCACTGTAAACATACGTGCAGTATAAACTTCTTGCGCTACATCCTCGGTTCTTGTTCTACAAACGTTCTTACAATTAGTATGTGAAGGATTACGGTATATGTGACCATTCAAGTGTGGTGGTGGGTCAAACTTATGGTAAGTCCAGAGATCAAAAACTAAAGATCAAAGATCAATTCGGCCGGAACCATCAGAATACCTCTTATTTCGCAGAAGAGAGTCAGCTGATACTTTGATGTGATGATTTTCAGTCACACTTCGAATCGATAATTGAACATTATTATAATTTTGCGACACTTATTTCGGACGTAAAAAAACTATGCATACCAAATGTACCAGCAACAATATATTTTATAAAATTCAAATTAAATAGAAAGATGCAAAAGAATTCGCAGCGAGCAGGATTCGAACCTGCGCGGGCAGAGCCCATTTGATTTCGAGTCAAACTCCTTAACCACTCGGACATCGCTGCATCTGGTGGTACATTTTTCGTTGATGTACAAGTGGATATATTTTTGAAATACTGAAAACATGCCTTCTAGTGTTTCTCTTTTCTCTTTTGCTTTATTTTTCTCAATTATCAACCATATTTCTAAATCGACAAGTCGTTTCAAAAAATTGTCCTGCACATGGAAAAATTAAGTGACAATGCGTATATCGATAAATTTGAAAAAAACTGACCTGAAATTTCAGCAACAGAGGGTTGGGGGCAAACCTCACTTTAATTATAACTTTAATTTTGAAGAGTTTTTTTTCGTTGCTGAAATGTCAGGTCCCAAAAATTTGCGTCAACGAATCCAAAATTTTCACTTTTTTATTGATTTCTTCAATATGTAAATTGTTTAAAAAAACAGAAAAGAGGAGTACTAACTAGCTATATCGAAAACATATTAATTTAATAAATTGACAAGAATACATTTTGAGATTTAGCGATTTAATATAATTCTCTATCCTAAAGATACAAAAGATTTGTCATCCGCAGGGTTCGAACCTGCGCCCTCCGAAGAGGACTGCGACCTGAACGCAGCGCCTTAGACCACTCGGCCAGAATGACATGTTTAGAGAGCACTTGCTCGGTATCTAATAGATATCTATGTGTAATAACTGTTCACTTGTATGTCACAAATTATGTTATCTCTCTGTGAACATTCAAGATATGCGTATGACAAAGACAAGACATCCATCTCTTTTATTTTGCAGTAGAAGACGCTTGTAATCTCTATCGGGCCTTCTATCCATTCTCTCAATCTCTTCAATCAATCCTTCTCGTCTCGGCCTTCATCCTGATGCCCAGGGCTAGATTCAAGCTGCTTGTCCTTGTTCTAAATTGATAAAATTTGATATTATTTGAACATTTCAAAAATGCATTTTCATCGAAGTTTTTGGATAGCAATGCAATCACCAATAGATAATTAGCGATAGAAATACTTTAAAATAAAATAAAACAAAAGTCTGACCGATGGGCGGTTCCGGGATCTCTTCTGAGACTCCTTTGGTCCACTTTTCTTACTTGACGAACGCTTAACCGACCTTAAGATAAATAACATATAGTCGACTCTAAGAGCTTAAGACGACTCCAAGAGCTTAAGACAACTCGAAAGAGCTAAGGCGTCCTCAAGACGACCCTGATTGTGAGACCGATCCTTAGTTCCTACCCTACCCCCGACTTACTCTTTCTTCTTTATCGATCCATTTCTCTTGGCGGATTCATTCTTCTTGCAAGAATTCGACGATCTACTCCTTTTAGTCGATTCATTTCGTTTTATCGATTCTTTTCCCTTTCCCGAAACAGACTTCCAACTTGCATCCTATAATACAATCAATAAATGGATAAATAAATCAATAAATGGCGGAGTCAGTCATAATCACTCACTTCTCCACCGTTAGCGATCGAAACGGGATTTCCATCACCCGGTGTATCGGTAGGGCCCTCGTATTTGTTCGCAGAGTCCCAATCCAAAGATCCCGAAGAGTCGATACGGTATGCCTGCAATTATTGATTTTTATATTCAAAATTGCATTTTTTAAACAAAATGTTGGCATAGTGCCAATACGCAGTATTACATAGTAATAACTACCTTATAGATCGAAGTGAGGACAAAGTGGACGAATTTGTAGTCCGGAATGTCGATGTACTGTAGGGTGTCCAGGTATAGCATGATCCGTTGAAAGTGTTTCTTCGGGCAGTTCACAAACATTCTTAAATTGATCTTTCAACTTTGATCTTTGATCTTTGCACTAACTTATTCATCAGAGCCTCATTCTCGCGTACTTCCAGCTTGAACTTGAGGACCTGTGGCAAATAATTTCATTACACTCAGAAAAATGAAGTGTTAATATGAACACCCATAGGTGTACTGGGTGAAACTGTAATCCCCAATGTGTTCTAATTAACACTTTTTGGGGTGTATATTGGAAAAAGGTGTAAATTGGAACACATGGGGGTGTTCAATAGAACACATCAAAAAGCTGCATAGAGTTTTTACACATTTTTTTCTGAGTGTAGGTATATAGTTATGCTCGTTAAAGGAGAAAGAAGAGATTTGGGCTGCGCTATTGACATGAAGAACGTGGGACATAATAATAATAATAATATTTATTTATGTGGTGACAGTGGCGGAAAACAAATACAAATAGGGTGAAATCTATAGTGCACATAAAATACTATGTCGCAACTGTGGCAACATAAGACAATAGAGTGATAGATTACAAATTGGACAGATTCAACGAAGATTTAACAGTTCTACTAAAAGATTTGGAATTAGGGCAAATAATACAATTATAAGGCAACGAGTTCCATAAATTGACTGATCGATTGGAGATAAAATGGGAGAAACGTTTGGATTTGCATTGGTGCTTACAGAGTTGGAAATTATTTCTACGGGAGTTTCTTGAATTCCTAGACTGAAGGTAAAAGTTTGGGTCATCTAGTTCAACTTGTCTATGGATGGCCTTATATGTGAAGCTCAAATCAATAATGGTGCGGCGGTGCTCAAGGAGCTCTAAATTCAAATATGATAATCTATCAGTGTGACATTCTATTCTCTATTAGATTTGACTGGTTGAACGCGTAGAGTGTGTAGCTCAGTGGTTAGTAGTCAGCGCTTGTAACCGCGCCACGCGGGTTCGATTCCCGTTTGCAATATTCTGTACATTTGTGCTTCAATTTCAAAAACTCGCGCCTTTCCCTGGGCATATCAATGAACTTTAAGTCCGAATTACGGTATTCTGGGGCATCTAAAGTTTTAGAGAAAATTGTTTTTGTATAAAGGAGATGTGATCAATAGTTGGGTCTGGCTAGTTTAGCCACGAAAAAACTCGTGGGTCCCCTTCTTTAAGGTCGGCTAAGCCCTAAGTCACACAGTAGCTAAGGTTATATCAGACTTAAAGGCTCTTCGCTCTGGCAACTCTCTCTCACTTTCCTTGTCCACGAGAGAGCGTGGCCAATGCGGAGTTACTTTATTGTTAGCTCGGTTTGTAGATTTAAATTAATTTCTTCAAAGTCATACTTTATCCTTCTCGTCACGTTTGAGATGATTCCACGGGAGTTCACTGCTCGTCCACTCAACAACCATGTATAGCCAACTCTCGAGATCGTCCTTTCTCGATTGCTCCTGAACTTTGATCTTTGATCTTTGATCTTCTTACTTGCGTCTTGCGTCGTTACTTGCGTCTTACTTGCGATTTCATTGCTGCAATCGGCGCGTATCGAGTGGTGCCTCTGAAGGGTGCGATGTCTCGCGGGAGACGGATATCTTTGTTCTGCAAGCACTTAGTATTAAGGTCATTTAGGTCCTATTTAAGGTAACTTAAGGCTATTTAAGGTAACTTAAGGCCACCGACCTTAACCGCGAACTGTCTGCACAATCCAAAGTCGAGGAGGAAGATGTGGTGGTGCTCGCCGTTCTCCCTCAGACCAATGGCGAAGTTGCCCGGTTTGACATCGCGGTGAAGAAATCCGGCCTAGAACCAAGAGATCAAAGATCAAAGATCAAAGATCACTCACTCGATGAAGGTTCTCAATGGCGATCAGGCACTGCTCAGCCGCCTTCAAGGCTGTACCCAGTGAGAATCGCATCTCCGGTCTATCAATCCGCAGATCCCACAGGTTCCTGCCCAGCTGAATAAAGATCAAAGATTAAAGATCAAAGATCAAAGATCAAACCAGGGTCATGATGAGGAACTTGAAGCGACCATCCAAGCGTCCTCGATCGATCGGTTTGGCGAAATGAGAAGACTGCAGGGCGGCCGTGGCTTTCAGCACCTTACAGTCCATAGTGAGAACCTGAAGTTTGATCTTTGAACTTTGATCTTTGATCTTTGGACTTTGATCTTTGATCTCTTACGCTTTTCTTGACATGAATCGTCTCGCACTTCATCGCATACTTCTTATTGTCCTTGTTTCGAATGACTTCGAAGACTGCACCGTAACTGCCCCTACCCAGAAGCTTGCGCACCTGAAAGATCAAAGATCAACTACTGAAATCGATGGCCATCAAAAATAAAAGACCATCAAAGACCTCAGATCAGAGATCTAATATCAACTATTAAAGATCAAAGATCAAAAAGTGAAATCGGTGATCATCAAAGATCAAAGACCTCAGATAAGAGGTCTAATGTCAACTATTAAAGATCAAAGATCAAAATCATAACGTGACCATTGAATCAGGGATAATAGGGTTCAATGAATAATGAGAGATCAAAGATCAAAGATCAGACACCAAGAATCAGGGATTAGAGAGTTCAATGAATAATTAGAGATCAAAGATCAAAGATCACTTACGTTATACGTGGCACGCTTGTTCTCGACGTCCTCATCAATCCTAGGCAGAATCGCCGATTCTCTGTCGTATTCGCCCATAACCAGACGACCGTACGCAATGATGGCTGATCGAGTGAATGAAGGGGGAATGAATCATTCTCGGTGCCTCTGTGAATGTTCTCTTCGTTCCACGCACTATATCGTCCCTATTTCGAAATTATGCTAATCAATAAGTTCAAATTTTACAAATGTGTAATAGTATGATTTTAATATTTTGCAGCGTCATTCATATGTCTCGAGTTAATTTAATTATGTCAAGCATTATATTACATTTTTGTGAACTTTATACTTTTAAAGTACACCCCGAGCAATTTGAAATTCTTCGGTCTGGCAATGCTCTCTCGCTTTCTTTTCTACGAGAGAGCGTTGCCAGCGCAGAGACAGAACAATAGATTTCAAATCCTTGAATACAAAAGTAATTTTCACTATAACTGTATATGCCTTTTTGATAATTAGTCAATTTAGAAATCGCATTGATAGTTGAGAAAAATAGAGCAAAAGTGAAAATAAGAAACAATAGAAAGCCGGTTTTCAGTGTTTCAACAATGTTTCTGCTCTTGTACATCAATTCAAAAACTACCTACAGATGCAGCGATGTCCGAGTGGTTAAGGAGTTTGACTCGAAATCAAATGGGCTCTGCCCGCGCAGGTTCGAATCCTGCTCGCTGCGAAATCTTTTACATCTTTCAAACAAATTCGAACTTTAGTATAGATAGCAGATACCCTGCTGGTTCGCCCGAATTGATCGACCATTGATCATTGTTTTTTATCTCAGCTCGCTTGGAGAAAATGGAACAACACCTCATATTTGATCTTTGATCTCTGATCTAAATTTCGTCTGTACTCAATTACACCGGATAACTCTGGGATTACTCTGATTACTGTAAGCTCATTGTTAGACTCCAACATGTAGATGTGAAACGAGAAAGAATTTTACATTTTGACTTTTGTACTTTTGTTTTGTCATATCAATTGTGTGTTTTACCCTAAATGAAATAGTTTGTATAAAATTATATTTATTCGCATCAGTTATCTTCAACACAAAGATAAATAATAGGAATGATATTTGTTTGATACATATATGAAGTTTATCACAAATTTTTAAATACGTGTTTACCTTGTGGTGAATAAATAAATTTAAAAAAATAGTTAAACAACGAACAAGGAATGTAGGAGTACTGAGTGGCCAGACGAGAGAAACTAATGGTTTGTCTTTGGCCCTAGGGAGATTACTGATTGAATGAATGAGTATAATAGTAATCGTTGGGTTGGCTGCTTGTTTAGAGCACTAGGAAGATATTGATTGCCTTGTCGGTTATCGTGATCGATAGACTATTGAGGCGAAATCATTGTAATATCTGCAATTATAAAAACTGATTCAAGTGTCTCGTGGCTGTAATGTATTGATATGTACTGAAGTGTGTAGTTGGGTATTTATTAAACTTGGCACCTACCGTAAGCCACTTATATCATTGATCATTGCAGGATCGTTGTCGGTGATTCCACGTAAATCGATAATCAAGATTTATTCGCCATTACCTTTCATTTGTGTGTTCGCTATTAGATTATAGCTCAATGACAATTACCAGATTAATTTACAACAGTGGATACTGTAGTTGTTGACTGTAGTTTTTTGTTGTTTATCTTTTTCCATACTGTTATCTGTGTCTACTGTTAACTTAGCCTAATAACCACTGTCATTATTACTGGAATGCATCCTTCTAGGATAGTGATTATGATCATCCCCCACACATTATGTGCATTTTTAAATTTAAACCGAATTTAGAGAAATCTCGCTTAATTTATGTTCCAAACGCTGTTAATATTCTATTTCTTGCACCATCCCAACCTCTGTAGAAGACACCCGTGCAGTAAAAACTACTTGCGCCACACCCTCATCCTCGTTTTGTTTCACAACACAATCGTTCGCCGACGTTAAGCTGATACTTGCGCTGGTTAGCGGCTCTTGGCAATTTGCCAGCCAAGCTCCGCCCCTCTCTAGTGTGCGAGTGCGTATGTGCCGTTGCTTTCTCCCTTTCATCCATCTCGCCTCCCGATTACTGGATATTCTCTTTTGGCTATTCTCCCCCTCTTCCCCTACTTCCTTTTCTCATTTATTCACCACATCTCGCCATACTATTTACGCGGCTTAAACCTCTTCTTATTCAACCCGTATAACAGTAATTATTAAGCTTTCCCCGCTTATATACACACTTATTTTTTTCTTGCCCGTAGGCTACAGTTGAAATCGTAACAGTTAGTTATGTGTGATAATGGTATTCTAATAATAATAATAATAATAATAATTTTATTCGCCATAAACTCCGTGTGTTATTCTGTGGCTGTTGTCAACGGTTTCTTCTTTTCATATGCTATTTCGTTGTTCTCCGAGACATTAAAAGACATGAAAATGCCGTAGAGATAATTGAAGTTTCGGTCGTTTTATCGTGCAGACTTCAGAGAGCTCAAAAGAGTCTTTGGGAGGCATTGATCTCTTGACAACGAGAGTAGTATACTCGGTGACTCACGTGTGCTCTGTGAAAAAGTAGGAGAAAGAGGGGAAGGAGAAGAGTGTATGTAAAACTTGGAATATGTTCTATTGATTCTCCAATGTTACGTTTGCTAATTTTTTATCCTAACTATCGCTCTCACAATCCCCTGTTCTCTTTCTCATGCGGCTCCTATAGCAGTACGTGTTCACTGGACCATGTCTTATCATCTCTTTTTTTTCACTTAGACTCGAAATCAATGCTTTTTCTTGTGGGCCTTTGGGGATTACGAATCGTGATTTGCGGATTAGTAACGAAGCGTGACCAATTTGAATATAATCTAATAATAATAATAATATTTTATTCATTTAATTGAAGGCATCGGCGATGTTATCAGGAAGGCTTAGGGTCTGAAGACCAGACAGACGGGAGAGTACCGAAATAGAAGAAATAGTTTCCGCGTAGTGTTTAGTCTGCTCTAAGTAGTTTCTGTCTGCTGCATCAACATGTTTATCGCTGCTGTCGAAAGAGCATTCGAGATGATAGAGCCATCATAATGCACTGTCGTTTGGCATTCAAAATCTGAGAATGGCATTCTGTATGTTCTGACATTAAAAGTAATGGGAATACTGTGCTGTAAAATTCAAGGACGGTCATGGGGACTGGAGTGCACAAGCAAAGCCACTGGTCCATTTGAGAACTAGAGAGTGAAATGAAATCAATACTGTAATGCCAATTTTGTCGGCGTCATCACAAAAGTGCTGATGGAAACGCTGAATTAATGTCATACACGTGTATGTTTGTGCATTAGCCAGTATGTGGGAGCAAATGTAAAGGAGTTGTATCTCTCTCCTTTCATCCCTCGCTCTCTCTCCTATCCCAGTCGCTAATGCGACATTTTCTGCCTCCTCTTTCTTTCTCTCGCTCATTTCTATTCCCTCCAAGTCTACAACATCTCTTGCCTAGCCTTCGCCTCACACAGTTGTGTTGGGCCTTGCTGGCTAGCTATGCATATAGAGTAGAGAGTAGGGTAGCAGCGGCTCTGTGGGGGTGTATCGCACGAGGCATCTATGGCTATTCTCGGAAATGAGGCAATTAGATGTTTCTTCGGGCGTTTCTTCGTAGAGCGGAAGTCGATTTAGCGGGCGTCCCTTTTTTTGCAATATCTACTACGACCATGCGTGGGCTGCAATTAGTATGGCACACTCGAAAAGAGACTTTACACACAAATCTTAATAAAGAAATTCGTCATAAAGATGCAATTATGGATGTATGTGGATTTCCTGTGGCGAAAGTGGATCGGAAAAGCGCAAAAAGACTTGCTCTTGTTAGCGTTGGTTTTTGTAGCCTCGTGATAGTTTTTGACTATTATGACATTGGTGAGCTGCGTTACTAACAACAACATTACTATTGCAGGGGGCGGGAATCGTAATTTTTAAAGGCCTCGTAGAATATTTATTCATTCCAAGGTAGCTTGGATGCAGATGCTTAACCTGGAACTTGCGTTTGATTCTTTGTTCTATGTCTGATGATTAAGCATAGGAATGCATGTTTATTTGCTCACTGAGATTATTACTTCAAAACTGGCGTATATGTGGTGCGTAAAGTTTCCCCAGCAGGCGCTTGTTCCGCAAATGCCCACACTTGCCACGCCCCCTTTAAGCCCCGCCCCTTTTTCCAGGGAGAGGCCCTGGGAGTGGGGGACGCCCCAGCCGGCTCCTGCTCGGCGACTTCTCCAAGGAGATGGAGAAGTCCGGGGCAGGGAAGGGACTCCATCGCGAAGTCCCTTCCCCAAGCCAAAATTCTCTCGAAGGAGAGAGGCACAACTGATGAATCAGAGGCGAAGAATGAGGAGGAAGAGGGCTATTTATAGGGGGCCGTACAAACTACAATCCTGGCATGCGCACTCTCTAGGTGGGGCACACTCTCTCGCTCACTCTCGCTCTCTAGCTCTCTCCTCTCTAATATCCTCTGCGTGTCTGATCCGATTCTGACTGTCTGTGGTCTAACTTGAACATGATATAATTGCAATTGTTGTATGAATTAATTTATTAAGAGTAGTGCAAGGATGAGCTAATCGGTGATGAATAAAGAATCGGCTAATTGGTATGGAATAAAAAATGAACTCATCGGTAATAAGTGAAGAACAAAGTAATCGGTAATGAATGAAGGAGGGCTAATCAGTAGTTAATGAATAGAATAGGCAAATCGGTAACGACTAAAAAGAATAGGCAAATCGGTAAATGACTAAAAAATAAGCAAATTTATTGCGTTTATTGCGGATTTTTCCTTCATTAATTACATTACGGATTAGCCTATTCTTTTCATTAACTACCGATTAGCCTATTATTTTCAGTCATTACCGATTTGCCTATTCTATTCATTATGATTAGCCTATTCCCTCATTCATTACCGATTACTTTGTTCTTCACTTATTACCGATGAGTTCATTTTTCATTCCATACCAATTAGCCGATTCTTTATTCATCACCGATTAGCTCATCCTTGCACTACTCTTAATAAATTAATTCATACAACCATTGCAGTTATAGCATGTTCTTAGGTCACCATTAGTTAATCAAGAGTGCGAGAAAGCGTTGAGATATGAGAGTGTGCGCAGTGCATAGTGAGAGAGGGCGAGAGAGAATTGAGATATGAGAGAGTACAGAGTGCTAGGATGGAGGGGGCGGGGCGTGGGCGTTTGCGGAACAAGCGCCCCCCAGCACATGGAACGTGGTCATTGAAAACATGGCCAAATGCCAAAATATTAAGGTATTGTGCACTAAGGTGTAGTTTAAACGTGCGCGCTCTCTCACTTCTCCCTACTCTCTCTCCATAGGTGTGCACGAAAACCTTTTGCTTACTTTTATTTTCGAATTGTTTGTATTTTCAATTAGTAGATCATGAAAGAAAATAAGAGCTCAACTTTGCACCCGCTTGTTTCCAGTTTCGCTCGTTTATCGTATATCGAACCAATCTTTTTTGATGGTCAGTATTTTATTTGTCTGCTACAATTAAATTCTTTCAGATAGTCCGCACTCCTGCCATGTCGAGTGCAAAGCGGCGCAATCCGCTCGGGCTGAGTCTGCCGCCTACTGTAGCCGAGAACGAGAAGGATGAGAAGGTACGGTAGCGTAGGGGTACGGTTGATCGATATGTAGGATTAGAAGGTACGGTAGGTACCGCCGGGGTATGGCAGCGCGATGTATGTACATACATTGCCATACTCTAGCAATTTGTGGAATGACCCACTATATATGACCCGTTTTAGGCCACATGATGGCTAGAAATGACTATTTCTATGCGAAAAATAACGATTTTTTTAAACCGACCCACCATATTTTGAAAATTGACACTATATAAAAAACAATGGCGAGGGCACCGGAAATGTATGAGGTACGGTAGGTAGCGCCGGGTTATGGTAGATCGATGATGTATGTAGTCATTTGTGGATTGTACGTAGGGATTAATATTGCTATGGTATTATTATGCTGTTTGATTCTAGTAGAGCACGATTTCATTATTGTACATAGGCTCGTAGGATGTTATAAATCTATTGAGACAAGGAACTTACTGTTTTGAAAAACTCTATCTATGACTAGTTATCACTGCTGATAATGCATTTCTTTTGCTATTCAATAGGACGTACCACTGAATTGATCGATTTATTGCTCGAATTACGGTAGTTAACGATCGTAAGTTGATTACGGTAATGTGATACGATCAATAAACTATTTATTGTTTTCAGACGGGCGATGATAGCGCTCCAACGGAGGAGTTGCGAGAGAATCTGAAGAGACTCCAGATCACGGAGACGCAGCGAGATCGTATGAATGAGTGGCTGCAGATCAAGGAGCTACTAGGGGTACGATATTTATTGATTTATTGGAATGTTTGCTTGTAGGGGTACGGTAGTTACTGTAGTACGGTAGATTATGTACTTTATTCACGGTTAGAGTGGAGTATTTACTATAATCTTTTCGAACGTAGCATGTCCGTTTATCCCCCGAAAATCTGTCAAATCCCTCTACCCACGCACGTATTGCGACCAAATCCTCACCTGAAAACGTGCAGCTGTTTCCTGTAGGCAATTTCGAACAATATTACGGTCGATATTTTTAAACGAAAGCTTGCCATTTGTTGTCTTAACTTTTCGAGGTACACCGGTTCTGTCAAGTTCCGGGAAATGAAGTCCTTTTGCCCATTGAACTATGGAATCGTGATTGATAGGGTCAGTGAAATATGGAATCTAGTGCACGCTAAGCGGATTTGGGACTATAATTTCACATCTCGAATTGGAGTTATACTTTTGGGCGCTTGGTTTATTTAGTTGTGTGACGTTCTTTGGTGTTCTGTGATCTGTTTTACTAGATAACTAACATCAAGTCGGCACTTTGTAGTTGGTATACTACTACTTACTTCTGCTATGCAAAGAGTAAGTTGTGGCTAGTGGGTATAGGCAAAAGGTGTGATCTTTCGTAACTGTGATGAATTGTGATGAATTTTTTGTTTACGACATGTGCCGCAACCGGGGATAATGATATGCATGCGTATTGATAATCGTCGTCGCGTAATTCACCGTCGGCGAAAAGGCATATATAGAGCTATATTTAGAATAGACTCTGTCTTGTCATGATATGAATATGTAAAAATTGATTTGCCTTCACAATCAGACCCAAACTGCATGAACACTTGACTTGGCTTAGTTTAGCTCGTATCTATCATTTAAAAGTTGGTATTTCAAGTCTCTAAGTCTACTTAAAATACGTCACTGACTTGAAGTTTACTTTAAGTCTACTTCAAGTGAAACTTTCACTATGAAAGAATATTTGACAAAACGCATTACAGTACAAACACTACTTATATATCTAACTCTAACTTGATGTAGCGATAATGATAAGTGCACTTTAAGTTTTGAAATACCAGATTGAGTGCTCTTTGTGATGCTTAAAGGGAGAGTAACCTTTGTCAATATACCCGTTTCACTCGTGTGAAAAAAACAAAAGAAGAGTCAAGGGATGAGACCGAACGACTGAGGGCCAGACAGATAGACCAAACTACCGACTGCGCCACCAGAGCATGTTAGGAAGTGATTGACATCTATAGAAGGAATGAGAGAGAACATGGGAACACTACTTTTGCGTGTGAGAGTGTTTTGAACTTTGGTTTAGTGCATCTTGAGGCACTTCCCTACATTGATTGATCGCCTCATAGTCATTCCTTCCTTTCATTTCAATGTGTTTTTGGCAAAATGCAAAATACAAGAGAGATGTCGGTCGTGGTGAGAGTCTGCACCACATGAGTTGCCCTTTTCTAGGGAGTTATATTTGACAAAGGTTACTCTCACTTTAATACAAATAGTATTGGCTCGGAAATAGCAAAGAGCATAGAACGGAAAAATCATTATTAATAGCTCACAGAGTCGATGTTTTCAACACTAATCCTGGAACGAACGCGATCGTTGTTCGTAATAGTGAATGATTCATTGTAGAAACATATTCCGTGTTTTCACAATAGTGCCGACATTGTGGGTGGATGTGTTTTGGTCCTAATTTGGGGCGGTGCTCAAAAATCTACCGAATATGCCTGTATATAAGGATGCTAGAGGAAGAGGCGAGAGCTGAATTTACTGATTGTTGCGGGGGGAATTGTGAGTCGTAATGATGATGATGATGATAAGCCATTTGACCACTGATAAAGTGAGTTACGGTAGATAGCAGTTACAGTATCCAGTTTCATAGAATTCTGATTAAGAGCCTAATTAGCAAGTTCGGTTACTTGTGCATCGAACCTAATTAGATTTGAATATACGGATTCAAGGTGGGAACAAGATCGCAAGAGTACTCTACCTACCTTTTGTCCAAATTACAGTGTACGATATCAATCTAGTATGAATATCTATTTATTAGATAATTGATTATTGATTTTTCCAGACAGCCGATATCACGGATGATCTACTGGAGCATCTCGGCGAGCTGGGTCACGGCAACGGTGGAGTAGTAACCAAGGTACGGTAGCCCATCATAAGTTATTAAATCGCATTGTTTTTGTGAACGTATTCGATATATTATAGATTACTGTAGTTAATTTGGGTTAGTGTATAGACCATAGGTCGAACAAAATCCGGTCAGGTTTTTCGATTTTTGGCAAATTTGGCTTAAAATCCGGTCAGGGTTTTCATTTTTTGTGAAATTTGGGCTCAAAATCCGGTCATGTTTTTCGATTTTTGTGAAATTTTGGCTCAAAATCCGGTCAGGCTTGGTACTTTGTAACATACTTTTCGACCTATGGTATAGACGTAGCGGCCGAAACGCCAAGAAGCGCACTTCTTATTAAATTATTATTCGCTTTACAAATCTATATTTAATGTGCATACAATCAAATACTTGTACAATCTCATTTATTAATTCACTGTATCGATTGATTTATTGATTGATTGATTGTTTGGTTCAGGTGATGCACAAGCCGAAGGGCGTGATCATGGCCCGCAAGCTGGTCCATCTCGAGGTCAAGCCGTCAGTGCGCGCCCAGATCATAAAAGGTACGGTAGTGGTGTATGATGATGGTGCGCAGAGTGCGCTATGGTTGAACGACGTTTCTCAGAACATATTGAAATTATAAAATAGAAATAGAAATTTATTAGGGATTTCGTTTATTTTGAAAATATGAGAGCCAGTTCGTTGATGTAGTGTCTAGAGTGCGTTTAGTGAAGGCGACGTTTCCCAGATCATCGAAAATGATGGTTTTTTTTCGTACAGAGCTCTCGGTGTTGCACAAGTGCTCGTCGCCGTACATTGTGGGCTTCTACGGCGCCTTCATGGAGTCCAACGACATATCCATCTGCATGGAGTACATGGACGGCCGATCGCTCGATATCATTCTCAAAAAGGTACGGTAGTCGGAGGTTACGGTAGTTGGAGTTATTATGGTTATTGTACGAAGGATGGCATACTGTAGTCTCGGCTACGATATTGTCACGAATAGTTTCAATAGGTGAATATAACTAAAAATGGGTTTAGATGAACCACGTAATCGGTTCACGGCTACACTAGGCAGTTACGATAGCAATATAATAATATATTTTATGCGGTGAAAAAATGATATTTGCTGATTATATAATAGGCAGTGGAGTACTCATGAATACGATGCTACGCATATCTTCCTTGCTCGATAGTCATTGGTGGATCGTACGCAATATTATTGTTCTAGTATGATTTGTCTTTTTGAGCGTGTGCAGAGAACACATTATTGGACATAGGCTCGTAGGATGTTATAAATCTACTGAGACATGGATCTCACTGTTTTGAAAAGTCTACTTTGATTGTGCACAAAATGTTCGAGTGCACTGTGTACATAACTTGTATGGAAGAACATAATGTCAAAATTATTATTGTTATTATTATTATTATTATTATTATTATTATTATTATTATTTTTATTTTTATTATTATTATTATTATTATTATTATTATTATCTCATCTGAGCATCTATCGCCTGATTTGATAAAATTGATTGATTGATCATTAGTATGAGTACTTACAGATGAATCGACTGCCGGAGCACTTTGTGGGCAAGATTTGCGTGGCCGTCGTGAAGGGCCTGACATATCTGAAGGAGGAAATCAAGATTCTGCATAGAGGTACGGTAGTCATTGTAATCGTGGTGAGAACCATACATTTTCATAACATCACAGCACGAGGATCGGGCCGCTATATATATGGCTCATTTTCGTTATCTACCCAGTATATGAGGGTCATTTGTAAATGGACCCACTATATAAAACAATCTAGTGAGGGCGCCGAAAATGTATGGGTTAGAACCATAATATACCTGAACGACGGATAGTTTTTTTACTGTAATGTTATAAATATATTGAGACGTGGAACTTACTGTTTTGAACATGCATGGGCGGCGTACGTGGAGCTTGATTCTACAGGGGGGGGCATACAAACTGAATTGTAAAAAAGTATAAATTTTATGAGTGGGGGGGCATCCGAAGAATTTCACCTAAATTTTACAAGGGTGCTTTCTATCCAATTTTCGAAAAGTCATGTTACCATGTAACATGGGGCCCCCATGTTGCCTCCCATGTACGACAATGGCACAATAATCGTTATATTTGAATTTTTGATTATGGTAACTTTGGACACTTTGCAGATGTGAAGCCGTCCAATATTCTCGTGAACACGAACGGAGAGATCAAACTGTGCGACTTTGGTGAGATATTGTTGATTGATTGGTTTATGGAGATTTTATTGATTAGTATATGAGTTATTATTGATTGATCTATGAACGTTTTTTCTCTGGTACTGCAAGTTAATCGTCCTAGAGTCTGTGATCTGGCCATTAATTACTTGGTTATTTAACTTGTGAATTTTAGCCTTGGACTATTTTTGGTTACTTTTATATTTAATATTTCGTCATCATTATCGATTCGTTTGTTATTCCAGGAGTCTCGGGCATGTTGATAGACAGTATGGCCAACTCATTCGTCGGCACACGCTCATACATGGCGGTTGGTTGTTTCTTACTCCGATATAGCTTTGAGCTATTACATTGAACAATCGAATAATTGCGAAAAACACTACCCTAGGTTGGGTTAGTCCATTAGTCAGAAAACTTTTTATGCATTATTATTATTATTATTATTATTATTATTATTATTATTATTATTAATATTCTTACTCATCCTCGAAATTGGCTAACAATTCATGTCAATTATATTCATACATTCACCCTGCGCCTTCATGTTTCACTGTACAACTAAATATTCTTCGTCATTGACTTATATGATATAATCATTTGATCATACTGTATGATTAACCCAATATACATCAGTTCATCACAGTGATGCTTTTATCAATAAACCTAATTGTAAGGTGATATTTATAAAGTTTGACAAACGTGACGCCACTAGTATTGGGGTGTTAGCAAACTACTCCGCATACTCTCTTGATGTCAAATTTGACATACAAAGAGTTTGCCATGATTCATGGATGCCATACAGAGCAAGGTATCAAATATTGATCAGTTGATCGATTGCAGCCCGAGCGTCTAACGGGCGCCCACTACTCGGTGCAGTCGGACATCTGGTCGTTCGGTCTGACGTTGATCGAGCTGGCGGTGGGAAGGTTTGTTGTTGTTCTCTTGTGTGTTTTATGCTTGCCTGAAACGGCGATTCGGCGGGTTTGAAGACAGAATTAGGTTGACATGTTAACGCGTACGCGGCTAATAGTAGTTGCGTTTGTCGTCCAGCATCGCTCTATTTGAACTTTCTTACCTAGTAAAAGTGGTAGTTGCTATCCTGGAAAGATGTATCTTTCTTGAGTGTGGCCGGTTGATCTTTAATCTTTGGTTCCCACATTGTTCTTGCCTGATCTTTGATCTCTACCCTCTCCTTCAGGTATCCCGTTCCGACGATCACGAAGGCAGACTACGCGCAGATCTTCAACGTGCCCGTTGAGGAGATTGTCTTTGCCGACGAGAAGGCGGAGGTGGAGCCATTTTTGAATTTTGAATTTTTACGCCAGATTCAAATTTGAATATGGTTATTTAGGCGGCCGCAGTCCAGTCAGGCACGTCGGACAAGCTAGAGCCCGCGAACATGGCCATATTCGAGATGCTGGAGTACATTGTAAATCAGGTATACAGTATTGGTTGATTATTGATTGATTTCCTGACTACGGTAGTTTCGATTGGAAGTATTGATTGATGTGTGTCGATTTTTAGTGATTAGTTGTGAATCTCAAGTTTACAAACATTTATTTTTGTGTTTTAATTTTATTAATTTTAAAAATGTTTTCAGCCCGCACCGAGTCTGCCCAAGCACCTCTTCTCCGACGAATTGTGCGCATTTGTGTCGAAGTACGCTTTTATTTATTTATTTAAAAAATATGTTTTAATAAATCTCTGGAATTTAGTGAAAAATGGATTTTTCACATACGCACATGTGATTATCGTGGGAATTTGTCTTATTTGGGAAATAAATAATTAATACAATAATCAATATATGTCACTTGATTGCTCTCGCGCCATAAATTATTATTATTATTATTATTATTATCATAAAATTGAAGATGTCTGAAGAAGCAACCGGGTGAGCGTGCCACGCTGAAATCACTCGCCGGTGAGGCATTCTACACCAAGGTATCGATTGATTTATGGGATTATTGATTGATGGTCATGATTATTGATTGGTTATGGTCGGCGGCATTTTTGGTCATTGGTGCAGTGAAAGGGATTATAGTAAATGAACACTTGAAATAGTTATGGCTTGACGATTTTCCTTAACGTATGAATTATTGATTGGTTGCTTCCACGATTACAGTATCCTCTGATTACAGTATGCCGACGTGGATGACGGAGGAGCATTCGCAGAGCTCGTGAAGCAAGCGATCACCATGCCTGATGCCTGATCGGCCAACCCATTTCCCGCCATTTACCGTATTTTGATAGGGCGCGAAATTTAAATTTAAATATTGTTTATCTACGCTACCTGGGATACGTTGCTTTACGCTGCACACACTTTGGTTCGCTCCCCGCCCTCTCCGCGTTTCCTCGCCCAAATCCCGGTGTCTTCTTCCGGATATCTTTATCAAACGTCCCCCGCTTGCCCTGCACTCGACTCACCACATAACTACACCACCATTGTCTGATTACGGTAGCCGCACCACAAATCGTCCCATCGATTCAACGCCCCAACACTTTTGAGACATGTCATATAGATGCTAGAAGATGTTCTCTTTTTGAAAATTCTTTTAGATACTATTTTTTATTATAATATTAAATTCTTTTATCAAGATTCTCTAGATTTTCGTGATAGCAACAATAAATCGAAGAGTTAAATCGATAGTCTCACCCTTTAACTTTCTCTTGACACTCAATCTCTTTAATATTGATTTTTGATCTTTACTGCTGTTTTAGTGTAGGCTATAGGATTATTGTACTCGTTTTGGCACGGTGATCTGATTGTGCGATTGGGAAACGTCGCCTCACTCTTTTTTGTTGGATATCCATATTGTGTGCGAAAAGACGACGTTTCCTAAAACACCGATCAAACCACTGTGCCTATTCACCCTGTCTCATCTTAACACCACATTATCGATTAGTCTTATTGTATTTCCCCTCTATGAGGTAACCATGTACCCACCGTATTTGTGACCGACACCACCATCCAACACCAATAATAACTGTACAACGCTACTTTCGCTACTTTGCTCTTACTTTTGGCTATCTTGTGTTGCTCGTCCCTATGCCCCCCCCCCCCCCCCCCGGTCCCTCCTCACAAATTTTTCTCCCATTTTGCTGGTAATATTATACTAATTAGTGCGCGAAAAGTAACTTACTTTGTATCTACTTTTTCTCTATATGCTCATGAATTTGCGAAACAGTAACTAAAAGTAAATTATTATTAAGTTACTTTTCACGCGCTACTTGCTACAATATTACCCTGAGCCCCTTATCCACTCGCACCACAACGAAACCGTACTCAATCTAGTCTAATCATCAATACTATTTTTGTTAATATTATTATTGTAAAAAAAAACAACAACAACATGTTCGGGATTACAGTAGACGATAGTGTTTATGATGTGGTGTACTTTTTGTTCGTCTTTAAAGAAAAAACAGATGTCTATTATTGATTGATTTATCGATTTATTGATTGCTTGTTTGTGATGTAATAGTGTAATGTCAAAGCAAGGTAAAGTATACTTATGAAAGATGGCGTTTATCGATTGATGCATTGGATTATTGATTGATTGATTAAGCACTATGCAGTTTACGAGAGATCTGCCGTACCGAGATATCTGTGATTGGTGATCTTTGAACTTTGATCTTTGATCTCTTCTGGCTTGATATCAGTCTTGCTTGCTCAGAATCGTCTCTATCTTCTCGGCTTCTGGAATGGTTTAGTCTACACTTTGAATAGTGGCATATCTTTAATTAGACCCCTGCAGCGTTTCGTGAGTGGCCATGGTGTGTCAGAGAAAGAGGTAGAGCGAAAAAAGAGACGGTGCAATACCGTCATTTTACGCTGTATTATTGTAACCTAGCATGTGAGACCGACAGCTCACTACGCGAACCCCTACTATTATTGAAAGGCATTTACTCTGTCATGCTTTTCATTAAAGCTTAATGAGATATTTTCATGTACGCATAAGAAGCGAGTAGGTTACGGTATTTGGGATACTGTACTTTATAGTCGGATTACTGTAAATGAGCACCTTCACTCTCGTCCTTTTCTTGCTTAGCGTACATCCAGATACTCATCGCCAGCACTAGTATGGCCACAATCGGTATGAAGAAATACACGGCTGTAATGGGCAGTTTTCATTTCCACGAAAAGGGGTGGAGCCTAGGTTTTCGTCACGCGGAAACGCTCACCTTCGACGACGTCGTACAGCCGGTCCATTTGTTGTTGTCGTTGTATAGAGCTCGGGAAGGGACCTCTGCCTGCCCGCCCAAGTCTATTTCCTCAAGGCCTCCTCTATAGAAGAAAACGATGTCGACTTGAGGGGGTCTCTAGCGCGCGCTTTTGCGCTCTCTCGTTTTAGCGTGCTATCTCGTCGTGTCTTTCTGTCTGTGCTCTCTCGTGTTGGCGTGTTATCTCGTAACCTCTGTGTCTCCGCCCTCTCACTCTGTTGTGGTGTCTCCCGAGTCTCTCGCGTCTGTTCACTCTCTCACTTCCCCGCACTCTATCGCACACTACTTCGTAGGCCCGTCGAATAGGCCAGCTGAAGCGTGCGCTTAGGCCTCGGCGAAGTTCCAACGCTGCACTCTCTCAATTTCACACGCTCTCTCGCCTTGCCTCTCTTTCTCTGGCGCTCTCTTCATTTTCACTGTTCTCTAGCTACTTTGTGTGTGTATTTCACTAGTCAATGCGAAATCGAAACGAAATCGACCTCACCCTCGTTTGTCTGTCATGTGCATACTAGCTTTTTGACCCACGATTTCCATGTCTGTTTATTGATCTTCTGTTCTTTGGTCTTTGATCTTTGCTCTCTTAGTTTCGTTCAACTTGAGGATATACGTTGTGTTCTTTCGGGCGAAGATTTGCTTTCGTGTAGTTTGATCTTTGATCTTTATATGTCGATAAACGCGTGTATAGTGTGAATCAGTCGCTAATCGTTAGTGACAAGTGTAGACAAGAGGATTAGGGCAAAATCTGCTCTGATTGCTGGGCACTCCATGTTGAGGCGTTGTGTTGTGAGTAAAACACACGGCGTTAAGCCATGAAATATTCGATTCTCTTCACGCGTAACTCTAATTGGTTCATTCATCCAACTGTTTTTTTATAACTGCGTTGTGTCTTTGAATACTTGTCTTTCGGCGCACTCAAAAAATCTTTATTTTTCGCTTAAATTGAAATTTTGTAACCCATCAAGTGACTTGAAAATAAGCCATATATAGGCCTTCTTGGGTATTAATTAATCGAATTATTGTTATGAGCGACTACGTATACTTATAAGTGTAGTTGTGGTAATTTGTGACGTCACTTCATCGAGACAATACGTTTCGTCATGAATACTGTCTCCGATTCGTTTGTTGAGAACTCACAGTCAACAATAGTGTCTTGAGAGCAAAGCTCACGCTTTGTATGCATGGCTCGTACTGCTTTGCGCTAGAGATCTGTTTGCTCACCATTAAATTTTACTGTTTTGGTGTTGGCGTGTTCGCTGTTATTCCGTGTGGACCTAGTGTTTACCGATCATGTTGGCGATTACTCTAGAATAACTCTACAATAATAGCTATATTACTCTAACAAATATTCTACGGTAGTCGATATGATGAACTATTCTTCTGTACGATATACGTTCTTTGTTGATGCTGACCATCATTGCTTTAGGATGATCTTTGATCTCTCAAAGTTGATAGCTTGTGATCGTTGACCCCATGCTTATCTGTTCTAATCATTATCATTGCTGATAGCTGAAGCTATGAATCATTTAATTGTCATCGCCTATCTGTGCTTTTGTTTTGATTTCTCGCTTGAACCTCGCATTTCGGGAACAGCTGTAGAGTAAATGATGCACGTATTATCGTTATTTGTGCTGTTTTCACCTAATTTTCCACCTTTCCGCCTAGCCATGCACACAACCTTTCTCCAGCCCGCTTATATGCGATACCATTCTCTAGATACGTTGCTGATTTTATGGTATTTCATTTGTTGACCCGCTGTTTTCATGTTTTTGTTCTTTCATATTCTTATCCCGAATAGCTTTACATTCAATCCATCGAACATTACTTCCCAAACATTCTATTGTGATATATTTGTTGTATGGCCAATCCACAATATTCTGGTGTAGTCCATTGTTCTTTGAAAGCCAGACAAGCGAGAGAGCATCAATTTTGAGAGAGTACATATGTTGAGCGGTGGTTCTGGATTCCAAAATGGAATGAACACTGCGAATCTGCTGCACTGAATAACTTGCTCGATCTCATGACACTAGATCTCTAGATATGATCTTTGATCTCGCAGAGTAGAACGGCGACATTGGACTATTCTTCTCTATCTGCCTATCGGTATTACTGTTGACCATCATTGCCGTAGAATGATCTTTGATCTCTCACAGTTGATAGCTTGTTATCTTTGACCCCATGGGGTGCATGCTTGTCTGTTCTAATCGTTATCATTACTGATATGCTGAAGCTATGAATCGTTTAATAGTCATCGCCTATCTGTGCTTTTGTTTTCATTTTTCGCTTGAACCTCGCATTTCGGGAACAGCTGTAGAGTAAATGCACGTATTATCGTTATTTGTGATGTTTTCTCCTAATTTCCCACCTACCCGCCTAGCCATGCAGACAGCCTTTCCCCAGCGTGCCCACCTATGTGCGATACCATGCTCTAGATACGAATTCAGGCACTACTTCAGAATAGGGTACCAGTCCAAAATAATAGTATAATTGCCTAAGATAAACGTCCTTTCCTTTGTATTAATTTCATTTTTCATGTCCTTTTGGACTTGCCCGGTGTTCTGGTACCCTATTCTGAAGTAGTGCCCAAATTCATTACTGTGAGCATTGCTGGTGTTGTGGCATTACATTTGTTAAACCCGCTGTTTTCATGTTTTTGATTTGTCATATCCATCTCTCGAATAGCATTATATTCAATTGATTGTACTCCGGTTTTGTAGGGTAATATTATAGTAAGTAGAGCGCAAAAGTAACTTACTTTATACTTACTTTTTTGTTACTGTTTTGCTATTTCATAAGAATATAATGAAAAAGTAAGTAAAAAGTAAGTATAAAGAAATTTACTTTTTCACGCTACTTACTATAATATTACCCTGCAAAACCGGAGTAGTTTCGACGTCTATATTGCGATATTACCGCGTGTCAATTTTGAGAGAGTATGGTGAGCGGTCGTTCTAGATTCCAAAATGGAATGAATACTGTGAATCTGCTGCAGTGAATGACTTGCTCGATCTCACGCATTGGATTTCTAGATATGATCTTTGATCTCGCATTGTAGAATGGTGACATTGGACTGTTCTTCTCTTCATCTATCGGTATTGCTATTGCCCATCATTGCTGCACGATGATCTTTGATCTCTCATAGTGGAAACCTTGTTATCTTACAATCAGACCCCATGTTTGTCTGTTCTAATCGTTAGCATTACTGATAAGCTGAAGCTATCAATCATTTAATAGTCATCGCCTATCCGTGCTTTTGTTTTTATTTCTCGCTTGAGCCTCGCATTTCTGGAACAGCTGTAGAGTAAATGCACGTATTATCGTTATTTGTGATGTTTTCTCCTAATTTCCCACCTTTTCGCCTAGCCATGCACACAGCCTTTCCTCCAACGTGCCCACCTATGTGCGATACCATACTCTAGATACGAATGCATTACTGTGAGCGTTGCTGGTGTTGTGGCATTACATTTGTTTTAAAAACCCGCTGTTTTCATGTTTTTGATTTGTCATATCCATCTCTCGAATAGCATTATATTCAATTGATTCTAGCTTCGACGTCTATATTGCGATATTACCCTGTGTCATTTTTGAGAGAGTACATATGGTGAGCGGTCGTTCTGGATTCCAAAATGGAATGAACACTGCGAATCTGCTGCACTGAATGAGTTGATCGATCTCATGATATTAGATATTTAGATATGATCTTTGATCTCGCAGAGTAAAACGGTGAGATTGTACTATTCTTCTCTATCACTCTATTGGTATTGCTGTTGGCCATCATTGCTGTAGGATGATCTTTGATCTCTCACAGTTGATAGCGTGTTATCTTTTACCCCCAATCATGCTTGTCTGTTCTAATCGTTATCTTTGATGATAAGCTGGAGCTATGAATCATTTAATAGTCATCGCCTATCTGTGCTTTTGTTTTTATTTCTCGATTGGGGCTAGCATTTCGAGAACATGTATAAAATAAATGTTATTTGTGATATAGTTATTGTTTTCTCCTAAATTCCCATCTTACCGGAACCACAGATGACCAATTATCATACACTTGATGCGAACAGTAACATCAGATTTCACATTGCTTGCATCATGGTTTAGTTTATAAAATATAAGGGTACATGTGTCGTCGGTAGTTGTCCGCAAAAAGTGTTTTTGATATTTTTTACGAAAAAAAAACCCTTGTTTACTTGGTTGTTTCGTTTGTGTTGAGTTTTACCCTATGTATAGTATTGCAGCAATACCATGGTCTAGATACGAATGCATTACTGTGAGCGTTGCTGGTGTCATTGCTTTCACTTGTTGAACCCGCTGTTTTCGTGTTTTTGTTTTGTCATATTCTTAGCTCGAATAGCTTTACCTTCAATACCTCGAACATTTCTTCCCAAACATTCTATTGTGATATCGCCCCGTGTTGTATGACCAATCTACAATATTCTGGTGTAAGTCAGTTCTCTTTGAACGGTACGTAGACATGCGAGAGAGCATCAATTTTGAGAGAGTATATATGTTGAGCGGTCGTTCTGGATTCCAAAATGGAATGAACACTGTGAATCTGCTGCAGTGACTTGCTCGATCTCATGACATTAGATCTCTAGATATGATCTTTGATCTCGCATAGTAGAACGGTGACATTGCGCTGTTCTTCTCTCTGTCTCTCGGTATTCCTGTTGACCATCATTGCTGTAGGATGATCTTTGATCTCTCACAGTTGATTGCTTGTGATCTTTGACCCCATGCTTATCTGTTCTAATCGTTATCTTTGGTGATTCGGACAAACGATTACTCATTTTGTTTCCATAGCCAGACAAGCGAAAGACGATTGCATTTGAGAGAGTTTCTATGTTGAGCGGTCGTTTTGGCTTTCACAGTCTATAGAACATTGTGCATCGCTCGACTGCTTTTATTTTTTTAAATTATTTCACCCCTTAGGGCTAACATTTCGGGAACAGTGATGATTCTATTCGACATTTTTTCACTGTTCGTCATAGGTCGAAAAGTACATTGCAAACTACGAAGCCTGACCTCATTTTCACTTTTTTTTGTGAAAACACAAGCGCATTTTGTGATTTTTTTTTGTGAAAATCAGACCGCATTTTGCAAATCTGTAACCTAGCTATTCGACCTATGCTGTTTGTATGTTTTTCTGTTTCTATGACTTTGTTTTTTCTTGTCTCCCACTACAAACCACATATTATCCGGTGTGATGTGCGTATCACATCAGTCTGTTTCTCTTCCGCTTATTACCATAATACTGTAAGACTAACCAGCGAGTTTTTTTTTGTTTTTATTGGTAGCCATCCGTAAAATTGGACAACACACATTTACGGTTTTCAGTGAAATTTTTCTTTTTTTTTGGTTATTCACATGCAATTTTGTCTCAAAATCACGTCGGGGATATTTATTCACAGACCACTCTGACCTATCATAAGTTTTGCCCGCTGCGTTCTTGTTTTACGTATTGCATATTCACCTTATTATCTCTGAAAGAATTAATGGCATTGAGTGATCTTATTCTATATAACAAATTTCATGGCATTGTTTGGCTGTACCAAGTCAGGTAGCCATGCTCATCCATAAATTTTCGGTATTGACCGTATAAAATACACTTGTTTATTTGGTACGAGAGTAGCCAACCACTGCCACAGTGAATTTCTATTTTTAAAGAGAGAGCACCGGTAAGAGAGTAGGTAGATCAGAGAGAGCGAGGAAGGAAAGGAGGAAAGAGTGGGGAGTTAATCGATAGTTTTTCCTCTGTTTAGCAGCAGTAGCAATGCAATTATGCAAGTACATTTTATACGGACAATACCCTCGCAGTTTATTTTTATATAGCGGATCAATTCTCGAAATAGGGTGGATTGATTCACAAAATTCGTTATTTTCGCTTAAAAATCGTCATTTTAAGCTTCATTTCGCATCATGTGGCCTAAAATGGGGGCCTTATATAGTGGGTCAATCCTCGCAGTGCAAGAGTATGGCAATGTATGACTGCGTTATGCTGACGCCTCGCCGAGAAATATTCGCACAGCGTTTCTCCGCCACAGGCGAAAACAGTTGCGGTATGGCACACCATGGTGTGCTTTAACCGTCTGTGCTCTCTCACTTCTGCGTACTATGTTCGCTCTCCCTCTTGTTCGCTCTACCTTTTTCGGTGATTCGTTACTTCTCTTCACGCTTCGCCAACATTGTTTTAGTCTTTCAACAATTTTCATGCGGCTATGTATTTGAATGCTGGTCTGAGATCCCTTCGCGGGTGTGGAACAATCGAATTACCGTTGTGAGTGACGTCGTACGTGTAGTAGGGGTAATTTGTGACGTCACATCGTCGAGACAATACGTTTAGTCATGAATACTGTCTCCGATTCGTTTGTTTTAGAACTCACAGTCAACAATAGTGTCTTGAGCAAAGCTCACTTTGTTGTATGCATAGGTCGAAAAGTATGTTAAAAAGTACCAAGCCTGACCGCATTTTGAAAACCGATAACCTAGCTATTCATGGTTGTATGCATGGCTCGTACTGCTTTGCGCTATAGATCTGTTTACTCACCATTAAATTTTACTGTTTTGGTGTTAGCGTGTTCGCTGTTATTCCGTGTGGCCCTCGTGTTTACCGAGCAAGTTAGCGATTGCTGTAGATTCTACAGTAATCCCTAGATTACTGTAACCTAATGCTACAGTAATATATTCAACGATATGCGTTCTTCATTATTGCTGATTACCATTGCTGTCGGATGATCTTTGATCTCTCACAGTTGATAGCTTTTGATCTTTGACCCCATGCTTGTCTGTTCTAATCGTTATCATTGCTGATAGCTGAAGCTATGAATCATTTCATAGTCATCGCCTATCTGTGCTTTTGTTTTCATTTCTCGCTTGAACCTCGCATTTCGGGAATAGCTGTAGAGTAAATGCACGTATTATCGTTATTTTTGAGTTTTTCTCCTAATTTCCCACCTTTCCGCTTAGCCGTACATACAGCCTTTCCTCCTGCGTGCCCACCTATGTGCGATATCATACTCTAGATACGTCGCTGATTTTGTGGTATTTCATTTGTTGACCCGCTGTTTTCATGTTTTTGTTCTTTCATATTCTTATCTCGAATAGCTTTACATTCAATCCATCGAACATTACTTCCCAAACATTCTATTGTGATATATTTGTTGTATGGCCAATCCACAATATTCTGGTGTAGTCAATTTTTCTTTGAAAACCAGACAAGCGAGAGAGCATCAATTTTGAGAGAGTACATATGGTGAGCGGAGGTTCTGGATTCCAAAATGGAATGAATACTGTGAATATGCTGCACTGAATGAATTGCTCGATCTCATGACACTCGATCTCTAGATATGATCTTTGATCTCGCGTAGTAGAACGGTGACATTGTGCTCTTCTTGTCTTTATCTCTTGGTATTGACAATCATTACTGTAGGATGATCTTTGATCTTTCACAGTTGATAGCTTGTTATCGTTGACCCCATGCTTGTCTGTTCTAATCGTTATCATTACTGATATGCTGAAGCTATGAATCATTTAATAGTCATCGCCTATCTGTGCTTTTGTGTTTATTTCTCGCTTGAGCCTCACATTTCGGAAACAGCTGTAGAGTAAATGCACGTATTACCGTTATTTGTGATGTTTTTCTCCTAATTTCCCACCTTTCCGCCTAGCCATGCACACAACTTTCCTCCTGCGTGCCCACCTATGTGCGATATCATACTCTAGATACGTCGCTGATTTGTACATATGGTGAGCTGTGGTTCTGGATTCCAAAATGGACAGAATACTGTGAATCTGCTGCAGTGAATGAATTGCTCGATCTCATGACACTCGATCTCTAGATATGATCTTTGATCACGCAGTGTAGAACGGCGACATTGGACTATTCTTCTCTATCTGTCTATTGGTATTGCTGTTGACCATCATTGATGTAGGGTGATCTTTGATCTCTCACAGTTGATAGCTTGTTATCTCCGACCCCATGCTTGTCTACTCTAATCGTTATCATTACTGATAAGCGGAAGCTATGAATCATTTCATAGTCATCGCCTATCTATGTTTTTGTTTTATTTCTCGCTTAAGCCTCACATTTCGGGAACAGCTATAGATTAAATGCATGCATTATCGTTATTTGCACTAAACATGCGATACCAT
Organism: Parapristionchus giblindavisi; assembly: GCA_943737045.1. Classification (NCBI taxonomy): domain Eukaryota; kingdom Metazoa; phylum Nematoda; class Chromadorea; order Rhabditida; family Diplogasteridae; genus Parapristionchus; species Parapristionchus giblindavisi. The sequence goes on from CALSFV010000243.1 coordinate 484,877, forward strand.
GCTCTAGATACCGTTGCTGGAGTTGTGGCTTTCATTTGTTGAACCCGCTGTTTCCATGTTTTTGTTTTGTCATATTCTTATCTCGAATTGCTGTACACTCGATGGACGAACATTATCCAGTATTGTATGACCAATCCATATTCTGGTGTAAGCCATTTTTCTTTGAAAGGCAGACAAGCGAGAGAGCATTAATTTTGAGAGAGTACATATGTTGAGCGGTCGTTCTGGATTCCAAAATGGAATGAATACTGTGAATCCACTGCAGTGACTTGCTCGATCTCACGACATTAGATCTCTAGATATGATCTTTGATCTCGTATAGTGGAACGATGACATTGTACTATTCTTCTCTATCTTTCTATTGGTATTGCTGTTGACCATCATTGGTGTCGGATGATCTTTGATCTCTCACAGTTGATAGCTTGTGATCGTTGACCCCATGCTTGTCTGTTCTAATCGGTATCATTACTGATATTCTGAAGCTATCAATCATTTAATAGTCATCGCCTATCTAAGCTTTTGTTGTTGTTTCTCGCTTGAGCCCCACATTTCGGGAACAGCGTGGAGTAAATGCATACATTATCGTTATTTGTGATGTTTTCTCCTAATTTCCCACCTACCCTCCTAGCCATGCACACAGCCTTTCCTCCAGCGTGCCCACCTATGTGCGATACCATACTCTAGATACGAATGCATTACTGTGAGCGTTGCTGGTGTTGTGGCTTTCATTTGTTGAACCCGTGGTTTTCATGTTTTTGTTTTGTCATATTCTTCTCTCGAATAGCTTTACATTCAATCCAGCGAACATTTTTTCCGAAACATTCTATTGTGATATTGCCCAGTGTTTCATGATCAATGCACAATATTCTGGTGGTGTCTAGTTTTCTTTGAAAACCAGACAATCGAGAGAGCATTAATTTTGAGAGAGTACATATGGTGAGCGGTGGTTCTGGATTCCAAAATGGAATGAACACTGCGAATCTGCTGCACTGAATGACTTGCTCGATCTCATGACATTAGATCTCTAGATATGATCTTTGATCTCGCCTAGTAGAACCATAGGTCGAATAGCTAGGTTATCGGTTTTCAAAATCCGGTCAGGTTTTTCGATTTTTGGTAAATTTGGCTCTAAATCCGGTCAGGTTTTTCGATTTTTGTGCAATTTTGGCTCAAAATCAGGTCAGGTTTTTTCGATTTTTGTGAAATTTTGGCTCAAAATCCGGTCAGGCTTGGTACTTTATAACCTACTTTTCGACCTATGAGTAGAACTGTGGCAATTAACACTTTTTCTCTCTGTCTTTTGGTATTGCTGTTGGCCATCATTGATGTAGGGTGATCTTTGATCTCTCAAAGTTGATAGCATGTTATCTCCGACCCCATGCTTGTCTGTTCTAATCATTATCTTTGGATGACCAAAGGTGACCAATTATCATACACTTGATGCGAACAGTAACATCAGACATCTCATTGCTTGCATCATTGTATAGTTTTTAAATTGTAGATGTACATGTGTCGTCGGTAGTTGTCCCCAAAAAGTGTTCTTGATTTTTTTACGGTTGCTTACTTGGTTGTTTCGTTTGTGTTGAGTTTCACCCTATGTATAGTATTGCAGCAATACCATGATCAATGATACAGCTACTTTAGATACTAGATACTCTAGATGCTCATGGGTGTGTCTGGGCGAATTGCTGGTATTGTGGCACTTCATTTGTTGAACCCGCTGTTTTCATGTTTTTGTTTTGTCATATGCTTATTTCGAATAGAATTTCATTCAATTCTGTTTTTCACTATCTGTCTATCGGTATTGCTGCTGATCATCACTGCTTTAGGATGATCTTTGATCTTTCACAGTTGATAGATTGTGATCTTTGACACCATGGTTGTCTGTTCTAAAAGTTATCTTTGCTGATAAGCTGATGCTATGAATCATTTAATTGTCATCGCTCGTCTGCTTTTATTTTTTAATCATTTAACCCCTTGGGGCTAGCATTTCGGGAAAGTGATGATTCTATTCGACATTTTTTCCTGTTGTTATATAATAATATTATTCATGAGACATACAATGAAAGTTGTGATGATAAAAGGGAAAATTTCTATGATAATGACTAGCCGCGCCTCGCAAGCTCGGCGCGACTATCGTGGAGGGGGGGGGACCCCGAACCCCCCCTCCCATCTGTGTGCTATTTAGTATTTGTAATAGCGAAAATGGTAATGAATTTCTCACCGTTCGTCTGTCTGTACGTCTATTGTTTGTTCCATGTCTTCCTCCAGGAACCCCTCATGATCTATGCGTGTGACGTGAACAGTAGCATCACGTATCACATCTGTTTTTCTTCCACTTCCACTTGTTACCACTGCTGCAATGTTGTAGATACATCTCTGATTGTGACCGATCAGAGACGGTCCCTGGTGATCCCGCGGGATAAACCCAACTGCATGCTTTTGATTTTTATGGGTGCCTGCAAAGTTGGACACTGACATATTTTATTGAAATTTGCCTATTTCTTTCGGATACCCACGTGCAATTTTGTCTCAAAATGTGGATACACTAACGCGCTTATACCGTCGGGGGATATTCACAGACTTCTGACAATCATCAGTTTGGCCCGCTGCATTCATGTTTTGCGTATTGCATATGCAATAAAGGTATAATAGAGCTTTGGTACTCGAAACCGTGGTTTTAATGTCATATACTATTTCATAAAGTATGATCTATTGGAAAAAATACTGTCGTGAGCTAAAAATTACATCGACTCGACTTGCAAGCAGTTTATATAAAAAATTTCATGGAATGTCTTTTATCGCTGTACCAAGCATAACTCAACCCAGTCAGGTAGCCGTTCTCATCTCGCATGACTTCCCTGTGCATCTGTGACTTGCTGTGGCTGATTTCATAACATTCGATTTGCGATGCCACGTTCTTGATCGAGTGTATCGTAGCATGACGACTGTTTTTATCGGTATTTGATGTTTGTTCTTCAACACTCGCCTGTTCTACTTAATTTATGTCGCTATCTCCATCTCCTATACTCTCCATCGCTATTACTATTTCTCGGTCTCTCTCTCTATATTCGTATCTCCATAACTATCTCCCTCTACCTCTCCCTCTCCTTTTCCTCTCCCTCTCCTTTTCCTCTCCCTCTCCTTTTCCTCTCCCTCTCCTTTTCCTCTTCCTCTCCCTCTCCTTTTCCTCTTCCTCTCCTTTTCCTCTCCCTCTTTCTCCCCCTCCCCCTCCACTCTCCCTCTCCCTCTGCCTCTCCACTTCCTCGTTTCCTCATCTTGTTGTCGTCGTTCTCTGTCACATAGCAAGGTCAACCACAGTTTAACTGTCCTATACTCCCCATCTCGCCCCCCCCTCTTGTTTTCCCCCGATGATCATCTACCGCATTTCGTTTCTCGATTACCACAATATGTACGCTGTGTTGTTCTGACTCATTCTCTAGTATACCCTAGCCTTGTGACTTTGTCCATCCCATCACTTCCTCAAATAGCTTTGGAACCGTGTGCGCTCTGGTCGCTCTCTAGCTTTCGTCCACTGCGACAGGCGCGTTAAAGCTCAGATTTTCGAACGAAAGGCGCTTAGTCGGACCAGTAGAAATGTTACGGATCCTTTAATAGCTTCGAGTTGCTTAACTTCGATGCCAACTCCCTATGAGTCATATACGTTTAGTCGTTGTTGATTTTACATCATCGTGCTTCAGATCATTTCATTTATTCCCATCTGAGCATTAATGTCTGATATGATAAATAATTGAATTAATTAATGGAATTGCTTCAGATGCCTCCAGCATCGTCGACGTCGTTGACCACGTCGACGCCCTCCTCGACGGAGTGCCGTCTGGCGGCACGAAGAGCCATAGGCGTGCTGCGAAGACAGCAGCGAAGGACGGCCGAACGGGCGATGGGAGCAGCGCCAGAGCAGGAGATGCGAGGGTACGGTAGTTTTGGGAAGAGTATACGGTAGCTCTGGTGATTGAGGGTACAGTAGTTTTGGGAATGCACGATAGTATACGGTAGATTTAATGATTGAAGGAGATGCGAGGGTACGGTAGTTTTGCGAATGCAGGACGCGATAGTATACGGTAGCTCTGGTGATTGAAGGAGATGCGAGGGTACGGTAGTTTTGTATACGGTAGCTCTGGTGATTGAAGGAGATGCGAGGGTACGGTAGTTTTGTAAATGCAGGAGACGATAGTATACGGTAGCTCTGGTGATTGAAGGAGATGCGAGGGTACGGTAGTTTTGGGAAGAGGATAGTGTACGGTAGCTCTGGCGATTGAAGGAGATGCGAGGGTACGGTAGTTTTGGGAAGAGTATACGGTAGTATACGGTAGCTTTAGTGATTGAAGGAGATGCGAGGGTACGGTGGTTTTGTGGATACAATGCACTGGTATACGGTAGATTTAGTGATTTAAGTAGATGGGTGGGCACCATTCTTGTACACTGTTAAGGAATATAATAGGTTTACTGATTGCTCAAGATGTGATGATACTGTAGGTTTAGAAAAAAACATGATATGATGGTGTAGACTCTAAACTTTAGTGATTGTAAGAGATGATAGACGTACGGTAGTTTTAATGATTCCTCGAGGTGACAGGGTACTGTAGAAAGTTCCTACATTACCCTCTCATCTCGTGCAATCATTATAATTACCGTACCCTCACACCGCTTCCATTCCTACTCTGTACTATTGATGTTGTACTTTGATCTTTGACCTTTCCAGGAACGAAAGCGAATCGGCTCTCGAGCAGCTCGCCATGTATCATTTGCGATCTATTGCTGCAGAACTCGAGGTGAGGTAGCAAAAGAATCGGGCTGAGCCGGGGATTGAACCCGGGACCTCTCGCACCCTAAGCGAGAATCATACCACTAGACCACTCAGCCATGTTGAGAGAAGGGAACGACCACTCTTTTGTGTGAAACTTGCTAAGAATGAAATGCAAAAGGACAAAAGAATCGGGCTGAGCCGGGGATTGAACCCGGGACCTCTCGCACCCTAAGCGAGAATCATACCACTAGACCACTCAGCCATGTTGAGAGAAGGGAACGACCACTCTTTTGTATGAAACTTGCTAAGAATGAAATGCAAAAGGACAAAAGAATCGGGCTGAGCCGGGGATTGAACCCGGGACCTCTCGCACCCTAAGCGAGAATCATACCACTAGACCACTCAGCCATGTTGAGAAAAGGGAACGACCACTCTTTTGTATGAAACTTGCTAAGAATGAAATGCAAAATGACAAAAGAAACGGGCTGAGCCGGGGATTGAACCCGGGACCTCTCGCACCCTAAGCGAGAATCATACCACCAGACCACTCAGCCATGTTTAGAAAACGGGATGTCCACTCTTTTGTATGAAACTTGCTAAGAATGAAATGCAAAATGACAAAAGAATCGGGCTGAGCCGGGGATTGAACCCGGGACCTCTCGCACCCTAAGCGAGAATCATACCACTAGACCACTCAGCCATGTTGAGAAAAGGGAACGACCACTCTTTTGTATGAAACTTGCTAAGATTGAAATGCAAAAGGACAAAAGAATCGGGCTGAGCCGGGGATTGAACCCGGGACCTCTCGCACCCTCTGGTGTTGAAATCCTTGCATGATCACGAATACAAGTATAATCATGCATGATTCGAGATTCCATGCATGATCATGCATGGAATATCCATCGTTCGTGATCATGCATGGATCTTCCGTGATCATGCACGAATTTTCCGTGATCATGCATGGAATGACAGAATCCATGCATGATCACGGATAATCCATGCATGATTCGAGTATATTCCCTGCATGCACAGTATTCTGGTCCAAGCCATTTTTCTTCCAAAGCAAGACAAAGGAGAGACCATTGTATTCGAGAGAGTTTGTATGTTGAGCGGTCGTTCTTGCTTTGAAAGTCATGAGAACGCTGTGCATGATCATGCCACTAATTGCACGAATTTTACTGGGATCATGCAAGGATTCAAACACCTGAGCCCTAAGCGAGAATCATACCACTAGACCACTCAGCCATGTTTAGAAAACGGGATGTCCACTCTTTTGTATGAAACTTGCTAAGAATGAAATGCAAAATGACAAAAGAATCGGGCTGAGCCGGGGATTGAACCCGGGACCTCTCGCACCCTAAGCGAGAATCATACCACTAGACCACTCAGCCATGTTTAGAAAACGGGATGTCCACTCTTTTGTATGAAACTTGCTAAGAATGAAATGCAAAAGGACAAAAGAATCGGGCTGAGCCGGGGATTGAACCCGGGACCTCTCGCACCCTAAGCGAGAATCATACCACTAGACCACTCAGCCATGTTTAGAAAACGGGATGTCCACTCTTTTGTACGAAACTTGCTAAGATTGAAATGCAAAAGGACAAAAGAATCGGGCTGAGCCGGGGATTGAACCCGGGACCTCTCGCACCCTAAGCGAGAATCATACCACTAGACCACTCAGCCATGTTTAGAAAACGGGATGTCCACTCTTTTGTATGAAACTTGCTAAGAATGAAATGCAAAAGGACAAAAGAATCGGGCTGAGCCGGGGATTGAACCCGGGACCTCTCGCACCCTAAGCGAGAATCATACCACTAGACCACTCAGCCATGTATGAGCAAGCCTAAGGGGTGGGTAAGAAAGGAGAAGCTTAACTTGTTTCAGTGTGCGCGATTGGGAGTGAAGAGTGGAGGAATGTCCAATAGTTCGCTTGAAACAGGATAGACATGGACGAGGAGAGATGCGGGTAGAGAGTATGGAATATGGAGAGAGTGGTAGAGAGTGAGAGTGTGAGACACGTAGGAGAAGTGGGTGAGCAGTGAGTTCATGACTTGAGAGACGTTGACACTTGTGGTTCGAGTGTTACACTGTCGTATGTGTGTCTGTTGGTTGCTCATTTTTAGCGCAAGACGCCTATCCTTTTCCCCTGAATATATTTTGTCCAACCAGCGCACAACGTTTCTCCCACACAGGGAGAGCGCTCATTGAAAACTTGGCAAAATGCCACAAAAATTACGGTCGCAATCTGCGCTCTCTCACTTTTACGTAGTCTCTCGCTTTGTCGCTCTACCCTTTTCTGTGTCCCGCCATCACCGCGGTCGAAACGCTGTGTAGCGAGCTGCCCAACTTGATCTTTGCCCTATACACTCTGGGCAAAATACATGATGTGCAAGTAAATCTTACAATTAGCTCAATGTCACTCAATGATCACCCGTTTTCTTTTAACTTTGTTCACAATCATCGTTTTTGATCTCTAACCTCTCTAACCTCTTTTTGATCTTTGATCTTTGTTCTCTAACCGATGAAGAGATCTTTCACCTCATTGGTTTCCTTCCCTATGATCTCGGTTTTTCGTTGCTAGTTAACTTATTTAATCTAAAAATTTATATTTAAAGTGCATGCATACTTATTCTTGTACATCTGTTAATGATAATAATTTAATTGCTCCCGTTGCAGGATGAAGTCCGTGCGTATCTTGGCGGCGGCGCGATCAAGCCGAACGGTGTGCTGTCGTTCCTAGCGCCAGATGGACGCGCTGACGGCGTCAGCGTTGAGGATGTGCTGCGATCGGCTCGTAAGTGCGCTTATTGAATACTGGATAAGTATAGTTTTTATACTATTGCATACTTTATACTATTGAATCGATTTGATAGTTTTAGTTCTTTGCGATTCTAGCGTACGATAAATGAGATATGAAAAATAGGATTAGAACAGTGCTGTAATTTGTATTTAACGAATTATGATATTGTTCTTTTGACTTGTATTTGAGTGGTGTTTCCGTTTTGCTCCCAGAGGCCGTATGATGAGTTTATTCTCTTAGCCAGGAAACCCCATACACTTCGCGCGGTAAATCATCAATAAATATATAGTATAGTATAGTATAGTAGAGATACCTTGTCCTACTTCATGAATCATACTAGTCATACTAGTAGTTGTGAAAGTGATGCAAGGTAACATGAACTTGATCCAATGAAATACGATGGGATCAAAGTTTGAATGAACAAAAATGAATCAGGTGATGCTATAGGGGCGGTATTTAGTAGTGTAAAGAGTTTCTCCTGGCAGACGAACACTTGAGAGCTCAAACAGACAATTGCATCGTCTATTTTCTTCATAGGTCGAAAAGTATGTTGCAAAGTACCAAGCCTGACCGGATTTTACAAACCGATAACCTAGCTATTCGACCTATGGGTAGGTAGCGCCAGGGTTTGGTAGATCGATGTATATAGTCATTTGTGGATTGTACGTAGGGATTAATGTTGCTCTAGTATTATTTAGTCTGTTTGATTCTGTGACAAACGTAGCTATCCGACCTATGATCTTCTTGCAGGCGCTACCGCAGAGGGGCGCCTTGGCGCCATCCGGCAGCTGGACGCGCCGCATCCGTCTGCGCCCGTCCGCGTCCCATCTCGAGAACACGCCGAGCCGGCGGTTTACGGTAGCCGCCATGATGAAGAAAAGCCGGCTAGGATGAATGAGACGTTCACCATTCCGAAGATGGAAGGATTCGGCGATATCAGAGAGTTCTCGGAGCAGATGTCGGCTAGGTATGGTCTTTGGTCTTTGATCTTTGATCCTTGATCTTTGATCTTTGATCTTTTGACTATAATCAAATAGCTGACATCAATTCGTTAAAGTTTAAAATACTTATATCCTCTTTCTATGAGCGTAGGGATACTGTGTTTTTGTTGGCAGTGATCTTTGATCTTTGTCCTTTGATCGCTGAAATTTGTATTCCACTCCCGTTCAGGGCTCCCGGTCCGTTTCATGCTGACTACGAGTACGTGAGGCGCGAAAGCAAGCGAGTCACGATCCTACAGGAGGGCTCGGATGACGAGCGGAGGTATCATTTTAAGGATCTAATTTTAAAACCAGAATTGGATCACACTGTTGAATCCCGTGCAGCATCTATATTTAACGAAATTGAGTGACAGTGATCTCACTGCTTATTGTTGGCTGACTTGATATAGGCAAAGAATGTTAATGACGCACCTCGAGTCACTTTGAAATGAAGCTCTGACAATGCTCGATCGCTATCTTTGTCTACGAGAGAGCGTTGCCAGAGCGGAGAGTAAAATTAGCTAGGGGTATGCCTTTAAACTGGAAGCAACCAATAAAATATCTGCTAATCTATAATATGGATTTGCGGCCGCTCCACCGCACAAGAGGCTCCTCCCCTCTTCACTTTTCCTGACTGTAGCAGAAGGCGTGATCAATTGATTTCTCACCTTCCCCCCCCCCCCCATCCCCATCCACCTCTCTTTTAATAATTTTATTCCTTCGCATATTTTTTCTTCCACTCGAACACTTTGTACTTGTTGAAACACCCTTGCGGTGTACGATAAATAAATAAATAAAGAATCTGCAGTCATACACGCTTTGCTCCTATCACTGACTAAGCGAAAGTGACATTGTAACCGTCATTTTTTTGCTTCCAGAAGTTCGGATGATGATGAAGTGCCCGTTGTGACGCTCTCAACGATGTCGACGCCGTCCTCGGTGAAGCAAGTCGTGCAACAGGTATACGATAGCCGATCTTTGGCTGATTGATCTTTGATCTTTCGTTTTTTTTTGTGATTCCTGAATAGTTATAGTCATACGTTTTCGATACCCTCGCCGTTTATTTTCATATAGTGGTTTCAATTTTCGAAATATGGTGGGTTGATGTCATTTTTAGCTTCATTTCGCACCAAGTTGCCTAAAATGGGCCTTATATAGTGGGTCAATCCTCGCATTGCGAGGGTATGAAAATGTATGGTTATAGTATGCGTGATTAGAGATTTGAAATGAGAGATCAAGGATCAATGATCACGAAATCCTTTTCTTTCAGTTGCACTCTGAGCTTGCTACCGATCGATCATTCGTGGCGGCCTTCCGGAGCGGAGACGCGGATACGACGCGTCGAGAGGTGGAGCGACGCCTGCGAGAGCGGGCGGTGTTGGAGATTGAGGAAGGTACGATCTTACATTAGGTGTCTGACCAATCAATCTACTTGTATTCCTTTACTTCTTTTGCGCACATCTTTACATGGGAGGGTAGATCAAATATCAAAGATCAATAGCCTGTGTCCGGCGAGGCGATGTACGGTCTTTAAGTTTTGTCATTTAGTCTTTTCTTTGTTGTGGGAGTTGCAGAGTATCAGAGCATCAACAAAACAACGAATGAAATAAACTAGAAAGTGTATGTATGTGTATTAATCCATTAGTCAATCAATCAATTAGTCAATATCCTTCAGAAGAGGAAGAAGTATATCGTCCATCAGCATCAATGAAGAGACACGACGACGTCGACGCCCATCCTCCACTGCCACTACTCCATTCGACTCCTCTACGACGACGAAGACCCGATGAGAAACAGATGATAACGTCATCGATGAGAACGAGACTGAGGGAGGAGGAGTGGAGGAAGGAGGAGAAGGAGAATGAGGGACGACAGGTGGGTCATGTCTTCCGCGGTGGCCAGAAGACGAAAAGGGAGAGAGAGTGTGGGAAAAGTGGAGAGTATTCTTTTCTTTTTGCGATTTCTAGAACAGACCATAAATAGCTTGAATATATAATTTATAGTAAGCATAAATATTAACATACATAAATTACGTATTTCTTGTGTAGTCATCTAGAGATTATATTGGGAATTATAACTGTAATATTGGTTGAACATCGCGAATCGACGATATTTAAGCAATGTGTGAAACCTATCCGAGCAAGGGCTTTTATATCGACCAATCTTTCTATAATTCTATAATTCACAACTTTTATCACACCCAAGCCCTCGGAGAACTTAGAAATACTATACGAAATGAAGAGAACAATTTAGAAAAAAATAGTTCGAACAGCTACGTTACAGATTTTCAAAATTCGGCCAGATTTCCCAAAAAATCGAAAAAAATGAGGTCTGGCTTCGTATTGTGTAATAGTGTTCCGCATTCGTGCATTAGTCGTGCAATTCGTGCAATAGTTGCATCATTTTCAGTCATTAGTGACATTTAGCGGTCGCTATTTTTAATGCTTCATTGGAATTTGCATTTATCTAACAAAGAAAAGCATTAAAATAACGACCGCTAAATCATTTAACCTAAATGTCACTGATGACTGAAAATGATGCAATTATTGCACGAATTGCACGACTAATGCACGAATGCGGAACACTATTGTGTAACGTACTTTTCTACTTATACTTCCCATCCCATGTCATATTATGTGTTGGATTAAGGATGAGAATAATAATGAGCAACTACTGAGAATGAAACAATCAATGACTGTAATATTGGTTGAACATCGCGAATCGACGATATTCAACCAATGAGTGAAACCTATCCGAGCAAGGACCTTTTTATATCGTAATTCATTTCTTTTTATATCTTTTCTCTCAACCAAGAGCGGCCTCACAATCAGTAAACAAAGAAATACTATACGAAATGAAGTGAACAGTTCAGGAACTTACGTTACACATTTTCTAAATTCAGCGAGATTTCCAAAAAAAAATCTGAAAATGCGGCCAGGCTTCGTAGTTTGTAACGCACTTTTCGGCCTATGCTTCCATCCCTTTTCCTGTTATGTGTGAAATGACGTAATAAGGATAAGAATAATGAGCTAGCACGGAGAATGAAAGCACCAATGGTAGTAATAGTTTCCCGTTTCAGACGGTCGACATTGGGGTTGGGACGACGAATGGCGCGGCGGAGCCACCCGCGCAAGTGTGCGCGTCTGTTCAATGCTCGCTCGAGGTGAGGGTCAATCGCCGCCTCGGCGAACCCGAGACGGGTTTGGTGACATAATAATTCAATATCAATCAATAGCTCTGTGATTACGGTAGTTTCTTCCGTTCAGGACCCGCATGATGTCTCGCAAGCTTCGTCTCACGCAGTATCGATCTCCACGAACGGATCGTCTAGCTTTGGCCAAGTGCCGCAGCGGTTGCTGGTTGAGCATATGAGTGGAAGGTAGGTCTTGCTTGTATTTTACTGGGGTTACTGTAGCTTTTAACTCGCTGCTACTGTAGCTCTTTAGAAATTTTAATTTAGTGGCTAGTGATGTTTATACAGGGTGCGCCAAAATTACCCGAACTGGTGTCACCATATGATTCCCATGCCCCAATGCATATGCGCAACCCCTATTGTAGCATCATGACGAGTGATCATTGGCCACTCCGTATGCAAGGTTTCAAGTCAGTTAGTCAAGTCTTCTAGTAATGAGGAAGTAATGTCGACCGCGACCCATCATTCTGAAGTGTACAAGAACAGAGTGACATCCTTCATCAGCTCGGCTTTCACGAGTCTGCTTTTTTCGATACCGGTATCAGATACCAAGATATTAGTACTAAAGAGGAACGTCCGGGCAGAGGTAGACCAATCTCACTTCCCACCGCTATGAACCGAGATCCAATCCAAAAGATGGTGTTTCAAAACCACAAGTTGACGATCTGGAGACTTGATATCTCGAACACTTCCATTCCTCGTCTCCTCAAGTCTCAGCTGACTCTTCTCCCTTACAAGTACCGTAAACTATTAGAACCGAATGAGCGACAGATCAAGCTCCGCTGAGAACGGAGCCATTGACTGTTAATGCGTTGTGCTAGGTCCGCGCACATCAGCACGATGTTCAGTGAAGAGAATATCTTACCTTCAAAGGCAACCTGAATATCAAGAACAACAGAATCATTGCCTATAATCCTGAAGAATCCTACAGGACAGCTGGGGTCATGGGTCATATCAGTCATCCACAATACGCCAAGGGTTTAGCTGCTTTTTGCCCAAATTGAAAGTCCCCTCTCGTTTTTGCCACTCCATGTGTCTAGATCAATAAACCATATTATACCAAGTGCATCCTCGAATACGCACTTTTACTCCAATACCATACCCACTTCGGTCAGGACCACTAGACCTTTCGGTAAGATTCTGTAGTCAATCACATGACAAAGTTGACCCAGTCGTGGTTTTTCACCCGTGCACTCGGCTAGACCTATCACACTGAATGGCTTCCGAACTCCCCCGATCTCAACATCCTCGACTGCAGTGTTTGGAGGTGTGGTAGGCCAAGATGTCCTCTATCAAGCACCAGACGCTCGACTCCCTCAAGGCTCCCCTTCTCAAGGCATGGGACAAACTCTATGACATTTACCCGCGGGAATAGGCAATCGCATATGAGAAGAGACTCAAAGCCGGTGTCAGAGGTAAAGGAGGCCATACCGAAATTCGCTAATATGTTTTTGTTGCCTATATTGTTGACAAACTTTGCTATGAACCATATCGCTTAAATCACATTATAAAGGGGAGAATCATATGGTGACACCAGTTCGGGTAATTTTGGCGCACCCTGTAGTTGACTATTACTGTTGTACGGAAATGTATTTCTTGTTTAAAAATTTAAAAAAAAAATTTCACTGTAAATGAATACATTTAATTATTTATGCAGTACCCCGCTTCGGATAGTGAACGTGCGGCCCGAGGACATGGTCGGCGTGGACGAGACGCCCTCGACGCTCTACACGATGTACACTGGCGCAGGCGGATATCGACCGACGCCTGCCCCGCGGTCGTCCTCATCGTTATCGAGACCAGCGTCTGCGGACGAGAAGACGCCGCTGGCTTCGAGAGCAGTGTTCAGAGTTATGGAGGTACTGTAGACATCGGGATATAGGTCGGAAAGTATGTTAAAAAGTGCCAAGCCTGACCCCGCATTTGAGCCAAAATTTCTCAAAAATCGAAAAATCTTGTACTTTTCTGGTTTTCTGGGCTAGGATCCTGTGACATTATTGGCCTAACTGTTTTAATAGGGTCATAGATTATCGATAAATTAAAGGCTAATTTTACTGCTAATTTTACCAAGCTAATTTTACTCTCCGCTTTGGCGATACTCTCTCGTAGGTAAAGAAAGACAGAGAGGGAGTATGGCCAGAGCGGAGAGTTTCAAATTAGCTTGGGGTATCGCTGTAAGAAATACGCGAAATGTAACGTCACAATACTATCCTTCCTCAGGTCGACATCTCCTCCACATCAACGGACTCTCGCAGTGTGACGACAGCTACGACGCCAACTCCACTGACTCCACGGGCGCTGGCGCCCAGTCCGCGTCCGAGAACCAAAATCGAGGCGGCGAGAGGGACGAACGAGACTGGAAGTGAGAAGAAGCTGGAGGCGCCCGTGCTGGTGAGTTGTCACGTCTTGCTAACTTGGATTCTGGGATGACCGATATTCTGCCAGACGTCCATAGTTTGAGGTCACATCTAGCAAAAAAACAGGAGATTCCCCTCACAATGTTCTTTGATCTTTGATCTATATTGAGTAGATCAATTAAACGAATACATTTTTTCTTGATCGTAGATCTCTTCACTTCCAGGTGCCCGGACGTGACTCGCTGCCCATCTCCTCTCCCGACTCTCTCATTGAACGACTAGATCGGGTCAACATCGGGCCTGCTACCGTACCCCAACCGCTGGGTACAGTACCTCCAGCGTCTACCGTACTCCAACAATCTACCGTACTTCTACCTGACTTGACTACTGCACCTACAGTAGTACCATCTGTTCCTACATCATCACCTGATGTGGCCAATGTACCCGTACCAGTTGGCGTTCCTACTGCCCAGGCGCCAGCGTCCAGCCCCTCGGTGCCGACTCCGCCCCCTCGAAGACTCCAGATGTACCCGAGTAGCTCATCATCGATAGAGGAGGAAGAAGGAGAGGACACCCTTGAGCATCTGTCGCCCATCAGGGAGTCTTGAACAGATTGAGATAGATTACGGTAGCAAATGATTTATCAATTTGATTACCGTAGCTAATTATTTATCGATTTGATTACTGTAGCTCATATTTTATCGATTTGGTTACCGTTGTCCTGCTTCAGAGATCACCACCTCGCTAATGTAATTAGATTTGTATTTTGCATGAACCGTGCTTGTTCTTTGCTATTCTAATTTTCTGTCACGTTTCATTTTGTTGTAATCCCCTTGGTCTCGTCAATTCCAGCTCTATTTCTAGTGTTATTTATCGATTTATCGATTTTTGTGATTATACTTAATCATTCATATCTCTCGATTACCCCTATGGATCTCTTTGTCGTATAAACAATATGATCTCTTCCCCTATCCTCCTCTTGATTTTCTGTTTCGGTATACTGGTTTGAGACCAGATCGGATACTTGATGTCGATCGCATATCTGCTTCAATAATTCAATATTCATCTTCTCGTTTCATTCTTTCATTTTACTCGTAATATGTACCGTGTTTTCTGGAAAACACATAAATAATATTATTATTATTATTATTATTATTATTATTATTATTATTATTATTATTATTATTATTATTATTATTATTATTATTATTATTATTATTCATCAGGCAGTTCCTCCCTCGACCTCGTCCCCTCTCTCCAGCCCCCACCCCTTCCTTTCTTCACTTCATGGTGGCTCAGCTCCGTACACACGGATCCTCATGTGCCAGTATAACTACGGTACTGACCGGCGATGAGGGCGACTCGGACTACGGTAGTGCGGCTACCGTAACCGCCGGAGCGGAGGTTGAGACGGATACGGTAGAGGGACCATCGGAGACCGTGGAGGAGATTCCGCCGCGGCTGAAAAGGTCACCGCCGTCGTTCACACTGCCGGAAACTTGGTGAGTGCTTTGGGAAACGTCGAACGATGTAAATGCACTCGATGCGTTACACGTGCGTCTACGCACACAGAAATATGTTTTGTGAAATTTCATCATGGATAGACGCACTCGGCGCACCACCCTGCACACCAAAACCAAATTGTCATTGCAGGCGTTGCTGCATGAACGCGCGAGCATGTCCGGGCACTCGGTACAAGCCGACGCTCGTCGAACACGTTGCCAACACGCTGTCGCACGGGGTGAGTGGTGTGTTGGTGTAGGATGGATACTGTAGCCTACATTTCCATACATCTTACCGTAGATTGGTGTGTCCATTGTGTGTTGAAGGGCTAATAGATTAGTGAAACATTCGAATCTTAGTGAATCGATTCGGAGATCGCGTCAACTTTACTTAAAGGAATACCCCATGCTACTTTTACCCTCCGCATTGACAATACGCTCTCGTAAACAAAGAAAGTGAGAGAGTATTGCCAAAGCGGAGAGTTTCAAATTAGCTTGTGGCTTTAAGGATGCATTATTTAAAAATTTATGTAATAATAATTCTCGGCAGGTCGGCGTTGTGACGTCACTGGCGTTCTTCTTCGCCATGCTTTCGGCGTCCCATCGCGATCTGCAGTTCTACATCGTACTAGTGTACGGCGTGTGCACCACGGTACGCCGTTTCTCAAGCACACAACGAGCGCGAATTTGAAATTTTCGAAAAGCGAGATTACGGTAGAATATTATTGCAGCTGCTGTTTCTCGTCTCGTCGGTTTACCACTACTTCGAGATGCTGTATAGCGAGTCCAAGTTGTGAGTTGTGGATTGATTACGGTAGATTACGGTCGCATGGGTTACGGTAGAACGTGGCCTTACGGTAAACTGATTCTGTAGTATGAGTTACTGTAGTTTATTGATCATTCATGTATTATGGTGATTAATCTTTTGCTGATGATGACTGGTGGCGGGAATCATAGTCGTAAATGTTTACTTTCCTTTTTCTTTTAAGATTAAAATTACAATTAAAATTGTAGGAAATTCCTGAAACAAATCCTTTTAAAAAAGCAAGAAATCGAATTTCTCCGATTATGTTCTAGGCAGGTTGTTATCCAATTGTGAGAAGATATTTCAAGTGAATTTTCCAAGTGACTACCGTAACCCGCCAGATCGTTGCAGGATGCCCACGCTGCGGTACTACCTGCACATTGGAGATCGCACTGCGATCTACCTCTTCATCGCCGCCTCGTACACGCCCTGGCTGTCGCTTCGGTAGGTTTCAGGGGGGGGGGTACGGTAGCGGTCAAGGATTACGGTAGCCATGGTAGTTTGAGGGAGTACGGTAACGGCCAAGGGATACGGTAGCGATGGAACTATTGATTGATGATTTTTTTGCAGTCACTGCGGCCTGCTCGGTCTCAACGCGAAGGTGGTGACGTGGACGTTTGCGATCTTCGGTATGATGTACCAGTGGATGTTCCATGAGAGGTGGGGATTTGAATTTTGGAATAATGTGGTGATCAAAAGTTTTGAAAAGAAAGGAATAAGAGGATAGAGTGTGTGCAAAGAAGCGTGTTTCGCAGCGCTTTAACAGAGGTGCCGGGGCGCAGCGCGTTTCGATTGCGTGCGTCGGGGTCAAAGAAACGCAGTTGATAACCTTCATACTATTTATACATGTGAAAGCGATTACCGTATTTTTATGACGATATGTCTTCTAGTTTTCAGTGCTTTCTCTGTTTGACTGTAAGCTTTAATCTGTTCTGATTCAGATTCAAGCGCGTCGAACTCGCCATCTACATCCTCGTCGCGACGTCACCCGCCACTGCCGTATTTACGATGGTTGGTTGGATTATTGATTGATTTTAGAGCGATACCGTAATATTTATTTCAAATATTTATTTTTGAGTCGGAGGCAAAAATCGGGCGGGTCTTGCCGCTAGCGGCCGCCCATGTATAATTTATTTCGTCTCGAGACTCTTTCATCCATCTTCATTTTATATGCTTTTCAAAAATCACCATAAAGAGGTGGGCATACACTTTGTAACTTAAAAATTGGAACTCAACACTTTGAAACTGGCAAATTGAAAACGAAAAAATAGAACTGTAGAATTGTCACCAGCACATTTGCAAACATAGTTATGTAAATGTACACATTGGAACTGATTATAAGGAACTCTAATTTTGAATACGCAAATTTGTAACTATGAATTTGTAACCAAACATTTGTAACCAAAACTTTGTAACCAGGAATTTGGAACCAAGAATTAGGAACCATCATATTTGGAGTGAGGGAATAAACTCCCTCGTTTTTGGAAGCTAAAGGAAGCTCGGTTCAAATATGATGGTTACAAATTCATAGTTACAAATTTACGTATTCAAAATTAGAGTTCCTTATAATCAGTTCCAATGTGTATATTTACATAACTATGTTTGCAAATGTGCTGGTGACAATTCTACAGTAATATATAAAAAGTTCCAAATTTGTGGATTCAAAATTGAAGTTACAATGTGTATGCCCACCCATTTCATTGATTACAAATTCATTTTGCCAATTGTTTGATCGATTAATCAATCGGTAATACATATGATCATACTCTTTCAGAATGACTGGTCGGGTCTGGACATGATGGCGCTGGGTGGCGCCGTCTACCTCGTCGGCGTCATATTCTTCAAACTCGACGGCGTCGTGCCCTTCGCCCACACCATCTGGCATCTGCACGTCCTTGCTGGTAAGCGCCACACCATAATTATCTATCGCGAACTGACTTTTTAAAAAATATTGAAGGATTACGATAGGATTATTTTAAAAAACTGAATTTATTGCATTGCGAGAGATTACGGTAGCCAGGACACTTATCGATTGATTTCCAGCTGCGTCTATCCATTCGTATACCGTACTCACGACGCTACTGGGACCTGACGTGAACAATCCGATGCCTGCGTAGACTCCGCCCACTTGTTCTGCTTAGACTCCGCCCACTTATTCTGCTTAGACTCCGCCCACTTATCCAATTCTTCTCCCGATCCTGACTGTCCCTTTATACTAGACTCCAGTAGACTGATGATGTACCTAATACTCGGAATTTTGGTGTACTGATTGATTGTTGATTTATTGACTTATTCTTGCTGTATCCTACTAGATTTTACGCAACTTCCTCAGAGAATTATTGGTTGATTTCGTACTTGTACAGATTTTTTTGTGTGTATAGTCTTTGCATAATTGAAAACCTACTTTTGCGAGCATTATTTCTGGCCCTCACTGACATAATTGTAGTAGATTCGCTCAGGTCGTGTTGTCATTGTTCCTCCATTTTCCGAGCGGGACCGCACCCGTGTTCGATTTGTAATTTACGGTAGCTAAGTTCCTTATTGATTTTCGTATCTTATGATTCAAACTCACCAAAAAGCCACAATTGGTACGCTTATTGATTGATGTATGGTGCTAGATATGTTAAATTTATGTTCACACTATGGTTTGCTTAATAATTGATTTATCGCACGAGATAAATGTTATGCTGAAGTGTCCTCGAGCAAGATATTAATTAAAAAAAATTTATTATCGCAATGCTATCCGTGTAAAGCTACGTCATATCAAACGTTTGTGTCTATTTCCCTTATCATCCCTCAGAAAAATCCCGCTGAGGAAACAATCACTGCTGAGTAAGTACAGAGAGGTTCCCGGATCGCCACACAATAAAACTGAGACGAATCATAACAACGGGAGTAGGATATGATGCACACTAGTACTATTCCCCATCTTGATTTCTCCCTTTCTGGAATCCATACCTCTCCAAAGACATTCGTAAATTAGAAAAAGTCCAAGAATTGTTCACTCGTATTCTTTTTTATCGTCGTTTCCCCTCTTCTTCCTCATATCCTTCCTCATATCCCCTCTCTCTACCTTCATATATCGATCGGTTGCGTGTTTTGAATTTGGGACCTCTCTCTGAGCGTAGAACACTAAATCATCTTGTCCTGGCGAGACAGATCATGACAGTGGAAGTTAATATAGCCATGTCCTCTATGTATTCATTTAGACCGGTTAGATCTCGAGTCAATACTTTTGCCATTCATATAGAATTTACTCGTGTCACTTGTCGTTATCATTCTTTCGCTTTAAGAACCAGTAGACTTTTCAAGAAGCTACCCCCTCACATTATTTCCAGTGCTTCCCATAGACAATTTAGATCTCTGTTGTTACAATCGAATGTATTAAGTGATCTCATTACTGTGTAAAGTACTGTTTATTTACTCTTCCTTTAGCACCTGCCCATTCCACCTTGTTGTTTATCTCCATTCTGATCTTTGGTCTTGGTCATCTCAACTATCTACAATTACCCAACCCTCACGGTGTCATGCAGCCTCATCCACTGCTCATTGCTCACGGAGATATATATATATATATATATATATATATATATATATATATATATATAAATATAGCATCATGTCAAAAGATGAGCCCGATTCTTCAACTGAGTAATAAGACATTTCAAAGTTTCGTGATAATCAATGAATAGATTATATTAATAACTGTGATAACATACTTTATACTTTACTTTATTCCGATCAGCATAACGAATGCAAAGGGGGGTCAAAGCAGAATCTTCACATCCAATATGTAATTGTGATAAAATAATTGTTTATAACGTAGGAGTATCGATTTCCATGCACATTAAAGTTTAAATTATAAGATACGCGTAATGCCTCTGTCGCACACTATACATTAGCGTAAGGAGAGCAGGAATAAAAATGGCAGAAAGATATGAGCGCAATTAGGAGTTCTTAACTTTTGCTAATACGATTCGGGGAATCGAACTTTCTTGCCGACCAACCGGCCCGTTTGATTGCCCAGGCTCTTATCCACTAGGCCA
This sequence comes from Parapristionchus giblindavisi, assembly GCA_943737045.1. Taxonomy (NCBI): domain Eukaryota; kingdom Metazoa; phylum Nematoda; class Chromadorea; order Rhabditida; family Diplogasteridae; genus Parapristionchus; species Parapristionchus giblindavisi. Next base: position 505,328 of record CALSFV010000243.1, read on the forward strand.
TGGGCCCTTGTTATGTGAAACGGAATAGGTTCAACATATACTCACTAGAACCTCCACATATGTGCCGATGTATGGCTCCGCCCCTTTCTGGTAGACCCTTTTCATATACCGATTTTGGCTCCGCCCATTTAACTTCGCGGGCTTGGACACCAGATGAAAATGAGAGCACGCCCAAAAATTTTTATTAATTCCAAAATGAAGACCACCAGATGTCGCATATTCAGAAAAACATCTCTTCCTCTGAAGCAGTAGATGATCCATGACGACATCGACGACCTTCTGACGACGACGACGACGACGACGTTACCAGCGAAAAGATGATTGGGCCTGTCGTTGAATCTGAAGTTAAATTGGATTCAACGATTCGGACTTTCCACGAAGACCACCAAATACTTTGGAGACTAGCAGCACATCGGTGATTGATATATGTCCTCGTTGACGACAGAGGACCGACGTCCTGACCTACGACAGAAGACCACGGTACAAGGCTCTGAAATGAGTTTGAAATTAAGTAAATGAATGTCCAAACTACAAAGACACTACAAAGAAACTCTCCTCATGGGTCATATTCGTTACGTCATCTTATGTGATCCCTTGCTTCTTCAGAATCCCCTACGTCGATGATGGCCATCTGCAGACGACGTCGGTTGACTATGAAAATGATTCAATGTTTAGACCTTTGCCAATGTTCTCATCACTTAGTACTCTTTTTCATCTCTGTCAAAAGTAAGCATTGAATGGCGAACAGAACATTGCAGAGGTTTCTGTTCAGGTATATTCAGAAATATTTCAGTATGCATTCAACAGATGCCTTGCTCGAAAGTACCGTAAGGAAAAGAAGAAACGTCTCTCCACTGTATACGCACTCTCTCTCTTCACCCTTCGCTTCTTTTTGCAACTTTCGAACATGGCATAATTCAATAATTCGTACATAAAGGCAAAGATAAGATGCATACCAGTCTGAGAGGAAGAACGGCCACGACCATCAGTCCAAATCCATTGTTCGTGGCCAACAGAATTCATCCTTCATTTGAAGTTGTCCGATTGACCGTCGTAGACATCATCTCCGAAGGCTAAAAGTTCTGAAAATGATTTGAATGATTTGGAGAACAGAGACAGAAAATAAACGACCGAAAATCAACTTGCAAAAGAAGGACAATAGGGGAAACGAGTAGAAGACAACCGAAAACTGCGAATGAAATGAAGAAGAATAGGAACACGTGGGCTACGTATGATAATGAATCATATGTAAATTGGAATAGAATAGATGAATGGATATACAACCAAAGTACAATGAATTCAAATAGGAAAGAGAGAACAATGAATGGGAGAGGGAGGTAGAGGGAGAGAGAGAAAGGAAGAGGAAAAGAGAGGTAGAATGATGGATATAGGGCTGGATACTAAACCAATATTGATCGAAATAACACAAAGAGAAGAACGTAGCGACACGTACCTCTGCTGAAATTGGCGGGGAAATGACAGAGCGAAGAGGAGTCAATGGCTATCGAGGAATCGACTATCGACGGTAGATCACTCTGATCAAAGGATCATCCTATTGTTATGAGATGATTGTTTGATCTGAGGAGAGAGTGTCCTTGACAGAAGAGAGTACAGACAGAGGCAGAGACAGAGTGAGAGAGTACGGATAATTGAGAGAGTACAAGGAAGGAATGGTAGCATGTGAGACTGATCTACCATCGACATTGTTTATGAATCGCTGTTCTCTATTCATTCCTCCCGCCAATTTCATCGGAAGTGCGTGTTGCTATGGTTGTTTTCGTAATTTTGTTATACATATCCCTCCCTCTCCTTCTGTTATTTCTTCTGTCATTTGCTATATCCCTCGCTTTATTTTGCATATGATCACAGATTATCATATTTTGTTTCCCCATTATTGTTGTCTATGTGTGCAGTCATAGTTCGCTTTTCCGCTTTCCTCTTGTTCTATGCTTGTTCAAGTTGATCTTTGATCCTTTTGCCCCATGCCCCCTCTGTCACTTGCTTCATCCACCAGAACGTCAGTGTTGCCGCTCGGAAGGTCCTGAAGTTACTGAGAGTCGCCTCCCCTCCATCTCTCTCTCACCTTTTCTTCTCTTTCCCCTCTGTTTTCCCCTTCCTGTCTCAATTTACATATTTTGTCACAGTTATTTATCTATCCGTTCAACCATTGTATCCAATTTGCATATGATTCATTATCATACGTAACCCACGTTTACTTATTCTTGTTCATTTCATTTGAATTTTTCGGTCGTCTTCCACTCGTTTCCCCCATTGCCATTTTTGCAAGTTGATCTTTGATCTTTGCAATGTCGTTCCTCGTTTATCTGCTGTCTCTCGTTTCTCCAAATCATTCATATCATTTTCAGAACCATCAGCTTTCGGAGATGATATATACGAAGGTCAATTGGACAACATCATTTGAATGAATCATTCTGTTGGACAAGAAACATGGATTTGGATTCTGATGGTCGTGGATATAGCTCTTCTCAGAATGGTACGCATTATATCTTTGACTCTTTGCATTTATGTATCGTTACACATTATCGAATTATGCCGTATTTTAAAATTGCTAAAGAAGAAGCGAATGGTGAAGAGAGAGTGTGTATACAGTGGAGAGACGTTTCTTCTTTTCTTTACGGTACTTTCGAGCAAGGCATCTGTTGAATGCATACTGAAATATTTCTGAATATACCTGAACAGAAACCTCTGCAATGTTCTGTTCGCCATTCAATTCTTCCTTTTGACAAAGATGAAAAAGAGTACAAAGTGATAAGAACATTGGCAAAGGTCTAAACATTGAATCATTTCTAATCTCTTATTCATTTTATAGGTCCATTCGTCGTAGTCAACCGACGTCGTCGAAAGATGGCCATCATCGACGTAGGGGATTCTGAAGAAGCGAGGGATCACACAAGATCAACTAACGACTAGGGCCCATGAGGAGAGTTTCTTTGTAGTTTGGACATTCATTTACTTCATTTCAAACTCATTTCAGAGTCAGGTATCGTGGGTCTTCTGGCGTTGTCGACGAGGACATGTATCGATCACCGATGTGCTGCTACTATGCAAGGTATTTGGGGGTCTTCGTGGAAAGGCCGTATCGTTGAATCCAATTTAACTTCATATTCAACTACAGGCCCAATCATCGTTTCGCTGGTGACGTGATCAGAAGGTCGTCGATGTCGTCATGGATCATCTTCAGCTTCAGAGGAATGGACGTCGCGAGATTTTCTAGGAAGATGCGACATCTGGTGGTCTTCTCGCTATAATTGATAAAGAGTTTTGGGTGTGTTTACATTGGCATCTGGTGTCCATGCCCGCGAAGTTAAATGGGCGGAGTCAAAATCGGTATATATATTGGGTCCACCAGAAAGGGGCGGAGTCATACATCGGTACATATGTGGAGGTTCAAGTGAGTATATGCTGAACCGTAGACGTTTCACATAATAGGGACCCATGGCCTCGTGGATAAGTCGACCCAAGTGTATTTATACATTTATCTATTCTTTGATATATTTATTCGCGCTTTTCCTATGCACGTGTGAAAGATTCGTGAATTTTGAAATAATTAGATCACACTATCTGAGAAAATTCAACAACTGAATTTATTTTGGTATCGACGAAAAATGGATTTTTCTGTTTTATGTATGATAATTACAGGCACCATGAGTGTAGTTCACTGGTACTTGGAAATTCCTTCCAATTTAAAATTCGCTTCAGGAGGTGACCACACAACGATTTGGCGACTTTTCCTAAAAAGTTTATTTCGTATCCAATCGATTCGTGAGTGGGTGCAATGGACTCCTTGGCGAATTCTAAGAAACTATTGCTGAGGAAAGTTTTTTGATCAAAGATCAACGAAGGCTGGAATTCGGGAAATTTCAGAAAAAAATCGCATTAAATTAATTCTCACTATGTAGAAGTGATTGAGCAAATAAAAAGTTTATATTCGCCATGGAAAATAGTGAGAATTAATTTAATGTAAACATTTTTTTCGAAAATTCTCAATTCCAGCGTTCGTTGACCGTTGATCGAAAAACTCTCCTAAGCAATAGTTTCTTAGAATTAGACAAGGATTCGAATGCGCCCAGTCTCGAATCGATTAGATTAGAAATAAACTTTTTAGAGAACGTCGCCAATCCTCACCACAATTAAATTCAGCAAACAAAAACCATTCGTTTACAAATTTTACCTTTTTAAAAAATTATGAATTTTAAACTAAAGGTGTAATATAACATGCAGAAGCTATTGAGCAAATAAAAAAATTACCAGGGCCATGGGAAAATAGTGAGAATTAATTTAATGCGATTTTTTTCTGAAATTTCCCGAATTCCAGCCTTCGTTGATCTTTGATCAAAAAACTTTCCTCAGCAATAGTTTCTTAGAATTCGCCAAGGAGTCCATTGCACCCACTCACGAATCGATTGGATACGAAATAAACTTTTTAGGAAAAGTCGCCAAATCGTTGTGTGGTCACCTCCTGAAGCGAATTTTAAATTGGAAGGAATTTCCAAGTACCAGTGAACTACACTCATGGTGCCTGTAATTATCATACATAAAACAGAAAAATCCATTGTTGGTCGATACCACACATATGTCGACTTTCTCAGATGGCGTGTTTTAGTATATTTTGAAATATTTTCTATATGGGTTTGTGTTTTTAACGAATTTTCGATAACTTTCTTCATTTATCCATGCAGTGACATGAGCAGTACGCATTTGGGTGGCTCAACTGAGTCAAAAGTTATGGCATTTAAAAATTTCGTCCGAATACTTTTGGCCGCTACTGTATATCCAATTTGTGATAATAGCGCATGTTGCGTGTTGGAGATTGAGGAAGGTACGATCTTTGAGTTCTGGCCAAACAATCAATTATTCAATCAAATTGTATTACTTTACATCTTTAGCGCACATCTTTACATGGGGTAGATCAAAGATCAAAGATCATTTTCCTTTCTCTGTGCGGTCTTTAAGTTTCGTCATTTAGTCTATTCCTTGTTGTGGTAGTTGTTGAGTATGAACCATCCCACAACTACGAATAAAATAAATTATGAGGCGGGATAGCGTAGTGGTTGTGAGCGCTGCCTATAATCAGAGGATCACGAGTTCGATCCCCCGCCCTGCAAGATCCACCCAATACCGAGGGGGTTAAGAAATGTCGGAAGTGGTGTCAAAACCACGATCTAAATCCTCCACTGTGAGCTCCAAACACAGTTTGATCATAGGCCATGGCCACTGGTCCTTCAGATCAGGATAGGCCCTCTCAGCCAATAGATTGGAGGCGCTAACACTGCGACTCAGCGGTATAGTGTAACTCCAAAAAAAAATGAGGTGTATCAATCCATTAGTCAATCAGTCAATAAATAAATCAATCAATCACAGTTGTGGTGCACGATAAATAAATAAATAATCCATCAATCAATATCATTTAGACAAGGAAGAAGTATATCGTCCATCAGCATCAATGAAGAGACATGACGACGTCGACGGTCATCCTCCACTGCCTCTACTCCATTCGACTCCTCTACGACGACGAAGACCCGATGAGGAGAGGATGATGACGTCATCGATGAGAACGAGACTGAATGGAGATGAGTGGAGGAAGGAGGAGAAGGAGAATGAGGGACGACAGGTGGGTCATGTCTTCCGCGGTGGCCAGAAGACGAAAAGGGAGAGAGAGTGTGGGAAAAGTGGAGAGTATTCTTTTCTTTTTGTGATTTCTAGAACAGACCATAAATAGCTTGAATATATAATTTATAGTAAGCATAAATATTAACATACATAAATTACGTATTTCTTGTGTAGTCATCTAGAGATTATATTGGGAATTATAACTGTAATATTGGTTGAACATCGCGAATCGACGATATTTAAGCAATAAGCAACAACTTTTATCACACCCAAGCCCTCGGAGAACTTAGAAATACTATACGAAATGAAGAGAACAATTTAGAAAAAAATAGTTCGAATAGCTACGTTACAGATTTTCAAAATTCGGCCAGATTTCCCAAAAAATCGAAAAAAATGAGGTCTGGCTTCGTATTGTGTAATAGTGTTCCGCATTCGTGCATTAGTCGTGCAATTCGTGCAATAGTTGCATCATTTTCAGTCATTAGTGACATTTAGCGGTCGCTATTTTTAATGCTTCATTGGAATTTGCATTTATCTAACAAAGAAAAGCATTAAAATAACGACCGCTAAATGTCACTGATGACTGAAAATGATGCAATTATTGCACGAATTGCACGACTAATGCACGAATGCGGAACACTATTGTGTAACGTACTTTTCTACTTATACTTCCCATCCCATGTCATATTATGTGTTGGATTAAGGATGAGAATTATAATGAGCAACTACTGAGAATGAAACAATCAATGACTGTAATATTGGTTGAACATCGCGAATCGACGATATTCAACCAATGAGTGAAACCTATCCGAGCAAGGACCTTTTTATATCGTAATTCATTTCTTTTTATATCTTTTCTCTCAACCAAGAGCGGCCTCACAATCAGTAAACAAAGAAATACTATACGAAATGAAGTGAACAGTTCAGGAACTTACGTTACACATTTTCTAAATTCAGCGAGATTTCCAAAAAAAATCTGAAAATGCGGCCAGGCTTCGTAGTTTGTAACGCACTTTTCTGCCTATGCTTCCATCCCTTTTCCTGTTATGTGTGAAATGACGTAATAAGGATAAGAATATTGAGCTACTTCTAAGAATGAAAGCACCAATTAGATGGAGAATGAAAACAAAGATATGAAATGGGCTGTGCTAATTAGTTTTGTGGGGGAACTATATAGTGAACAACGATGGTAGTGATTGTTGCCCCGTTTCAGACAGTCGACATTGGGGTCGGGACGACGATTGGCGCGGCGGAGCCACCGGCGCAAGTGTGCGCGTCTGTCCAATGCTCGCTCGAGGTGAGGGTCAATCGCCGCCTCGGCGAACCCGAGACGGGTTTGGTGACATAATAATTCAATATCAATCAATAGCTCTGTGATTACGGTAGTTTCTTCCGTTCAGGACCCGCACGATGTCTCGCAAGCTTCGTCTCACGCAGTATCGATCTCCACGAACGGATCGTCTAGCTTTGGCCAAGTGCCGCAGCGGTTGCTGGTTGAGAACATGAGTGGAAGGTAGGTCTTGCTTGAATTTTACTGGGGTTACTGTAGCTTTTAACTCGATGCTACTGTAGCTCTTTAGAAATTTTAATTTAGTGGCTAGTGATGTTTATAGTTGACTATTAATGTTGTACGGATATGTATTTCTTGTTTAAAAATTTTTAAAAAATTTCACTGTAAATGAATACATTTAATTATATTACAGTACCCCGCTTCGGATAGTGAACGTGCGGCCCGAGGACATGGTGGGAGTGGACGAGACACCCTCTACGCTGTACTCGGTGACTGGCGCAGACGGATATCGACCGACGCCTGCCCCGCGGTCATCTTCATCCTTATCGAGACCAGCGTCTGCGGACGAGAAGACGCCGCTGGCTTCGAGAGCAGTGTTCAGAGTTAAGGAGGTACTGTAGACATCGGGATATAGGTCGAAAAGTTTGTTAAAAAGTGCCAAGCCGCATTTGAGCCAAAATTTCTCAAAAATCGAAAAATCTTGTACTTTTCTGGTTTTCTGGGCTAGGATCCTGTGACATTATTGGCCTAACTGTTTTAATAGGGTCATAGATTATCGATAAATTAAAGGCTAATTTTACTGCTAATTTTACCAAGCTAATTTTACTCTCCGCTTTGGCGATACTCTCTCGTAGGTAAAGAAAGACAGAGAGGGAGTATGGCCAGAGCGGAGAGTTTCAAATTAGCTTGGGGTATCGCTGTAAGAAATACGCGAAATGTAACGTCACAATACTATCCTTCCTCAGGTCGACATCTCCTCCACATCAACGGACTCTCGCAGTGTGACGACAGCTACGACGCCAACTCCACTGACTCCACGGGCGCTGGCGCCCAGTCCGCGTCCGAGAACCAAAATCGAGGCGGCGAGAGGGACGAACGAGACTGGAAGTGAGAAGAAGCTGGAGGCGCCCGTGCTGGTGAGTTGTCACGTCTTGCTAACTTGGATTCTGGGATGACCGATATTCTGCCAGACGTCCATAGTTTGAGGTCACATCTAGCAAAAAAACAGGAGATTCCCCTCACAATGTTCTTTGATCTTTGATCTATATTGAGCAGATCAATTAAACGAATACATTTATGCTTGATCGTAGATCTCTTCACTTCCAGGTGCCCGGACGTGACTCGCTGCCCATCTCCACTCCCGACTCTCTCATTGAACGACTAGATCGGGTCGACATCGGGCCTGCTACCGTACCCCAACCGCTGGGTACAGTACCTCCAGCGTCTACCGTACTCCAACAATCTACCGTACTTCTACCTGACTTGACTACTGCACCTACAGTAGTCCCATCTGTTCCCAATGTGCCCGTACCAGTTTACGTGCCTCCTGCCCAGGCGCCAGCGTCCAGCCCCTCGGCGCCGACTCCGCCCCCACGCCGACTCAAGATGTACCCGAGTAGCTCATCATCGATAGAGGAGGAAGATGTTGGAGAGGACACCCTTGAGCATATGTCGCCCATCAGAGAGTCTTGAACAGATTGAGCTAGATTACGGTAGCAAATGATTTATCAATTTGATTACCGTAGCTAATTATTTATCGATTTGATTACTGTAGCTCATATTTTATCGATTTGGTTACCGTTGTCCTGCTTCAGAGATCACCACCTCGCTAATGTAATTAGATTTGTATTATGCATGAACCGTGCTTGTTCTTTGCTATTCTAATTTTCTGTCACGTTTCATTTTGTTGTAATCCCCTTGGTCTCGTCAATTCCAGCTCTATTTCTAGTGTTATTTATCGATTTTTGTGATTATACTTACTCTTTCATATCTCTCATATCCATATGAATCTCTACTTTGTCGTATAAACAATGTGATCTCTTATCCTCCTGTTGATTTTCTTTTTCGGTATGCTGGTTTGAGACCAGATCGAATACTTGATGTCGATCCCAACGTGTCATATGCTTCAATAATTCAATATTCATCTTCTCGTTTCATTCTTTCATTTTATTCATTATATTAACACGGATCTCCTGTAAGAATGAAAGAAGCCAACCGACAGTTTTTAAATTTTTCTCACCGATTTGGATGAGATTTATATGATTGACCATAATGACGTAAAGCAGAAGGCCTAGGCTCTTGGTTTCGCCAAATTTGCATTTTTATCGATTTTTTTATCTTCCACTTCGGGCAGCCATATCTCACTCAATTTTTGACCTACAGCAAGAAATTTTTTTCCAATCGACTCGAAATGAACTGTTCTAGAAGTTACTCAACAAAGAATACGTGTAAAAACGCCATCTTCTACCTGTTTTCTTCGAAAAACTGATTTTTTGAGTACAATATGCTAATTTTCTCAAATTTTTTCTACAAAGGATACGATTTTTATTCGTGATTCTCATTCTACATCCTAGAATTGAGGTACGTACATACTTCAGCCGTCATAATTTGGCGGCACCCGATACCGTTTCTCAGAGGGGAACCGGACTTAGCGTTATTTTCATTAAAAAAACAATTCTTATCCTATCTCTGTTCATTTTTATGCAAATTTGCAATCAATGTATACCAATCGAAAGCTCTCGACGAGCTCTACAAAAATGACTTAGTATTACAAGTCACGAAATTTGATCGTATTCAAGATATTTTAGAAAATCCGTTTTTTTCACAAGCAATTGTTGCGCAATGTAATCGATTCACAACGAAACGGTGCTCTTTGCTTCCACCAATGTGTTTTGCTTGTACTATTTGTTAATATTGTTATAGTAAAGGACAACACATAAAAGAGCAAAGATATTTATGTTTATTAGATATTCAAGGAATCATTGGAAAATACACATTCTGAAACTATTCATCTATATTTCCGATATCGGAATCGGAATGATCGAAATAATATCCGGATAATCGAAATACTCTTTGAGATCACTGTGAAGGAAATCATAGATAGCCTCAGCAGTTCTCTCTCTATCATCCTCTTCTACCTCGACCTCCTCCTCGATTGGAATCCCTTCATCCTCCAAATCAACTTGCCTCCATGACTGTGGAAAGTGATGGTATTTGTGATTCCTTTCTGTCCCGTCACTCTCATTCCCTTTCCGATGCCTCTGAATCTCCACGCAGAGATGGTGTCGTCCTTGAATTCGAAATGGCCAAGCTTCGAGATGCCCTTGATCGTCGACTTCGGTAGTTCCTCGGTTTTCACGGTTCCCAGATGCACCGATACTCCTCGAAGTAGTTTCACAGTGGTGAAGACGATAAACATCTGCTCGTGAGTATCCATTTTCTTCTCCTTTCCCAAAAAATGTTCTCATTTTAGTCTTGTAATACGAGCAGTGTAAGCAAAGAGCACCGTTTCGTTGTGAATCGATTACATTGCGCAACAATTGCTTGTGAAAAAAACGGATTTTCTAAAATATCTTGAATACGGTCAAATTTCATGACTTGTAATACTAAGTCATTTTTGTAGAGCTCGTCGAGAGCTTTCGATTGGCGTACATTGATTGCAAATTTGCATAAAAATGAACAGAGATAGGATAAGAATTATTTTTTAATGAAAATAACGCCAAGTCCGGTTCCCCTCTGAGAAACGGTATCGGGTGCCGCGAATTATGACGGCTGAAGTATGAACGCACCTCAATTCGAGGATGGAGAATCAGAATCTCGAATAAAAATCGTATCCTTTGTAGAAAAAATCTGAGAAAATTAGCATATTGTACTCAAAAAATCAGTTTTTCGAAGAAAACAGGTAGAAGATGGCGTTTTTGCACGTATCCTTTGTTGAGTAACTTCTAGAAAAGTTCATTTCGAGTCGATTAGAAAAAAATTTCTTGCTGTAGGTCAAAAATTGAGTGAGATATGGCTGCCCGAAGTGGAAGATAAAAAAATCGATAAAAAATGCAAATTTGGCGAAACCAAGTGCCTAGGCCTTCTCCTTTACGTCATTATGGTCAATCATATAAATCTCATCCAAATCGGTGTAAAAAATTTAAAAACTGTCGGAAAAAGGTCTCATTTTCCTACGTTTTTACAGGAGATCCGTGTTAAATATTATTATTATTATTATTATGATTCATCAGGCAGTTCCTCCCACGACCTCGTCCCCTCTCTCCACCCCCCCCCCCCACCCCTTCCTTCCTTCACTTCATGGTGGCTCAGCTCCGTACACACGGATCCTCATGCGCCAGCATAACTACGGTACTGGACGGAGATGAGGGCGACTCGGACTACGGTAGTGCGGCTACCGTAACCGGCGGAGCGGAGGTCGAGACGGATACGGTAGAGGGACCATCGGAGACCGTGGAGGAGATGACGCCGCGGCTGAAAAGGTCACAGCCGTCGTTCACGCTTCCGGAAACTTGGTGAGTGCTTTGGGAAACGTCGAACGATGTAAATGCACTCGAGACATTACATGTGCGTTAACGCACACACAAATAATGTTCTTTTTTGGAAATTTCATCATGGCTAGGCGCACCCGGCGCACCATCGTCCACACCAATACCGTAGTAATTGCAGGCGTTGCTGCATGAACGCGCGAGCATGTCCGGGCACTCGGTACAAGCCCACGCTGGTTGAACACGTTGCCAACACGCTGTCGCACGGGGTGAGTGGTGTGGTGGTGTAGGAGGGATACTGTAGCCTGCATTTCCATACATCTTACCGTAGATTAGTATTTCAGTTGGTCGTTGAAGGGGTGAGTGGTGTGGTGGTGTAGGACGGATACTGTAGCCTTCATTTCCGCATTTCCATACATCTTACCGCGGATTAGTTTTTCAGTTGTGTGTTGAAGGGGTGAGTAATGTGGTGGTGTACGATGGATACTGTAGCCTACATTTCCAAAAATTTTTCCCTAGATTAGATTATCAGTTGTGTGCTGAAGGGCTAATAATTAGTGAAACATTCGAATCTTAGGGAATCGATTCGATCACATAAACTTTATTTAGGGGTGCATTTATGTTAATATTTACAATAATAATTCTCGTGCAGGTCGGCGTTGTGACGTCACTGGCTTTCTTCTTCGCCATGCTGTCGGCGTCCCATCGTGATCTCCAGTTCTACTACATCGTCGTAGTGTACGGCGTGTGCACCACGGTACGCCGTTTCTCAGGCACACAACGAGCGGGAATTTGAAATTTTCGAAAAGCGAGATTACTGTAGAATACTATTGCAGCTTCTCTTTCTCGTCTCGTCAGTGTACCACTACTTCGAGATGCTGTATAGCGAGTCCAAGTTGTGAGTTGTTGATTGATTACGGTAGATTACGGTGAGTTACGGTAGATCAGGGGTACGGTAGAACATGCCCTTACAGTAAACTGATTCTGCCGTTTGGGTTACTGTAGTTTACCGATCATTCATGTATTATGGTGATTATTCCTTTTGCTGATGACGACTGTGGCGGGAATCTCTCGATAATTACACACATCCAAAAACTACACTTATAGTCGTAAATGCTTACATTCCTTTTCCTTAATTATGAGAATTTCGGGATAAACACTTTTGAAAAAAAGTAAGAAATTGAATTTCTCCGATGATGTTCAAGGCGGGTTGATAGAATGGAAGATATTCCCAGTGAATTTTCCAAGTGACTACCGTAACCCACCTGATCGTTGCAGGATGCCCACTCTGCGGTACTACCTGCACATTGGAGATCGCACGGCCATCTACCTCTTTATCGCCGCCTCGTACACGCCATGGCTGTCGCTTCGGTAGGTTGAGGGGGTACGGTAACGGTCAGGGGTTACGGTAGGCATGGTAGGTTGAGGTAGTACGGTAATGGTCAAGGATTACGGTAGCCATGGTAGGTTGAGGGAGTACGGTAACGGTCAAGGATTACGGTAACCATGGAATTATTGATTGATGAATGTGTTGCAGTCACTGCGGTCTGCTCGGTCTCAACGCGAAGGTGGTCACGTGGACGTTCGCGATCTTCGGTATGACGTACCAGTGGATGTTCCATGAGAGGTGTGCATTTGAAGTTTTGATTAATGTCATGTTCAAAATGAAAAGAATAACCTGCGATAGAGTGTAGAAAAGAAGGGTTTTTTGTTTTCTCTGCTTTTCTTTTCGCAGCGCTTTAAGAGAGGAGTCGTAGCGTACCGCGTTTTCTCGTATAAACAATATATTGATCTCTTAATGTTCGCCTGTTGATTTTATGTTTCGGTATGCTGCTTTGAGACCAGATCGGATACTTTATATCGATCGTGTACTCATGTTCAATTCTATAATCCAATATTCATCTCATCGTTTCATTCATTCTTTTTATTCATTGCATTAAATTTTATTATTATTATTGCGCGAATGGGTGGAATGGGCGCGAATGGGCGAGGAGGTTGATAGACGCAGTTTGTAGTGAACTTATAATTAAATGAATTGATTTTAGTGTGACATATGGATTGTATGGGTATTACATTTAAAAAAAAAACTAAATAATGCTATACAAAATAAATCAGTAATTGTGCATTATGGTGTTTCGGCGGCTACTTCTAATGTCTGTTGACTACCGTTTTTATGACAATAAGTGTTCGGTGCCTCCTTTATCTGTTTGACTGAGAACTCTAGTATGTTCTGATTCAGATTCAAGCGCGTCGAACTCGCCATCTACATCCTCGTCGCGACATCACCCGCCACTGCCGTATTTACGATGGTTGGTTGGATTTTTTATTAATTTTTGTTCCAAAAAGTCATTCGATAAAATAACGAACCAGAAAAATCGATAGTGTGTACAAAACGATGAGAGTTTTATTGAAATTCACATTACCAATAGCAATTCAGTTCATTTTTAGTTTAATATATTTTACTCATTGAAAATTCATTTTGCCAATCGATATTGTGATCATACCCTTCCAGAATGACTGGTCAGGTCTGGACATGATGGCACTGGGTGGCGCAGTCTACCTCGTCGGCGTCGTATTCTTCAAGCTCGACGGCGTCGTGCCCTTCGCCCACACCATCTGGCATCTGCATGTACTCGCTGGTAAGCGCCACACAACAATTGGCTATCGCGAACTGACTTTTTTCTAAATACAGAACGATTACGGTAGAATTATAGTAAAAACTGAATTTTTGCATTGCGAGAGATTACGGTAGCCAGTTCACTTGTCGATTGATTTCCAGCTGCCTCCATCCACTCATATACCGTACTCACGACTTTGCTGGGTCCAGACGTGAACAATCCGATGCCTGCTTAGACTCCGCCCTCTTATCCTGCTTAAACCACTTATCCAATTTTTTTCCCCCGATCCTGACTGTCCTTTTACTAGATTCCACGTAGACTGATGCCCTGCCTACTACTCGGAAATTTGGTGTACTGATTGATTGTTGATTTATTGATTTATTCTTGCTGTATCCCACTAGATTTTACGCAACTTCCTCAGAGAATTATTGATTGATTTCGTACTTGTACAGATTTTTTTGTGTGTATAGTCTTTGCATAATTGAAAACCTACTTTTGCGAGCATTATTTCTGGCCCTCACTGACATAATTGTAGTAGATTCGCTCAGGACGTGTTGTCATTGTTCCCATCTTCCATAAGGGACCGCACCCGTATTCGATGTGTAAATTACGGTAGCTAAGCTTCTTTGCGAGATCCTTATTGATTTTGTGTCTGATGCTGCAAAAAAAGCCACAATTGGTACGCTTATTGATTGATATATGGTGCTAGATATGTTGAATTTATGTTCACACTATGGTTTGCTTAATAATTGATTTATCGTACGAGATAAATGTTATGTTGATGTGTGCGAGAACAAGATATGTAAAAAGGTGAATGCAAATACATTTCGTAAACGTAACAAATGATTCAACTTGTCCCTGACGCCCAAAATAAAAATCATTTAAAATCAAAATCACGGTTGAATGAAGGAGTGCCGTGAACAATATTTTAGGATACGTTAGCTAGATTACGGTAGCTCGGGTTACGGTATCTAGAAAGATGAGAACCTGAAACACAAATAATAGTGGATAAATGAACAAATGAGTAGATGAATGAATCGGTGATTAATTGAGTATTTGAATTGAATGGATAATGATTAAACTAAATGAACTATTCGATGAGTGCATAATGGTGTGATTGGTGAATGATTAGATGATCTTCGGCGTCATGACGTCTTCTCCTTGGATCGGAAGCAGGTGAACATTATTATGACGATGATGAGTAATCCTGCGAGTAGTAGATGTTCCTTGCTGGAGATCATTAGATCCCTAAGAGATAAAATGATTACTGGTATA
The DNA here is from genome assembly GCA_943737045.1 of Parapristionchus giblindavisi. Classification (NCBI taxonomy): domain Eukaryota; kingdom Metazoa; phylum Nematoda; class Chromadorea; order Rhabditida; family Diplogasteridae; genus Parapristionchus; species Parapristionchus giblindavisi. The sequence continues at coordinate 520,630 of CALSFV010000243.1, forward strand.
CTTGGTTGACGAGCGATTTCGTAGTGGTCGTCGGGAAGTATTGAAGCCATTACCAAGTTTCCTTGCAAGGGGAAACTCGTCAATTCGCTGCCACAGCGCATTGTACAAGTTGTGACGACCTAACTTCCTGCTACTGAACTGAACCACCCCCACATGTGGTTGTTGTCCGACTGTGGGGGTGGTTCAGTTCAGTAGCCGGTTTTCCGGCTGGTGCACCATGTGAAGTATTATTGTTGATGGATGGATGGATTGTATGTGGTTGAAGAAGCTTGTATAGACGAGTTTATCTGAGCGACAGCAGACACGACAAGCAAAGGCAAGAATAAGAAGAGAGAGAGGGGAAGGAAGACTCTCCTCAAGTGTAATGGGGCACATATTCTAGAGGAAGAGAGACAAGGAGTGTTAGAGAGAGTGAGTGGGGGGAAAGGCTGTGCGGAAAACAGTTTTCGGAAAATTTCGGAAAACGGAAATTTTCCAAAATTATTTTTCGGAAAATTCGGAAAATTTCGGAAAAATCTAAATTGACCTCAAAATACATAAATTTTCGTTGTTTAACAAAATTATTGTTTTATTAAAGTCAAGAAAATCTCAACATCAACAAGGAACAAGATCAAGAGCGTAATGCAACAACAAATCATTAGAAGTCATAGCCAAGGATGCGAATTTTGAAAAATTTTGTATCAAGGAAAAGCAATTGATGAAAAGTACAGTGTACTGGCATAATAAATATCGCGTGGATTACTCCCAAGTACCATAATCATTGAAAAATCTACTTTCTTCTATTTTTATTTAACATTCGGAGAATTTTAAAGATTCGGAAAATTTTTAAAAAATTTTCCGACCGAAAATTCGGAAAATCGGAAAACGGAAAATACACAGCCCTGGCATATGACATCTTAAGGGAATCAAAGAACTAAGATTAATGAGTTAGTGGAAGGATAAGTTGAAAGTTAGTTTCGATTCATCGACAAATCTTATACAGGAATAAATTATTTGATTTGATTTGCAATAATCAGACTCTCCATTGTTACAGAGTGGGATTGATATGTTTATTCAGCGACATTGAAAAATCATAAAGCAAATACATATGAGCGGAAATTTACGAGTATTGCATGAGTATTCTAGGTAATATCACGGTATAACATTTAGCGAAGATCTTCTGCAACCACAGAAGGTTCCACTTCATTAACGACTGACTACTTCAACGGTGGAAGTTGTAGTCTGTTTAGAACTGATTTAGATATTCAAGAATATTATATAGGGGTGATAAAGATGGTGTTTTTGTCAGTTATACAAAAAAATTCATTTAAAAAGATGAGCATTATGAGTGGAATGTTCAATCTAAAATCACAAAATCATGTGGTCAATATTTTCTGTAAAAACATAAAATTTGATAGATGGATGGATTGATGGATTATTCTACTTCAACGGAGGTATTAGTCTTCTTGATATTGATTTCGTCTTTGAATCGATCTAGGAATCCTTGATGAGTGAGAATCTTCGGAATAGCTTCTTCTGGTTCGGGTATCATATCGATCGTGATTTCCTTCGTTGAAATCGATGGATCCATTAGTATTCGACATGCAGTACCATTCTCCTTGAGATAGTCTTTCTTGATCTAAAATATTGAAAAAAATATTAAAAAATCAATATATGCAAAAATTACTATGATTTAAAAAAAACAGAAAAGAACTTACGGTAGAAAGAAGATCATGGAGGAAGTAGTACGCGTGTTGTTCGCTAACGGGTTTCTCCTTTCCTGGGCCAATCTTCCAATTCAATATCTTCTGTAGATCCGCTTTCGTCTTGTGTACAGTCTGTAATAGCTCTAGTGTTGTTTTGTGTTCTTCAAAGGCGGAGAAAATGAATAAATAAAAGTTTATGAGATCTGAAACATTACTTCTTTAACCATGTATTGATCATCTCGGATTCCGACGACGAAATTATCGATTCCGATGAAGTCTGATTGAATCAGCCAATCCATGGCACTATAATATGTAATATTAATATTTATATATTTAATGTAAGATAAATTAAATTAAATATTATTAAAGGCCGTGTGAGCTAATTTACACTCCTCTCTGGTAACACTCTCTCGTATACAGAGAATGCGAGAGAGCGTTGCCAGAATTTCAAAATTAGCTCGGTGTCTGCCTATAAAATGATTGTTTGGATTCTCACACAATTCGTGGAAAAAAGCACACCCTCAAAAAATTAGATTAGAAGGTCAAATAAATATTCTCATTTACAAATAATCTTACTTATAACGAGAAATAAAATTGGCCGTCTGCTTGATCTCATACCTCCTGCCTGCTGAATCGAATTGTATTCATTACAGTAGTAGAAAACGGAAATTTTAAAGGCATACCCCAAGATGATTCTACTCTCCGCATTGGCAATGCTCTCTCGGAGACAAAGAAAGCGAGAGATCAGAACGGAGAGTTTCAAATTAACTTGGGGTGTCGCTTTAAGGATGCAAATGTTTGGACAAACATATCTATATTATTGATAAAAGTGTCTTAATGGGAACTTTTTCTTCTCAAATAATTCAAAATATAACTAACTCATGTCTAGAGCATCGACCTCTCCTCCACAAAGCAGGAAATGCGATGCTACGTTATTAAATTGTAGTTCGCTCTTCACGATTATCTTAAATTATAATATAATATTAACCAGACTATTTTTTTAAATCACAAAAGAACACTCGAATGACTATGAAATATACCTCATAGAACCCGTCGCAATCATAAGGGCTCTTCGTGTGATCTTCACCCTCAAATATTATTGATTAAAATCGAATACAAAATAAATAATAATAATAATAAATTATGTATAAACGAAGCTAACATCTTTGTTTGTAGTAATGACCTGAGCATATTTGCATCGACTATATTGATTCTTTTTCTGCACTTCGGTTTTCTCCTTGACCGAAGGTATAATATCCTCTTTGAGAAAGATTACATCTCCCACTCTGCACGCGTGAATCTGAAAGAGGAAATGCATTTGTTTTTTAAAATTTATTCCATCATAATATACATAAAAAGGAAGAGATTACATGAGGCGATCGATGGATGTCTAATATCTTATTACTAAAGAAAACTACATTTTTTCGTGTATTGTTGCCAACAATGACGTCATATTTGGGTGTTTTCTCAACAAAAATATTTACCTCCGATTTGACTTGACGCTCGACATTATAAAAGTGTCTGAAGAACGAGCAGATTCTCTTGTATGTTTCGTTCCATGCAACGAAATCAGCGACATGAGCAGCCTGGAAGAAAACAAATTTTCTATTGTTATTCGTTTTTCGAAACCAAACATCATGTATTGATGTTTGACAGCAAACGACCATCTCACACGAACATCTCATTGACCAAAAATACAGTAATGAAGACAAATGTTATGGAATAAACGAACTACAAAGAAAAAAAACAAACAAACCTCATAAAGCGTCTTTCCAGGTTGCGTGGTTATCCATTCCAATAGACGATTAAGACAATCCTTATTATCTCGATTCTGTAACATATATAAATCAATAATGCAAGTGTAAAGATCGATATAAGTAAAATGGGAAAATTATATCCAACATACCAAATTGAATTTCTTATGGAGATCGAATCCTACTGAGGTATTTATATTTCTTGGATATACAGTCTTCAATCTTGGAGCATAACGGTCATCATTCTTATACGTTATACCATCATTTCCGACCTTAAATATGTTTTATTTTATTATGAATTAAAATTTAAAAAAAAACTAAAAAAACTAAAAAAAATACCGAGTGATATGAGAGAGTTGTACGATTGACGATAGATACGCGTTTGACGCGAAACTTGTTGTGGTCGACAATAAAACGATGCATCGATACTAAAATATTCAGGATTGAACCTAATAGTTTTGCGTCCAAAACTATTATGTCCACAATGGTGATACTCTCGTAGAGAAGGCGTCTTTTATAGTCAGTCTATTTTGAAAGAAATATTTCTAAATGTTTCACGTTTCGAAAGATTGTGTCGTCGGCTTAGAAAGAGTCACAAAGAAGACCTGTCAAGTTGTGCACAAAAAGCACACATATCGTTATCATTGTCTCTCATAGTCACAGGCGAAAGAGGAATGAACTATGATTAAGTGACACCCCAAGCTTATTTGAAACTCTCCTCTCTGGCCACTCTCTCTCACTTTCTGAGTCAGCGAGAGAGTATTGCCAATGCGGAGAGCAAAATTAGCTTGGGGTGTGCCTTTAAAGGGAAAATGCAGCCAAAATTTCACTATTTTTAATTTTCTTAATTTTTTGCCAGAGAGTTTATCGAGGTGTAAATTAAACATTTGATAAAAAAGAATTTTGAAAAAAAAATATAATACGCATAAAAACGCGTATGAAAAAATTGACGGGTTACTGTAATTTCGCCAAAGATTCTGCATTTTCTCCACACCATGGAATTGTGGTGTGGAGAAAATGCAGAAGACTTATGGTATTGGCGTCGTTTCACGCTTTCGTTCCACTTTGTTTTTTCTTCGTTCAATTCTTTGTTTTATACGCATTTGTCCATTATTGTTCCATTATTATCTTTTTAAATGCTTCTGCAGCGCGCGTGGAGACCATCGTTCCATTTGTATGGCTTTATTCACGCGAAAAACGGCGACAATTTCATGTTTAACTATGAAAATACGACAACTACGAATAGTTTTACACGCATTTTCGTCCATAAGTGTCGTTTTAAATACTATATTTCGTAAATATAATTTAGCAGACATGACACGGTTCTGTCAGCCAGGCGGCTCTTCTGCAGAGCTCTGGAGGCATCATCGAGCGGGGAAGAACAACCTCGGCATGGTCGCTGGAACTTCTGACAGGTATTCCGTTTTCTATCGACTTCTTTACGTTCGGTGCAACTTTCGTTATGATATAACCGATCCTGTGCCTAGATAACGCTTTGTTTCATTGTCTTAGCGATCACTTTTAGTCATGCAACACAGAAAAATGTATGAAACCACTTTCAACGGCAATTTCTACACGTAAAGCGAGCGTATTATGTCATTTTATAGGCGCTGTCGACATCGGTTTCACCATCTACTATGATAATCGCTCATAGTCAGCGCCCTACTTCAAGCAGAAGATCCGCGAGAGTAAGTCGATATCATTATATTATAATATTTATTTTCTATTATATCATATTTAATTGATTTTTAATTATCTATCCGCCCTTATATGGTGGGCACTATTCCCTGGGATGACAGCATAGGTGGGCGCGTGAAAACGAATTCTTTTTTTCACACAGCCTTGCCTTTCCTTGCGGGGCCTTGCGCATTGCTTTGCCTCGCAAAAATTGGAAAATGTCCAGCCAAATCTGCTAAAAATGGGCATGCACATTGCCTTACAATTCCCCGGTTTGCGCACAGCCTTTCCCCCAGTGTGCACACCTATGAATAACAGGAAACCATTACAGCAATATAATATTTGTTTTGTACTATATATTGTTGTAATTTAGGTTGATCAAGGCTATCGAAGCTTCTATCACTAATTATTCTGGATCCAGAAGGTGTGTCTCTTCTACATTTAGTTTGCATTTTATTTTATACGTTTCATCCTGACAATGAGTTGCGAAGAACTTGTTTACACTTAAAATATTCGTTATCGTGTTAGCGTGAATTGTAGCTAAAACATTAAACTTTAACGCAACTTTAAGAAAAGAATTTACCTGTTCACTATTCATTTAACAACCTTAATCTAATGGACTTTATTTTACTGATTTAACTCGCCAATTTTTTTCAGGTCATGGCGCAAGCCGGCTGGCTCGGCCATGCATCCCATGCGATGATCTGATGCTGGGATCATCGACACTGAGGATGTCGTCACAACTGTATGGCATGGTGTAGAGACCATTTATTAGAATTATCTGCCAATGGAGGGCTATTGATTTAAACCGTTAAGATTTCATTCTTTGCTTTCTATGGTTGTACTGTATAATTTCTTGCTGATAGAAGTCTTCTATATCGCCCAATTCCGATGTATATTTCTTTGTATTCGATATCTAGCTTTTGTATCCTTATATTATGGGATATGTTATAAATAAACTATATAATATTGAATGAATGTTGTCTGCGAGACAGAATTGTCGATTGAATTGATCATTATTGTGAATTTTTGTTTTTATATCTTCTTGTCGTGATAAATAACATAAAAACAGCTCTAAATATCAGAAAAAGGTTAAATATTGGAATTATAATGTTAGATATACGAAAGAGTGAACAATGTAAGTGAAAAAAGTGTCGAGATCTTTGTGTTGTGAACATTAGGAAAAGTCGAATAAACTACAGTAACCCGGCGAAATTCACCACCAGTTTTTCAACGTTCTAATTACATTATTTCCTTATAAGAGACATATTATTATTTAATTTTTACATTTTTCGAAACAGAATTAAAAGCTCTATCATATGAGAGCAACTTAATTTTTCGTTTCCGGGTCCCTTTAAGGGACCACACTGTACATCATGCACTATGTCCTGAAAAGATAAATATTGTACTGAGGCATTGATCTATAGCAAGATGGATTGCTTGGAGAACATCTGAAAAAAATTCGAAAAATTCAGTTTCCCTTTTTGAAAATTGATCATTTTTCAATCATCAAGTTTTATGATGATATTATACGTAGTCATTCTGTTTAATTTATTTATTCTATACTCATATAAGCGCAGAAATGATTAATAATAATATTAAAATAATAATGAAGATTACTGTTTGAAGTGAAGCAATTCTTTAAATAGCTATTTTCAGTATACACTCATTATCAATATTAACAACCACTGATTTTTGAATGTGGATCATCTCTCTTTGGTGATTCTCTTGTAATATTTGGTGATGTTCCTCTGTATCGAATTAGCTTCATTGTGATCCATTTGAATAGCAAGGCATTATTTCTAAATGCGGTATAATGGATACTCTCTCTTATCACTTTCATACATATTTGATGACAAAATTTGGGCACGGACCTTATCATATTCAGCTTAATCATCACGCCATAAAACGTTTCAAAATTATTTCTTTTGAAATCTTTTCATTGCTTTGAAATATAGAAGCAGAGGCCCTATGACAAGCTTTGTTCTTACTCTGCGAACATTGAGAATCATAGAATGTACTGACAAATTTGAAATGGATTCAATAGTTTTTGTTGAGTATTGTTCAAATCAATCGATAATGGATACCGTAAATTTATGCGTGGCCGAGCCAAGATATGAGTCTATAATATGAATCAATGAATTGACTTCATTAATTAACAGGCTCAACCAAATCTACTTTCTCTGAACCAAATCGACAGTATCTAGGGATGAGAGTTTGATTCAAGCGTTTAAAAATCGAAACTCTTGCATTATTGGTTCACTAGAGAGTTCATGAGCTAGATGTATTATTATATTATTGTTGTAAAATCACTTTCACAATAACCAAGCACTTGTTGCTCTTTTCCTTCCACCACAGAAGTTCTCCTCAGTGGCCGTATGCAAGCACCGTTTTCCAGGATAATGTGACGTCATTAGCGTAGGAGGAGGCATTTTCCAAAAATCCACCGCCTACGTTAATAACGTCACATTTTCCTGGAAAACGGTTCTTCCATACGGTCACAGGTTAAAGATGCCGAGAATGCTTATGATAACCTTTAACGTCTGACATATTCAAAAGTCAAGTTATATGCAAAAGAGTGTACTCTCCCCTTCCCTTGGTGCAAGGGTAAGTCTAGTATTGTGTGACAGTGGACACCATCAGCCATGATAGCTCAGTTGGGAGAGCGTATGACTGAAGATCATAAGGTCGCCGGTTCGATCCCGGCTCGTGGCATTTTTGTCTAACTGTGTTTTGCCAATTTTTATTTCTGCGATTCCTGGTTTTCCCGTTGCCCGGCCGGGAACTTTCCCTCCCCTATATTTCCGTTTTTTATCCATGGAAACGATATTTGAAAAAAAATAACTAAATAAGTGAGAAAATGTTAAATTTATTCTAAACACAAAAAAGTTTTATTTTATTTTAAAAGCGCGTCGACTCAACAGTTGATTTTGCTGAAATGATTTTTCATTATTATTAGTCGAAGAAGCCCTATCCTGCTTGTCCCTTTACCAGATTCCGCCTGGACTGACGCGCGAAATGTGTCCTACTAGACTTCCCAAAGAATTATTGATTGATTTCATACTCATGCAGACTTTCTTATTGTTTGCATTGTTCAATATCTTCCCAAAAAGGCACAATTGCTTATTGATTGGAAGATGATATATGGTGCTAGATATGCCGAATATATTTTTCTCACTATTGTTTGCATTCAAATTGCACAAGACATGTCTCATTTTTTTTAAATTTTCGTTTTTTTGGTAAGATGCAGTTGATCAATGATCATTAATTATTGCACTAGAGATGTTAGGATTTATTAAAACGTACAAAAAATCTTTATTTAAAAAATCAATAAAGTGATCAATTACAAATTCGAACACCGTAGGTTCAATTACCGTAGTCCAACACGAAATCAATTAGCCCTTATAGGGTTTCTTCCCGTAATAGTGCAGCAACTCCTTGACTGTAGTGATGCGCCGACTCAAGAGTTGAAATCGATCTCTTCGAGGTATGCCATCAAGGATACGGTAGCGCGCCAGATCCTCCAGTCGGGACACGCCTATTTATGAAAAGAAATATACAACTGAAGATTAACAATGTGAAAGTTAAACCATCAGAAAAGGAAAAGGAAATAATTGACTAATTAAATTCTACTTCAAGTTAGTTACGTGTTTCAAGTATAAATTTAAGTTTTGAAAAACCTTAGGAACAATGATGATGATGATGCGTTTAACGAAATTCAAAGACAAAGATACATTCCACCATTTACATTCATTGATTTTAAGGTTTCGGATAAGTGTACAGTAATCCTAATTCTAAACTCTATTTTCAAACTAGTAGTTTACTTATATTTCTCACTAGCCTTAGAAGTCTACGGCTAGTTAAATGTGAGTTTACTAAAAGTGGTGTACAATACGGTAATGCATTTCGTCAAATGTTCTTTCACTTGTAGTAAACTAACAGCAAACTGCCAGTCTGAGACGTAACGTAAGTAAACTACTAGTTTAGAAATACCAGAGAACCTCAAAAATCCTTGACAAAACATTTACTTTACCCATATGCCGAAGGTGAAGGTGAAGGACAAAAGGTCGATTTATTGATTGAAATCACTGATCGACATACCGAACATGGAGACGATAGCTACGGTATCTACTGATCGCTCGGTGGGTTTGAGTAGTCCCCGACGTCTCACCCTAGATCCACCAAGTTCGTTCGAGAGATATCTGGAGAATGAAGGTAACGATAGCGACCCGTTGAACTACCAAGGATACTGTATAAACAAGGAAAGCGACGAGATTACGATAAAAAAAAACAAGCTTTGTGTACATGGTTAGGCCATTTTACCAATGGAAATTATTGTGCACTTACAGTAGCAAGTGTCCATCGGGAGTTATCGCATTAATATTGACATAGAGTGGTGATCGACCGAGCCAAGGAGCACGAATCTGAAAATAAAATTTAAAGTGACACCTAAAGGTTTTTTTTGAAAGTCTGGGAATGCTCCCTCGTTTTCATTGTATACGAGGGAGTATTGCCAATCCGGAGAGTAAAATTAGCACGGGTTTGCCTTTATGAGAACAAAACAATTGCAAAGATGAATATGGAAGATCTCACCACCACTCTTCGCACAGCCATCCTGTCCACGTCAAACAGCCACACATTATCGATCGATCCGCGAACCCTGATTACGGTATTGCTACAGCCTCGAAATTCCTCAAATCAATCGATAATCAAGGAATTGTCGTGACAGGTTCTGTACCCGAAATGGTTCGGAGCTCGCGGTGCTCGAGCTCGGTTCGGAGCTCCAGAAGGAAGGAGGTCCCTTATATGAGGAGGTAGTGATTGAGGATAAGATGCACTTTCGCACGGAGAACGATTGCATGCTTACTTTACCGATCTGAAAGAGTAAAAGATTCCCGACTTTATGGGGGAAATGATATTTTGCGTAAATATTTTTCTAAAGATGAGCTTAAAGGCCCACTCCGAGCTCATTTTACCCTCCGCTCTGGCTACACTCTCTCGTAGACAAATAAAGCGAGAAAGCATGGAGCGCTTCAAATTTGCTCTTGGTGTCCTTTAAATTTCGCACAAATATGAATTGTTTTCAGTACAAAAAACACTTACCATGGAGCTGTTAGCGTCACATCCAAATAGTGGCAAGATGAAGCGAATCTGTACTCCATCAAACCACACGAACGTATTGTGCCACTTGTTCAGAGGTGTCCTGCTGTCATCATCTACCGTAACCCGGAGCCGATCCGAACCCGGCTTGAGCGAAACCACGGAACCGTAGACGGAATCGCCGAGTTCGACCGACGGCCTCCGAGACCACACCGCTGGTGCGTCGGTTTCTCGGTGCCGGGCGCCTTTCGTACACGGCCATGATCGACGCCGATTCACGCGGCGCACTGGGAACGGGTTATATGGCACCGAAATGTGGATAGCGGGCTGGACTTGGGTTGGGGTTTGGGCTTGGGTTTTGGGGTCGCGGGGTGTGGTGGCGCTCGTCGTCGTTCGGGAAGAAGATCTGGTTTCGGCGGATTCGCCTCGAGATGTCCACAACAGACGCAGGCCGCGCCTGTTGTAGTTGCAGTCTGAAAAGAACCGATATAGTGAAAAAATATGTTTGAGAAAAATTTCTTTTTTAACATTTTTTATTACTTTTAAAGAAAGAATAAACATTGTATCGTGAGCAAATCGTTCTGTAGTATTTTTTGACTTTTATAAAGATAGTACTGCATTTTGAGAATAGTAATTTACCCACCAATTTGCGCGCAGTAGATCGAGAATGGTGCGTTTCTCGATGGAGGTAGACTTCGAGCGGAACCTATAATACATTCAAGTTTATCTTTAGTCAAATTATATTTGATAATCTATTGCAGATATGCACCAGTCCATTGGCGGTCATCCAATTCTTGGCCTCCAAAGTATACTCGCCGCTTGTCGCTTACTATCCACGAGACCTGAAAGATAAGAAATCATAAAGATCAAAGACCAAAGATCAACTTACAGCGATTTTCAACGTGACCAATTCCTGATGAATATCACTGAAGTAGTTGTTCGGACTTTGCATGAACAATACCTGGAATGAAGTATTATAATTTAATACAGTGGCACAGTTCGGCCTTCCAAAATTCTACGTGCGGCGTAGCGCCCTCTGAATTGTTTTACTGAACTTTATATGCCAGGTACGAAGCCTGAATAATAACAGAACTCAATCCCAGCTCGACAATCTACCAGGCAAACTGTCAAGGAAGCTATTGATGCTGGACTGCGGAATGCACGCCCTTACCACTTTCATTTAAAAATGAATAGATATGGGGCGTTAAAGAAGGGGACCCAAGAGATTTGGGCTGCGCTATTGACATGAAGAACGTGGGACATAGGAAGTGACATTCTATTCTCTATTAGATTTGACTGGTTGAACCCGTAGAGGGTGTGGCTCAATGGTTAGTAGTCAGCGCTTGTGACCGCGCCACACGGGTTCGATTCCCGTTTGCAATTTTCTATACATTTGTGCTTCAATTTCAAAAACTTGCGCCTTTCCCTGGGCATATCAATGAACTTTAACTCCGAATTACGGTATTCTGGGGCATCTAAAATTTTAGAGAAAATTGTTTTTGTATACAAGGAGATGTGATCAATAGTTCTGTCTGGGCAGTTTAGTCACGAAAAAACTCGTGGGTCCCCTTCTTTAAGCGATGCTACGTAGTAAGGTTGGCAATAACGGACACGCATTGCGGGCCCGCAATGACTACTTTATTCCTATCTGGCCACTTTTTGTGATCGGTCGTTCTTTTGTTCTCTTCACTTTCCTTCGCTCTCTCGTTTGCTTGAGAGAACAGAATCATTGCGGGCCCGCAATGGCATTGCGGGCCCGCAATGATTTTACACCGCATTGCGGGCCCGCAATCATTAGAAATAAAGAGTCAAGGCCATTGCGGGCCGCAACCCCCGAATAGCCAACTCTACTACGCAGCCTGTAGCATTTTGGAAAGGCTGTCGTGTACCATTGCATTATATGTACGTATGATAAATATAAATAAGTTTCACAACTTATTAAAATAAAAAAGTAGTGCAACAAGAAATAATTTATGTGTTTCCTAGCCACTGAATAATATTATCATTGCAAGTATTATATTAGACGGAGTCGTTCAAGGCACGCCCCGCGATATTTCTACTCTCCGCTCTGACCGCACTCTCTCGTAACCAAAGAAATCGAGACAGAATTACCAGAGCGCAGAGTTTCAAATTAGCTAGGGCGTGAATTTTAAAGTTATAAATTTAGGTAAAAAATCTCACCCTCGAGTCGCCTTTTCTCCACAGCAATAGTGTACAATCATCAAGAAGTACAGTACTCGTCAGAACAAATTCGGGAATGGATAGGCCTAGAATATGCAAAAATAAAATAATTTTAAAAATTTTCCTGTCACAAAACTCATGTTCAATAATACACATCTTATATCTTTACTCTTTTGCGACCAAGAGATCGTCGACAAATGTTTGTGCGATTTTTTAATCCAGAACCCAAGCTACTATGATACTCTCCGCTCTGGCAACGCTATACCGCGTTCTTTGCTTACGAGAGAGCGTTGCCAGAGCGGGGAGAAAAATTAGCACTGGCTATATTATTTAAGAATGGGAAAAGATTCTATACCTCGGTCATCTTCCGTTTCTTTTGGCCGAGGAACAGAAAACCACGCCATGCATTCCGTCGAGAAGATCTAAAAGAATACAAACATGTTCAAACTGAATTTTGACATGGTCTAAACGTTTACAACACTTTCTGTACTTATCAGTGATGCAGCGCAGCGCATGTACTCATATAATGATTTTCAATAAGTTCATCGGCCCACAGAAGCTCTCTGCGGTGGCAGTTGTCCACCACGTCTAACGCCTCTGGGGAACATGGTGTTCAAATTCTTGCTCTTGGTTTAGCATAACAAGTTAGCTCCAAATGTCTTCCAAAAGTAGTATAGGTCGACAATATTCAGTGAAAGCAAAATCATCACATTTCAACGAAAAGGGGTTTCTGAGATTTATCCCCCTATTACGAAGCCCTTGGGAGTTGTTTCAGTTGATTAACGGGACCTTGCTTGGCAACATTGATACTCTGTGTAGTCTTAGTACATCGTCTAGAGTGCAAAATAGTGATGTTAGGGTTTCGATATTCATCATATAGCTGAGAGGATCTTTGAGAGATTATTATTACGATATCGCGAATTATCATACTACGTGGTAATGACTCTCTCATGCACGAAAACAGCTACATACATAAGAGGCACACCGCGAGCTAATTTTACTCTCCGCTATGGCAACTCTCTCGCGTAAACAAAGAAAGCGAGAGAGCATTGTCAGAGCGGAGAGTTTCAAATTAACGCATGGTGTGCCTTTAACATTATAATGCAAAATCCCTTTTCTATTTTCAACAAGTCTGCACATATTACAGAATTAAAACTGTCCGAACAATACAAATTCCGCTATTTGCCGCGCAATACTCAGACTCCGCCCACTTTTTCGCGCGACATACCATTTTCTCTTATTTAATCGATTTTTATGGCGTCTTCTCGTCATTTAATTGGGCTTTCAGCAAAAATAAAATTATATGCATTTACAAAACGTTCGGAAAAACCTCCCAAAATTAGGCGAAAATTTTGGAGTGCGTTTTTCTCAACGGTGGAGAAGTTTACTATATTCGGCATTTGCGCGATGTATGCAAAACTTTTGTAATTCTATAATACCTAAAAAGTATAATGAAAAAAAAAACGAAAAATTATAAAACTGTACCTTCCAGCTGTCCTGGTCACTCCTCTCTACTATGGCCAGTAGATTGTTCGAGGCTGTTGCATGGATGAAATCGGGCCTTAAAGGGCCACTTTAATTAATCCTTAGTACATCCGCTCTAGACTTTGTACTATCTCAATGCTCTGTCAACAATACAGTTTTACAATACCAATGAAGTTAAATTAGCTATTCTTCTCTAATACAGTTGCCGTAGGCATGAACAACGGAAATCCGTTCTCCGGTAAAATGTGACGTCATTAGCGCAGTCGGATGCGTTTTCTAAAAATCCTCCGCTTACGCTAGTGACACCACATTTTTCCGCAAAACGGTTTTCCGTTGATCAAGCATACGGCCACAGTTTTCTAGATGTGAGAGATATTTTCCAGTAGGGTGTGACATTCGAGACTAATTGTCATAAATTGGTCACGACTCGAGAAGGCATAATACATTTTGCCTCTCGAATCGAAATGCAAAAGTATATCATTCCGTACATCAGAGATCTCAAAAAGATCATCTATGATGGTACCTTTTACCTTTACCATCATAGATGATCGATCTATTTGAGATCTCATTTCTCGAATGTCACACCCTATTTTCCAGTGCTATCTGCAAATTAGTGTTTTCTACCAGCTAATGCGCTCATAATTATCATTATAAATAGTAAATATTTTCTATTAATTAGCTACTATATGCAGTGTTACTACACTCACAGCGAAATGACTTAGATAGTGAATGTCTCACTAGATTGTCTCGGAAAAAATTGGCTCATCATTGCGGTGTGTCTCACATGTGAGACAGTTGATGACTCAAAGCAGTTATGAGACAATCAGTGTCTCACGGTGTCTGGCTAATGAGACAAGAGTTGCGCGCCTCCCTCTCGTATAGTCATTTAGTTCTGTTCTGTGTGACTTCATGTCTAAGTAGCGCAGTGGTAAGGTGCTTGGCTAGTGTGCGGTAGTATGGTTCCACGGCAGTTCGGTACCCTCTCAGTGCAAAATCTTTTGCTACTCTCAAAAGAGTAGGTGAGTCTCTCAAATATGAGACACCAATTGTCTCATTGCTCTCTACCCTCGCTCAAGGCCTTAGCCACTCCAATTGTCTCATATGTGAGTCACTCAATCGCGAATCAAGCTTACTTCGTCACTGAGTGTCTCATATATGAGACAGTTCGCTGTGAGTGTATTTGCCAAGACAAATACTAACACTGTTTTATCCTTGCCCGAGTATCTCTGCTTCAGTCTCGTCAAATAATTTTCAGAAATGGTATATAAACAGATCAATAATTTTTATTGATCGAAAACCAACCTCAAATGATGCTCATCCACTTTATGAGCAGTCCTGTGTATTGACGGACCTAAAATCAACCATAATTTATCTTTACAGGGACACCCCAAGCTAATTTTACGCTACGCATTGGCAATACTCTCTCGTAGACAAAGAAAGCGAGAGAGTGTGACCAGAGCGGAGAGTTTCAAATTACCTTGAGGTGTCGCTTTTTTTCTTTTTTTTCAGGTCAAAATAAATCGCGGAAGACTCTTCTGCCTACATAAATAGGTAGTAGACTTCCCCTAAAGTAGCTCTAAATAGAAAGTGAGCGTGTATTTCTATATTGCGCTAATAGACACCCTCAACTGATTACCCATGGTTAAATTAGGCCTATTATAAATAGTTTATCGACGGCGCGATAATATTCTGGTCCACAAATGAAAGATTGAACCAATTGTTCTATATGGCTCCCTGCGTAGGAGGGTATTCTTGACGCACCCACGTCTACGCTAGACTATATTTTCCATTCATGTACGAGTTTCCGCTAGGAAGTGCGTTATGCATGACGTAAGCTGACACATATACCGTTTATAGAAGATAAATATATTATATTATTATATTGAGCCATGTGGGCGGAGACTATCCCTATAAAGCTCTGTTCGAACGCTGCGAAAAGAGAAGAAAAGTAGAGAAAACTCTCCTGTTTTGGTACGCTTTCTCGTCCTTTCGGGACTTTGAATACTACATTAGAGAAGAAATACGCAAATATTATAAAACTAAAATATATTTATAATAAGCAAGTATGAACATAACAAAGGAAGAAAGCACATGAATTAGTGAAATAAATTATAAGGAATAAAAAGTGGGGAACAAAAAGTAATGACTGCTTGTCTAATATTTGAGTTATTCAAAAATATGTTTCATTAGTCAAATAAAAGACAATGGTGTCTTTAAAAAGGCAATAGTAAGAGTAAGGATCTTAGCAAAGCTTATTTTAAAAAAACTAATGAAACTGTAACAACTCACCTGGTTTGGTTTCCTCATAAAATGTATCCACCGGCTTGTCAAATGCACATGAATCCCTGATCATCATTGTGACCTGCAAATTAAAAATTAAAACCAAAAATAGACTAGTATAGAAATTTAAGCATAAAAAAATAAGAAAATGGAATAAAAATTAATGCCAAAAATAAATTAGAATAAACATTAAACTATCGCTATAAGACACATCCAAAAAACCTCGCGAAAAATCTGGAGTACAAGGGATTTCTAATAAATGATTAATATTTGATTAATATTACCTTGAGAGACTCCAGCAAACCGGGAACGTTCCTTCTAATCAACGGTCTTTGATAGTCAAAGAATAGTGCGTGTCCACCTTCTGTGTCCGCTTCTAACTAAAACATTGTCCTATTTTATTCTATTTTTTACTCCAATAATCGTTTTTTTTCTCGTTTTTTTATCTATTAAAGGCGCACCCCAAGACTCTCCGCTCTTGCTTTACTCTCCGCTCTTGCCATGCTCTCTAGTAGACAAAGAAAGCGAGAGAGTGTGACCAGAGCGGAGAGATTCAAGTTAGCTTGGGGTGTTACTTTAAGTATTATCGTGAAACTAGTTCAATTCAGTTCAACTATACTGTGCATTCCAATAGTCAATGACCAAAACAAAAATAAGAATCGAAATATAAACATTGGCGACGGACATCCTTCAAAAAGACTAATCTAACAGATATATCCCATCCCCGATGTGTTCTATTGAAGGGATAAAAATTATTATTATTAAATTATTATTATTAAACATACCGTAATGGGAGTGCTCTTGACCTCCGGAGCACTCCACGCCAGAGACTGGGCGTCGTCATCCCGCTCTTTCGGTTCAGCCGGTTCCGGTACGGTATATTCCCGGTTCGGCGCAGCTTTTCTCGGTTCCACGGTACCATAAACCCTCCTCAGCCATCGGTCATCATCAATCTTCAGAATCGGTTCCTCGGTCTTCTTTCTGATCACTCTTAACTTTGTGTATATGGACGAGAAAAACGTCGACGCGTAAGGTAACTCGTCCGGCTCTTTCTTGCGACGCCTTGGAATCATCGCCATCTTAGCCGCACCACGTGGTGTGCTCATCTGGTGCGAAGGGTGCGCGGTGGCGGGGCGACGTTCGTGTCTAGCCGGTTGTGATGAGCATAATGATAGCGAGAGATACGAAGTTAGACTCCGCCCCCTCTCATCCCCAGCTCATCCCCGACCGTTGCTAGGCTATAACGAATGGGTTGAGGTGTTTTCGAGAGCATATGAACCGAAACGAACACGCAGTAGCATTTTGTAGGTTGTAGTTTGTAGTTTATAGTCATTGTCAATAGCAAATCAATCGATATTTCACTAAAATCGTATGCAGTAATCGACTGTCGTATCATTTTATGCAGTGAAGTCCGGGAAAATCAAGGTGAAGATCTTATACTCTTTTTCGATCGGACTGTCGCGCTCTTTAAAAACGAACAGTTAAGAAAAGGAGGCGAGAGAGTGTGCAAAATGATGAGAGTATTCAATGATTTTCTATTCTTTTCGTAACTTTTGAACAGAGCATGACGAATGAAACGGATATTCTCATCATTTGAAAAAGCGAGTAAGAACAAAAAATATTGCTGATATTTTTTCGCTCATCATTTGGCCATAAAGGTCGCCTTTAAAGGCCATTATGCGATTCCGAGAAAGCTATTAAAGGGAGCGAAACCTCATTCGATGGTCTCTTCGACGCGCAATTCTCTCTCGTTGTTAAAGAACAGAGAAATAGTATACGCAATGAAGAGGCCATTGAGTGAGGTTACGCTCACTTTAGTAAGCGGTATTCACTGTTATTTCAACGAAAGGAATGACGTTCAAATGACACCCACACATGTTCATATAGACAGACAGTAGACTAACATCCCGAGCTAATTTAAAATTCTCCGCTCTGGCCACACTCTCTCGTAGGCAAAGAAAGCGAGAGAGCATTGTCAGAGTGTAGGGTTCCAAAATAGCTCGGCCTCTTGTTTCATAAGCTAATGAATAGGTACCATACAATAAGAATATAGAAATATTCTTACAAGGGAACTATCCCAACTTAATGTGGCCATATGGCATGGGAATAATTTACCTGAATCAGTTTTCGATGCTGATTACGAATCCGTTTTCAAACGTTGCCCACTCGAGCTGAGATTCGAGAAAATCGATATTCAAATTCGCTAGTTTATTCAGAAATTCGTGAGACTTCCCATATAAACCATCCCAATGCGTTCATAAACTCATCCATCAATAATCCAAACACCCCCTGCTGTAATTTAGTGGATATTGTATGTAAGTTGTGAATTTTCGAATCAAATAGTCGAATTTCAAGATCGATTTTCTCGAATCTCAGCTTGATTGGGCAACGTTTGATAACGGATTCGTAATCAGCATCGAAAACTGATTCAGGTAAATTATTCCCATGCCATATGGCCACATTAAGTTGAGAGAGTTCCCTTGTTAACTACAATAAGAAGATCAAATCAAATCAAATCAAATCATTTATTTTCCTGTATAAGAAAGAATGGGATGGTATTGGGTTCTTCTTATCACGTTAGACGGGGTCAGGAAAGCTAGTCTTCTTATGCCATAGTTGTCGGTCCAGCGTGTGTCGTTCTGTCAACTTGAGTTCCGTGAAGTCCTTTTTGATCGCATCCGTCCATCTCAGCTTCGGTCGTCCTCTTGGCCTCCTTCCTTGTGGTGAGTACTGAATCATCCTTCTGCATACGTGGTCTCTTTCTCTCCTCTTCACATGTCCGTACCATCTCAATCTTTTCTCTCACATGTAAGATATGGGTAATTAGCTAGTAGATGGATAAGATAATAATATAGAAACTATAAGAGCAGACAACAAAATATAGGTGAAGAAGTTATATTTTGATATGAATGGATAAATATATAATAAGTAATATGGAAATAGTCATTAGCGACAGAATACTATCCTCTAGGATTCGTTTTTCGTTTTGCGATGGCGATTAGGAGAGGGGAGGGAGAGGAAAAAGGAGAGGGAGATAGAGAGAGAGGAAGAGAGAGCGAGAGAGAGAAAGAGAGAGGAAGAGATAGAGATAGAGAGAGAGAGAGAGAGAGAGAGAGAGAGAGAGAGAGAGAGAGAGAGAGAGAGAGAGAGAGAGAGTAATAAGATGATGGGATAACAACATGCGCGTATGAATCTCCCTACGTGAGAAGCGTATTTATTTTTATAAAGATCATTAACCGTCTTAAGATAGCCTTATGGCCTTTCCAACCACAGAAAATTGGCAAAATTAGGATCTTGCTCGAGATTAATAACCTTGCGGGGTTACTAGACTGTAGTGTAGTTTAGTTTTCAAAGAAATAGGTTTTAAAATAATATGAAGTCTGTGTTGACCGTATAAAATACATTTGTTTATTTGGTACGAGAGTAGGCAACCACAGTCACAATGTGTTTCCATGTTTAGAGAGACAGCACAAGTGAGATAGTACGCAGCCAGTAGCAATTCAATTACACAAGTACATTTTATACGGACAATACATGATATTACAATATTATATTATTTTTGAATTGAGCACTTATATTAAAAAGAAATTCCTTTACCATTTCGAATCAGCAGTCATTACATCTACTTTGACGTAAATTTTTTGAATAACATAAACGATATAGCATGTAATTTTACTGTTAATATTTATTTATATTATATTCAACCGGCAAGAAAACGGACAATTTGGAATGACGAAATCTTTGATATTTAAAAAAAAATCATTGCACATGAGATGCAGCTTTATTTTACAATATTCAACTGAATAATTAATTAATTAATTAAATAAATATTTAGTCGTCTCTGTTCTTGGATTCCATGGGAATATTCGTTCTCTCGGTGGAGGCGAAAAATTCCTGCAACGATTGATCTTTGATCTTTTATTTCTGATTTTTTTTGTCTTTGGCCTATGTTCTTTGGTCTTTCTGACAATGAGCCATGGATATGATTCTTCTAGTATGAAATTTTTAAAAATTTTTTGGTTGATCTTTGATCTTTGATCTCTGCTCTCACAAACCTTATCCAGCAGGAAATCGTGAGCGCCGGAGGAAAGAATGCGGATCCTGAAATTGAAAAAGTAAGGCTTCATTTCGAGATACCGAAGCCATATTTTCAAATTCAAAGTATTCTCCTTGATTTTAAAAATATATCTATTTTTCTCTTTTAAGCTATCTTAAACGCCCTGTCTCATGCCTAGTTTTCAAAGAAAACTGGCATGTGTAGCGAAAAAAAAACGCGAAAAGTAACACTGAATGAGGGACAACGAGTATTACAGGACTCGATAACATGGACTCGTGACAGTAAGATTCGTCAACATGTTCTTGATTATAATAATGCTCGAGATGGTTTTGATCTTGCTTAGAATATGCTTACCATACTCCGATAGCAGCCGCCATGAAGGCCAGAACGGAGATGTTGAAGGGCCAGATGGGGCCGAAGTCGCGCTCCATCTCTTGCACTCTGAGGAAATGTAACATTATTATTTATCATTTTACATTATTTATCATGATTACTACTGTAATTTTATAATAATGGGATCCGAATTTATATGGCAAATATTATTAAAATCTTTTTGCTAGCTTTTAAACTCTTTGTCTGAAACCTAACTCTATCAGACAAACATTCAAAACAGGTAACTCAGTTCTTTCAAAGACCAAAGACCAAAGACCAAAGATCAAAGATCAAACCTCAAGAAGACGCCGAAGAGCGAGTTGGTTGCGTCAATACCGATGCACATGGCGCCGATGGCAAGAGTGGCGAGCGCGAGAAGGAAGGCGATCTGGATTTGGAATAACATTATTGTCCCGTTCTGAGGCCTCGTCCACCTCTCTCCTACTGGAACGTCGGAGATCTGATAGCTATCGTTAAATACACCTTCCCCAAGTCCCTTCTATTGTTAGAATTTTTTTTCTTATCGTTTCTGTATTTGCTGTCGCACCTGTCACGGGTGTAACAAATAAATAAATAAAAATTTTTACATACAGTTGCACTCTCTCGCCTAACTCTCGATTACCCCTCCTCTTTCTCACACCTAACCCGTCTGGCCTTCGCCGCGCTGATTTGGTGTACATTTAAAAGAGATCCGCATAGTTTCTGAGCTATGCAAAACAGGAAAAAATAACTGATTTTTGTACACTCAATTTCAATATTAATATTATTCGGGTAGTAATGTAATAGAAAGCTTGAGCGTAAATGAGCACAGAGTGTACTTTGACTGTGTTCAGGCTAATGCACTGTTACATTTGCCTTACGTGTCTACGCCGTAACCCCCTCCGCCGCCTGTCCGACGTGACGGAGGGGGTTACGGCGTAGACACGTAAGGCAAATGTAACAGTGCATAACGCTTAAAAAATCCGGAGAATCCCTTCCTGGGATCCAGTATACCTTACCTACTGTGAAAAAATCTTTAAATAGGCTAAATTTGGAAACTTCCACGTTTTTCAAACAAAGCTATGATAATTAGACCCTAGGAATATATTTTATCGACATGCTCAGCATGAAACAATACATGTAGGTGAAGCAAAAATAAATAAATAATTCACAGAAATACAATATGAACTATATTACATTCTAGTATTCTTTGGTGCCTTGCCGCGTGCATGCATCTTGAGGTTTTCAATAGTAATGTGATCTTTACGCTAATTATTGCAAATATCCTTTTGATATACATGCAATGGATTAATTTGTGAACCTTGCCATGCTTTTGTGACATTAAAAGTTCAAGATCCTAGAAAATGTCTTATTCTGAGTATATAGTTTATTGTTAGATGTTCTTGGCACGTCTCTATTACTATAGACATGTAGAGATGAGTAAAGTAACATTCTTTTCATAAAGGTTAGCGAACAAGCTGTAAAATTGGATCTTTTTTTTGCTATAGTGATTCTCGTGCTATCTTCTTATGATTAATAAAGATGCTTGAGATTTGTTAATCTCCATGCCATAAATAATAAAGAAGAATACCCAAAAATGTTTTATAAAAATAGGATCGAATTCCTGATTGGAAGACATTGCAAGGTGATTAATTCCGGAAAAAATTGTACTGCTGAAGAGCCTCGAGCTTGAAATGGAAACCAATTCGGGGATAGAGTAGGGAAGTGAAAGTGATTGTTTTTTTAAAAGACACACCCCGAGCTGATTTGAAACTAGCCTCTCTAGCAATGCTCTCTCGCTTTTTTTGTGAACGAGAGAGCGTTTTCAGAGCGGACAGTAAAATTAACGTACGAAAATTATCTGCATATATCAAAATGAAATATGATGATATGAAAATTCGCTTTCATTCGAAACACTCTCATTAGTACTTGTCGAGAAATTTTCATTTCAGAAATGAATTACAATTTATTAATTACAATTATTTGCATTAATAATTTTACAAATATATTACCTAAATATCATTTTATTATAACCCCGAGAACCACTATAAAAGCGCGTGAAACAAGAAACAACCTGGACACAACGCCCATTTTATTCGGTAGAAATACATACGATTAGGTCACCAACAGAGATCAAAGATCAAAGATCAAAGAGCAATCTCCTACCTGCACTTGCTGGATGACAATCTTGGGCTTGATGAGGTCTGCGTTGCCGGACCACAGGCCGTATAACTAAAAAAATATTGTAAAAAAAATATTGAGAAATAAATATTGAGAATTTAATACATTAGATATTAAATTTAATCACCATAAGATAGGCCAACTTATAATTTAAAGGCGCACCCCAAGCTAATTTAAAACTCTCCGCTCTGGCCACATTCTCTCGCTTTCTTTCTCTGCGAGAGAGTATTGCCAATGCGGAGAGTAAATTAAATTGGGGGTGTCTCGTCAAGGATATAATGAATAATGTTTAAATGATGAATGCTTTTAGTGGAAATTCACTTTTTGTTAAAGACTTTGGAAGAATCGCAAAGATAAAAGATAAATCAATAGTGCAGAAAAAAGTTTGAACAGGATCTTATTTTTTCTCGCTTCGGTGCAGATGGAAAAGTTCAAAGATCATAATACTTCAGAGGTAAGAGTGCAGAGCAAAGATGTGTAAAGACCAAAGACCAAAGATCAAAGATTAAAGACCAAAGATCACATCCTTACCATAACAATCGTCATCAGCGTAGAGATCATGAAGAAGATGGCCATGAACATAACGACGAAGTACTCAAGCGATTCGATCTCACTGTACAAATCTGAACGATTTTTTGAAAATTTCAAGAATCAAGCGGGTATTTCAAATATTTGAATTTTTTTCTTACAAAAAGCGATGGCTGTGCCGGAAAGCTGGAGGATGAATTCGATGCTGGCACCCAGCACTGCTGCTGTCCTGAACGGTGGTAAAGGCGTTTAGAATCACATGTACATAATAGTTTATTGATAAAAAAATAGGTAAAAATAGGAGAAAAAAATATTTTATTTTTTCCCCTTTCTTTTCGCGAGCTTTGAACAGTACCTGTAGTGCATGTACTCACAAGTACTAGGTCCATAATATGCACGATCGTCAGAGGAAAAGACGAAATTCGGAGGAAGCACTTCGGTCTTTGTGATCGTATGAGCCATATGATGAGACATCTACAATACTTATCTAGATAAAAAAATAATTGGCAAATATTTAAGCGTGATGGCTTTTCGCAGATGGAGAAAGTAAAAATAATGTAATCTCGCACAAAAAGAGTTAACTCGCTGCGAAATACAATAATGTAAAACGTTCGGCCAAGATCCAGACACAATAACAGGAAACATAAATAAAAAGTAGAATTGCAAAAACGCGGTCTATTATTGACGGGAAGGACACCCCGATTAAAGCGATATCCCGAGCTAATTTTACTCTCCGCTACGGCCAATCTCTCTCGTAGATAAAGACAGCGAGATAGCATTGCTATAGCAGAGAGGTTCAAATTAGCTCGGAGTGTCACATTAAAGGCTAAAAAAACAGGCAAAAGATATACAGAAAAAGTAGACTAACAAAAAGCGATCCATGATTAAAGTGAGTCAAAGTCAATCGATATTATGTCTAGGGGGATCTATATTCAAGACGAGAAAAGAAAGGAATAGAATGAAGAGGAATAAGAGAGAGAATGACCCACTAAAGGATAAAGTCCCATCCCCTGATTGGGGGAGAAATCGAGAGGAAGAGGAAGAGGGAGAGGGAGAGAATGAAAGGGAGAGGGAGGAGGAGGAGGAGGATAGACCGAGCGGTAAAGGAAAGCGAAAGTAGACTTGAGCAGCGGTGCAATCCGTTCTCTGAGATGTGTGGGACCATATAATGAACTGAAAAAAATGCCTAATATTATTATAGTTCAGACATCCCGAGACATAATTATCCCTTTTTCCAAGATTCGCCCTCCCAAACTTCCAATGTACCCAATACCTCTCCGATATCGCTATCTTATTGTTAGAGACGAACATCCGTCAATAACGTTCCATTTCCTGGTTTTATAATATGATAAAGAATAGAATTAGGAATAGGCTCTGAGTTATTTTACGAAACACGTAGGATTCTTTATGTTACATTTTCAAAACGTGCGCACGCCGTAACCTCCGCCGTAACGTCTTCGTAACGTCTCCGTGGTTACGGCGGAGGTTACGGCGTGCGCACGTTTTGAAAATGTAACACCGCCCTACTCTTCATTAGTATTACAGTATTGTCAGAAAATATTCTTATTTTCTTCAAAACTTCATAAATTCCTGCATTTTCAAGCTACAGGCGTCACATTTCCCCATATGCCCTACTTAGAAATGACACCGGATATCTGTTGAACCACTCACTCGAATTTGACTATCATATTTATATTTCATAATTTTCGAAAGTTATTTCAAAAATGGTGCATTAATTTCAATTTTTTAATATACACATCTCTTTCCAGAAATACTCAAAGCTTTCAGGAAACCCTTGTTTTCGACAAAAAATAAGCGAGTGGGGTAGCATAAAAACCAGCTACATGAAAATTTTTAATGCCAAATGGATCCCCTATCTGCGAGAGTGCGTTGGCCGAGTGTACAGTAAAAAAAGTGGTTTGCCTTGAAGTTCATGAGTCGACTCTCGATTCGATGATTCTCGGTTCAAGCAATATTAATTCCTTTTTATCGAGACATTAATAAATTTCGCTGGAGACGATGATGAAATTCGGGAACTACTGTAGTGTTATATCTACCGTAATCTTCATAACTGCTGTAATATTATATTTTTGTGCAACATTTCACTACACACCAGGGCTGGGATTTGACTTTTGACGTTTTGGCGGATTTGACGGATTGACGGTGTCCATCCGCCAAATTATTTTTTGACGGAAACCGTCAAATTTTATCCGTCAAATTCGTCAAACAATAAAGCGACAATAAACGCTGAACTGGGCAAGGCTCAATAGAATCAACAATAATATATAATTTAAAAAATATATTATTTTCGACTACCATCCCCTTATTTCTCACGACAAATGAAATACTGTGAATGTGTTCAGTAATGAACAAAATCGCTTTTCGTTATGTAATAAGAGCATCCAAATTTGTGATTTTGAGTAATTATCTACGACTCGATGTTTTCTTTATGTCGTTATGCTTTTTTGTTGCTCTCAGTTGAAAACCCTCGTTAAAAGATGATTTTCAATTAAGCATGAGGCATTTACAATATTTTGACGAATTTGACGGATTTTCTAACCGTCAAATTGACGTTTTGACGAATCCGTCAAATTTTCATTTGACGCCCAGCACTGGTTTATTGCTTTTATTTTGTCAGTCTTCGAAAAAATCAGCAAAAAAAGTATCGCATACCAGGCATCGAACCATGTACTTACAAAATTAAATGCGAGCGCCTTATCCACTACACCACAAGGGTCGGTGAGATAGAAGCTCAAAGCCGAGTTGATCTTAATTGGCTCGGATTTGTGCGATTTTCATTATCGATTTTCTCGAAGCTCTTAAACTTTTGACATTGCTTATTAACGGTGTCTTATCAGAATCGGATACTGATTCGAATGGTATATGTCACTAGTCATATCGCCACGGGAATGCATTATGGTTCCCTTGTCAGTTGAAAACCCTTGTAAAAATATGATTTTCAATTAAGCATGAGGCATTTACAATATTTTGACGGATTTGACGGATTTGACGGTATTTGGCGGATTTGACGGATAACCGTCAAATTGACGTTTTGACGAATCCGTAAAATTTTCATTTGACGCCCAGCACTGCTACGCACACATTTCATTCACATTTCCAATGACATCCACAGAGCCTCGTTAGCTCAGTTGGTAGAGCGTCAGACTTTTAATCTGAATGTCAGGGGTTCGAGCCCCCTACGAGGCTAACATTTTGCAGATTTTCCTGAATGCTTATAAACATCAACAAATCTACCAGTCACAATCGTGTTTCGTTTTCTCCATAATTGTTGAAAAGTTGTTATGATACCGTTATTGCCGATTCTTCTATACAACTCTAACAATAATCTACATGTATTTTCGCAGGCAGATAGATCCTTAACAAGTGTGACGTAGACATACTTCAAATCGGGATTTTGTTGGGGAGGATGAAGAATGAAAAAGAAACAAAAACAAGAAACTGTAAAGTCGTGCTTGCACTGATATTTCGAAACTCTACTTAAAGTCTACTAAAGTCTGCAAGTGAAGTAGACTTGTAAGTCTAATTCAAGTTATACGTAAGTCTACTTAAAGTGGCGTGGTATACTGTAATGCATTTTGGCAAATGTGACTGTAAGTCTACTTCAAGTCTGCGGTGTACTATAAGGTTTGAAATATCGGAGTGGATGACGCATGATCAACGGATGTTCTTTGTCAGTAGTACATCAGAAATTTCCTGATGGGCTGTCTAACGAAATATAGATTTTGCTGTGTTGGTGTCTGAATTCTGTATCCAAGTCCGCAAAGTTAAATGGGCGGAGTGAGACACTGTGTAATAAAAAGGGTAAATCAGAAAGCGCTAGTGAGTATGTGCAGACCTGAGAGAGGGGGGGAGAGAGAGAGAGAGAGAGAGAGAGAGAGGAGAGAGAGGAGATATATATATATATATATATATATATATATAGAGAGAGAGAGAGAGAGAGAGAGAGAGATAGAGGGAGAGAGGGAGAGAGAGGGGGAGAGAGGGAGAGAGAGAGAGAGAGGGAGAGAGAGGGAGAGTGGGAGAGAGGGAGAGAGAGTGAGAGAGAGAGAGGAGAGAGAGAGACAGAAATTGAAGGATATTTAGAGAAGAAGGTCAACCAACAGATGACTATGACCTAACCTGTGTTACCTATGCAAGCCCTCTCTTGCACGAGAAGAGTGATAGATATTAGGACCATGGCCTAAACACTGCATCGGTTTTGATTTGTTATCTTTTTTTCCCCTTAAAACTATCCAACACAACTCATTTTAAATTTTTCTCTTTCATTCTCTCTTTAATTCTAGACAGTATCTTTTTGTCAATCTCTTTGCCATTCTATTATACTATCGGAAATCCTTCAAAAAAGTAAAACATCAAGGAGCTCTGAATTTGTAAATTTCCAAGCATTCAAGCAAGGGTCAGTCGGGAAAAGGCTAATATCTGGTCAATTTAACTCAGGGAATTGCTTTCAGTTTCCCTTAGCTAAATTTACAAGATTTTTGCCGTATCCCAACAGCCTCTTGCTCATTATTCAACCTCAACGTTTTGTAGTATTGTTATGTGATCATCATCAATTCATTTAATTTACTTATCTATTATTATTCACCACCTTGTTTTCTTGTAAAACGCTTAAAAATATTATTATTATTATTCACTCAATATACTAAAATTTATGCCCAATTTAACGCATGTTAAAGAAATCTTGACCTTTTTCTCTTTTATCATTTCGAACACGATCTGCATGGGCCGAATTGGCCAAACAAAAAACCAGGGACTTATAATGAGCCGTATGACTAAATATGATAGTGAACAATCGTTTTCGCGAGTCACGCCAAAACTGCGCACGGAAGGAGCTTTTAAATATTTCTTAAAACTATTAATTTCAGATGTCAGTCCACAAGAGCCTCGAGGAGATAGCAATGGATCGATTGGCTGATCTTATTATAGCCAACCGAATGCCTACATTTGACTCACCGCTACCGATTTACATTTCAAATGGTGTAATTCGATGCTTGAATTGGAAATGTCGTCTAAGCCCTTCCCTATCATTACTTGATACAACGAAATTTACTATTACCGAGGTATATTTCACAGCGCTTTAACAGAGCTTGGCATGAAAAGCTTGAAATATTCCAAAATAAGTAGCCAATTCAAGTCGTGAACTCTGACAAGTTCAGTTTTTCTTAAATCATTTATGATCTTCAAAATGTTATGCAATACATACAGTTAAACAATTACTCCTGCACCGAATCACAAGTTCAAAAAAAAAATCTAACTCGTGCTATTTTTGATAAAATTATGCAACTAATAATAAAATCTAGAATGTAAAAAAAGATAACGGAAATTCGGATTCTTCCTTCTAATTGAGAAAATTGTATTATAGCTCGGGAATGATGATCTTAAGCGTGATGATAATATAAATATATTTTGTTGTGCTTATTGAGAGCTTAATTTTCCTTTTTTTTAAATATTGTCTACGACCAATGTGAAGCGATTTATGGTAAAAAACCATTTTTTTGAAAAAATGACTAAGTCCGGGAGTACTTTATATTTCGATATCCCGGAGCCAGAGATGAGTCAATTGAACTACATACGTACCCTATATCTGGTGCAGCGAGTCCACTGGTGCAATTAAATTTATCATCTTTCTGAGAAATTTTCGAGAAACACTCACTTTTCTAATCGAAAAATCAGTTTTTTGGGTGAAACACATTGAAGACGGGTTTTCCGCCATTGTGTGCCCCAACCTTTTTTGTTGAGCATACTAATAGGATTCGAATGACTCCTGTCCGGTCTGTACGATGAAAATGAACCGAGTTATGGCAATTTCCGTGGTAGATCACAAAAAATGGTTATCTGCGATTTTGGCCAAATCAAGTCGATAGGTCTTCTCATGACCCCCAACCACATCCACCAATCGACTTTCATCCAAATCCGAGAAAAAAAATTCCTAGTGGCAGGCGCTCATACACTTTTACCGGAGACCCGTGTTAACAAGCGTAGAGTAGTGGGTTCGAAACCTATTGCAGAACTTTTAAATTTTCAAAATTCGCGCATTTTTCTGTACAATCAAGGATGATTCCTATATGATTATTGCGATCAATAAGTTGAATTATTATGAAATAATTTATGTAAGGTATGTAAAATAACTTTTGCTATCTTTCTGTGTTAACAGTTTTTTCAATTCACGAAAATATTGTTCGGACTGAACCTATAACTCCCCCCCCCCCCCGAAGCGCTGCATACGTTCATAACTGAACCCATACCCGAGACCATAACCAAATCGATAACCAAGTCCACGACCGAGTCCATAACCGAGTCCTTAGTTAGTTAAGGACTAGCTTACTGTCGTTTAGTTTGTGTTTATCCTTTTAAGTTAGTAACACAAATTTCAGGCAGTGATTAGACTCACCAAATCAGACAACGATTCAATATCAACCATTCTCCAACATCAACTCAAGAAATTGATTTTATACGGAAATTTGAGAGGTACGTAGTGATCGTCTTCTTTTGCAGAATTGAAAATAGAATATTTATTTAAATTTATTCATTTTAAATTATATGAAATTAACATATTTAAATTGATTTATTTAAAAAAAAGATGCTTGGCGGTTGCAATACCTACATCTACCGCCCTTACAATGCTCCCTAGGAGTTAATAGCTTATAAATAATTTATTAGCCAGTAGACTAATTATATAGATGGACTTGATTCTCTTTCAAAAATTATTCAAGACTAAAAATGATTCCAATAAATAATTTTCTCAGTTTTTTCTCAATTAAATAGGTCGATGGACTATTCATGACTGATTTATTCTGGACTAATATTTTCTTTTTTTTTTGAGCGTACCCGTTCATTTTCCATTTTTGTTTTCGGACTGAGTGGCGCTCTCACTTCAATAACAAGAGAATTTTCATTTTAGTCAGGACTAAGAGCAATATTAAATGCTATTTTCGAATAATTTCTTTATTTTATTCTCTACTAAATAGGCTGGACGAATAAAAATAAAAATGACCGAAAATAATCGAGAATTTTATTCGAATAAACAACATTATTAGACAATCAATTGATATTGAGCGTATAAAAATCACTTGTTTTATTTGTAGAAGAGACTATTTCTTGTTTTGCACGGTTCAGAAACGACGCCGATCTCTTTCATATATCAAATAGCGCGCGGCGAAGGTCAGCCGGGTTAGGTGAGAGACTGCGGAGAAACAATCGAGAGGCGTGTCGAGATCTAGCCTTTGAGCGACTTCCGTTCTTTAAAGACCAGTGTCATTTTCTTATACAAGTACATTTTATACGCACAATAAAATAAATCATAATAAAAGGTTCTTATACAGGTGCATGCAAGTATCAGCAGTGGTATATTTTCGATAACGAAATTTCTCGCGAAGTATTGCGCAGAGAGGACTTCGTGGGTATGTCTATCTATTTTTCCTTAACAATAAAGTCTGTTTACTGTCACTAGTCGAAAATGATGAAGTATAGAGGTTTAGATTCTGAAAATGAAGGATTAATTAGCTGATCAGAGGACGAGAATGAAAAATCATTCAAGATAGTCTAACATTTTAAAATGTGTGGGATGAGAACTCAGCGGACGTTGAGCTATGACTATGCTATCTTTTTATTGTTTATTGCATTTTATTGTTGAAATGTCCATTGTTTTTTTCTTCAGTTGAGAAGACACATAGACGAAGTTGTCCTATATAAAATGAAGTACACAATTTCGATCACAACAATGTACAATCGCGAATTTCTACAAAAAAAAACACTCCACTATGTTCTCCGAAGAAAACTTCTCATCCGACACATCTTGAAATGTTAGACTGATCTACCCTTGATCAGCTTGAAATTTGGCTTAAAATGGCCGCTGAGTTCTCATCAGACACATTTTGAAATAGATAAGTGTAAAAGGGAATCGAACCAGCGCAGCGCAGTTACAAGCGCTGGCTACTAACCACTGAACTATTTACAAGAGTGGCGCTTTTTTGTCTCTCGAATCGATTATAAAACAGAATGCTACTTCCCTGGATCCACTTTTTCAATGATAATAGCGCTCCACAAATCTCCTGGTTCCCTTTGTTTAATAAAAATTTATTTATTTATATATTTTTAAAATAATTTTAAATTTATTTATTAGAGGCGAAGTAGCCTAGTGCTTACTTTTTACCTTTATTTGTTTTTGGTTAATTCAGGCGCGTCATTTATTCCTGAATCGTTGAGTGAATGTTACACACTGAATCACCTTGAACTAATCGGATTCGAGGATATACCAAAAAGCCTTATTTCTAAGGTTTGTATTGTACTGTATAATGTATCAAATTTCTAAATTTTTATATCAAACTTAATCGGCTTGTGACAACACCGTTATCCAGCCTTTTAGAAGAATTTTAAAAAGTTGTTTGAAATGAATTGAATTGTCAAATCAAAATTTGTTTAGATTGATTTATTTACAACACTGGATACTCTTGACATACCACGTACAACCAATTTAACTGCTGAAACTCTCTATACAATGCTAAAGGTTTGCTGTTTACGATCTTCCTTGGATCACGTTTAAACGAGTTTTTGGCGCGAATGATTGCTCACACTGATGATTTTGGCAGGGTCTTTATTTTAAATCAAGATCGTAAAAAGAACAAACTTAACAAAAAAAAACCGAGGTGAGAAAAAAAGCGAAAAAAAATTATTTGTTTAATGTCTTCTACGTATTATGTATTTCGAAACAGAATTTCAAGCATTTTTTAGTGAGATCAACTCGTTTCTGTTTCCCGATTTCTTTATTGTCGAAAATTCGAAAAGTAAACTTCAGGGGCTTCCTCAACTTCTCCAGCTCGATGTCTCTTCGTGTCCTCTACTTTGTAGCATATCTTGTCTCATTGAAGCCAATCAATTGATGAAGCTTGGGCTTTCCAAGATTCAATTGAGCATGAATATGGAAGAGTTAACAGCCACTTTAGCCAGTCTAAAGGATCTTAGAGTGCTTGATATTGCAAAGGCGACAAACAATGGGTATGCTCATTTTTTTTAGAGAACTAATTGTAAGACAGATGGAAACCGATGAATGAGAACTACGTATTTGCATACTTTATCGATATTCGAAATGCAAAGATATGTTTGTGCTTTCAGAATCAATTTAACATCAATAATATGTGAGAGAATGCTCAAGGAAAAAGCTTCACCATGGCCTAAACTCGCATGCATCGACATTTCTGATGCAGATAAAGAGCAGAGTTCGGATGATGATATTGAGCATATGAGGATCCTTATGGAAAGACACGACATGATGCAGACTGTGTGCAACATTGGTTAGTGAATCCGACTTTGCTTATTATTTTGTTCAAATCTGCCTTTTAGGAATGGAGCGCGACTGGCATAATCTTTCCTTATATCCATGGTTAAAGGAGAGTGTTCAGATCTGTAATTATTGGAATGCTTCAAATACCTTGAATGCACTCAATTACTACAAAAAACAATACAGATGTGATGATGAAATTGGCAGAACAATAGCATTCCTAATGGATGTAATAATAATAATAATAATAATAATAATAATAATAATAATAATAATAATAATAATAATAATAATAATAATAATAATTATAATAATAATAATAATGATAATGATAATAATAATAATAATAATAATAATAATAATAATAATAATAATAATAATAATAATAATAATAATAATCATAATAATAATAATGATAATGATAATAATAATAATAATAATAATAATAATAATAATAATAATAATAATAATAATAATAATAATAATCATAATAATAATAATAATAATAATGATAATAATAATAATAATAATAATAATAATAATAATAATAATAATAATAATAATAATAATGATAATGATAATGATAATAATAATAATAATAATAATAATAATAATAATAATAATAATAATAATAATAATAATAATAATAATAATAATAATAATCATAATAATAATAATGATAATGATAATAATAATAATAATAATAATAATAATAATAATAATAATAATAATAATAATAATAATCATAATAATAATAATAATGATAATGATAATAATAATCGGCAGCAGGATTTCGTGTGCCTTGAACAACGGGTTGTACCTTTACCTATACTTTTACAGCATAATGTTCGGAAACCTCTTGATCCATCAAAAGTGAATGCCTGCGTTGCAGCATGCCTGGATGTAATGAGGCAACCTCGTGATCATTTTGTAGTAGACAATGCCACGAATTTCATCAAATATTTATATTGGTAAGCTATTATCTATTATTTCAAAAATGAGAGTCTACATAGAATACGTCAGTGACTTGAAGCGTTTAATTTTGATGGGGAAAAATTCAAGTGTTTGATTTACTTGAAACTAGCGCGATAATTTAAACGCTTACAAGGGAAGTCTGAGTCGCCGGTCCCGGACTCCGGGATGGGACATATACGGAGATGATGCTGTTTTGTCCATTTTTACTGGCGACAACTGGGCGCGGAGAAACTTGCATATTACCCTTTTTTTCTCTAGTGTTGTGAGAACAACCTATCTCTTGGCTTTTCGAATCGAGGACGTGGTGACCGTGGGAGTAAGAGAGAGCCCTCTCAAATTTTTTTTGTTGGTATTCCACTAACGATAGACTTGGGATAGACTGGGGGGGGGGCGACATTTCCGCAACCGATTTTCCGCAACGGGGAATAACTCGGCTCGTAGGGGTCCTGGAACCGTGCATCATTGTGATCATATATTTTACGCCTTTAAGACAAAGTAAGATGGGACAAGATTCTTAGTACTTTTCATTTGCATAAAACAATCCGATGTTATTTTACTCTCTGAATCTCTCGCAGACAAAGAAAACAAGAGATTATGGTTAGAGTTTCATGTTTGTGCCACTCTAATGATCTATGATCCTGCAGGGACGATCAGCTCAGCCTACTGGAGTGTGCCACACCGTTGTATTTATGCTTTGAACGCTGTCTGAATATTGTTGAAGTTCATGGAATAACATTAATTCTGAAAAAGGTAATTGATATTTTATTAATTCAACTAATCATATTTGGCTTTCATCAACATATCAAATCTGTCAATTCAGATTTGCGTACTGCTGAAAATTAATCATCGGGAACGCTGCTCATTTGACGTCGATCGATTATGTGCCATTGTATTGAAACATACACTGGAGCGCAAGAATTTCGACCTGTAAGTCACTTTATGCCAATGATACCATCCCGAAGAGTCAATGGGGTAAATGCGGGTCGATCCTATGTCTCGCGAAGCAATAGGAAAGTATTGTGTTGTAAAAAAATGACTGTTCGGGACAGCAGACTTCTTTCATTCACGTTAGTTCAGCTTCTGTAATAGCAAGGCACCAATGGAATATCGTTTTCCACCGCTGGCAGAAGTTTTAGAAAAAAGATTGAATATAAAGAGGACGCGGGGGATGCCAGACGGGTTTGGTGGGATTCATTAGAGAGGATGGGCGTGCGCGATGGCATCCAATGATTGTCTCTATCGCACTCTCCGCCGCGCTACCAAACCTGTCTGAGGTGCGCCGCTCTGTCAAATGACCATCGTCTCCTTATTACGAAAACACACCAAGGCGCGCACCACAGGTTTGGAGAGTCGCCTTCAGCCTTCCTCTTGCCCCGCTATTCCCATCTCTTTCACATTTTGAACTAACGTGCATTTCAAAGACAAAATAATCATGATTGTCTTCAGATTGCGTTTCATCCTGCATCAAAATGGACAAATCGTCAGAAGCAAGCCCAAAGCTTTGTCGCATATCACGGATGAAAGACTTATGACCTTGATAATCAATAGATCACGTGAGAACTATGATTTATACAGATGGACTGATTTCCTCGATTTGATCAGCGATCTGTTGGGTAATTTTCCTCTTATATTTATTTATTTATTTATTTGTTTAGCTATCCATCAGTTAAATCATGAATAGGTAATGAG
This sequence comes from Parapristionchus giblindavisi, assembly GCA_943737045.1. Taxonomy (NCBI): domain Eukaryota; kingdom Metazoa; phylum Nematoda; class Chromadorea; order Rhabditida; family Diplogasteridae; genus Parapristionchus; species Parapristionchus giblindavisi. Next base: position 555,871 of record CALSFV010000243.1, read on the forward strand.
AAAAATCAATGTTACATAGTGATTACTCGATTTGGGTTCGGCAACTTAAATAGAATATTGATATTAAAGACGGCCTTGAGATTTGAAGTGTTAAGTAGTAAACCCTATTCCCGAACTTTATTATTTTCAAAATTTCGCGCTTTTGCCTGCACAACCAAGATCATTCATTCGTGATCCTAACGATCAATAAGCTGAATTAGAATAAAAGTCCTTTATGTCTTCACATATGTATTGTTCATGAAAATATTCGTAGGACTCCAGCCTTATAGTTGAAGGTCCTTTGACACACCACGGCGGTTCAATATAGTAACTAAGATTTCATTCCAGGAAAAAATGCCTATTGCCAAATGAAATAGATAAGTGAAAAGATGGCATTATCCAAATTCTCCTACCACGAAAATTCAAAAATACAGTACAGCAGATTCCCCCAGTTAAAATGCGGTACGCGGGGTGACCCCGGGTCACTCCTCATGTCTCATCGAATTATTACTCTGTGAATATTGAATATCAGGTTTCGAAGTTATTTTTGTTGTGTTACTCTGTGTCTGAACTATTTTATCACATAAAGTTTGCAATTTAAAAAAAGTAAATAGCTTGATAAAATAAATAATATTGCAAATTACAGTATGACACGATTAAGGCTGCTATGCAGTGTAGCGAATCGTGATAAACTTTTCCCCCTTATTTTTGAATGTTTTAAGCGTATTTCTTTGTTTATTTCGTTTATTCCGACTTTAATTTTGTATTGTGTGCATACGTACAACAACCAATCAGAAATATAAGCCTTTTCGTCAGGGCAACGTGTTTTGTAAAAAAACTCAACCAGAAGTGCGCAGTATGCCCTCTCCACTATCAAACGCAAACAGACATGCGCACAATGCAAAATTAAAGTCGGAATAAATGAAATAAACAAAGAAAAACGTTTAAAAACACACAAAAATGAGGGAAAAAAGTTTATCACGATTCGCCACACTGCATATCAGCCCTAATCGTGTCATACTGTAATTTGCATTATTATTTATTTTATCAAGCTATTTATTTTTTTTAAATTCCAAACTTTATGTGATAAAATAGTTCAGACACAGAGTAATACAACAAAAATAACTTCGACACCTGATATTCAATATTCACAGAGTAATAATTCGATGAGACATGAGGAGTCACCCGGGGTCACCCCGCGTACCGCATTTTAACTGGGGGAATCTGCTGTACTGTATATACGTTATGTTGGTACCGCAACGCGAAGAAATGCCGCGTTGCGGCTGCAATCACTACGAGCGAACAGACAAGAGCTATGATCAAGTTTCACGTATTACTAGAACTTGATGTCATGGTTTAGTGGATAGAGCTTTAGTGTGGCTCATAGGATCGATTCCCGCCTGGTGCAAATAAACTTTGCAGATTTTTCTTACAAGGGAAGCACAACAGGAAACGGAAACGATTCCGAAAGCTACCTATAGAAGCAGCTATGGTTGAGGGACAGACGACCAAAAATGGTTTCAAAAGTTGCCCAAAAATGGTTTCAAAAGTTGCTTCGCTGATCGCTGATCCGATTTCGGAATCGTTTTCGTTTCCGAAATCTGCTTCGCCTGTTAGTGCGAAGGATTTCAAGCCAAGTTTAATGGGGGGGGGGGGATTTCCGTCCAATGAACCGCCGTGTGTATACTTTCGCGAACAAACTGTGAAAACAAGAAAGATAGCCAAAGCTATTTATTCAAGACAGTGCATTATATTGCAATATTCATTCAGCAACAGATTTCGGCCATATTTGATTACTTTGAAAGGCACAAAAATCCTTCTACAAGTAAATTGGAAAATTATATACCCTAGAGTTACGTACCGAGGTTGCGCGAGTCTTTGAACCACCTTTGAACCAAATTGTAATGTTTTGGAAAAGAAACTCGGAATATATAATAATTCCTATGTACATACCTATTGTTGTAGATTTATCTGCTGAGTCATCTTTCCAATTTCTTCGGAACGGGGGCCATGAACTTCTATTCAGAATGATACGTGATGGGCCGTTCGAATCGAATCTGTTGAACCCATCGAATGAGCACGTAAGTTATATATTATTAATAATAATTTATTATAGTCAAGTACTATTTAAAGTAATTTTTTTCAATTTTTCATTTTTATCCCTCAATTTTCATGATTTCTTTCTATTTTCCAGATTCTATTGATAATCTACAAAGTTGTGATGATGCCAGAGAACCGTGAAGTCCTTGCCAACTTCATTGGTACCGATTTCTTCCTGTAAGCCGACCTAAGGAAGATTTAAGAAAAAATATTTTCAAAAAATCACCTCACAACATCTGAGCACAACTATCGCTCCTTCATTTTTTCTCTTTTCTCCTTCTCAGTTTTTCACCTTTCCAAACACATAATAATAATAATAATAATAATAATCATAATAATAATAATAATAATAATAATAATAATAATAATAATAATAATAATAATAATAATATAATAATAATAATATAATAATAATAATAATAATAATAATAATAATAATAATAATAATAATAATAATAATAATAATAATAATAATAATAATAATAATAATAATAATAATAATAATAATAATAATAATAATAATAATAATAATAATAATGATAATAATAATAATAATAAGTGAAAAGCTAACATAATATATGATTGAAACACTAAAAACGATATTGCATGCAAAATACTTGATCACTGTTTTTCTTTAGAAAGATGTGCACGATAACTGAGAATCGTCTACTGCAATATCTCGTCGTTGGCATTCTATCCTTTTTGCTTGCATCCTCGCTACATTCCGATACAATGCAATTCCGCCAGATGATGGGTCTTTTGTTGGTCAGTCATCTTTGATCTTTAATCATTAATCTATGATCTTTTATCTTTGATCTTTCCAGTACATTTAAAGGGAGTGTAAACTCTCTCAATGGTCTCTTCGATGCCCAATGCTCTCTCGTTGTGAGAGTGCGCAGAAATAGTGTGCGCAATGAAGAGACAATTGAGAGAGGTTACGCTCCCTTTAAGAAACAGCGAAAAATTTCAGGAAAAACATGTGGATGGCTGGCCCGTTGAACAACTTCGCATGATCAGACAGACCAGCAGAATATTTCGGTATTTTGTTTGATTATTTATGTATTTTATTTGTTTATAAATCATTTAAAAAATGAATAATGCATGGGAAAACAAATATATAAGCGATGGAGTTTCTTCTCTTACTGTCTTCCACGAGTTGGGCTGTTAAGTCAAAAACTTTAGTTAAGAGACCGGCTCGGTAAGACTCGAGCATGGTCCGGACATTCGCCAAGACTTTCGATCTGGGCCTCAATACTTTCATCATAGATACATACCGGGGGGAGACCGATGAAAGTTATAGTGAAAATGCCCTTGGGCTCAAACCCGGCTCACATATGTTTCAAAAAATAAAAAAATTGAAAAATTCATAACTTTTCTATCGTGATAGCTAGGACTTTTATTTCTTTTTAATGGGGAATAACATGTCATGCACCCTTATAAACACAGCTGAGTAGTAATATCATATCGTTCTGAATATGTTTTTTCGTGTCTGATTTTCAGATTTTTCCTCTTCTATACTCTTCAACAGAGAGACGGCAAGCATTGACATAGTACATATTGTAGCCCTGACAATTGTGTACATGATGGTCACATTCCCGTAGAAATCCAAGTTACTAAAATTTTGAAAATTGCAGCTGAATGAAACATGTAAATGCCTCGAAAAACATGGCAAAAAGTATCGACTGCTTGAGAAATTGAACCACCAAAAGTCGGAGTGAGCGCGCGCGCTCCAGACCACTACACCACTCGGCCACTTGTCTGCCCTATCTCTCTTCTGCGAGTCTTTTCTGCTGCACGAAAGAGGCGGGCGAGATGCAAATCTAGTGCTTTTTTCAGAAGCCGAAAAAAGGCCTTAAAACGCGAATGTGATTCTTGTGACCTACCTTTTTGGAAACCTTATTCCATGTAGATTCGCGTCAAGAAATCAAAATTAGAGAAAAATGACTTATGGTTAAGTGGTTCCCTTGTGAGTCTACTTGTATATTTTTCCTGTGCCCTCGCATTACTACGAGTATAATGACATAATAAAGCTACCTCTTACTCTTGCGATTTACAAGAAATTTAATTTTCGATTTTTGCAAATTACATATATCTCACATTCAGCTGCAATTTTCAAAATTTTAGTAACTTGGATTTCTACGGGAATGTGACCATCATGTACACAATTGTCAGGGCTACAATATGTACTATGTCAATGCTTGCCGTCTCTCTGTTGAAGAGTATAGAAGAGGAAAAATCTGAAAATCAGACACGAAAAAACATATTCAGAACGATATGATATTACTACTCAGCTGTGTTTATAAGGGTGCATGACATGTTATTCCCCATTAAAAAGAAATAAAAGTCCTAGCTATCACGATAGAAAAGTTATGAATTTTTCAATTTTTTTATTTTTTGAAACATATGTGAGCCGGGTTTGAGCCCAAGGGCATTTTCACTATAACTTTCATCGGTCTCCCCCCGGTATGTATCTATGATGAAAGTATTGAGGCCCAGATCGAAAGTCTTGGCGAATGTCCGGCAGGGGGTCATAATGCTCGAGTCTTACCGAGCCGGTCTCTTAAACAATAAACACACAAAGAAAAAAGGGAGAAATGGAATAAATAATAACAGCTATAAAGTTTTGTGCTCTGTATGTTACAAATGGAGTGTTGGTTCGTTGACACTTCTTGATCAGTGGCCGTATGCAAGAACAGCGGGAAAACCGTTTTCCGGGAAAATGTGACGTAGTTAGCGTAGGCGGAGGATTTTTGGAAAACGCCTCAGCCTACGCTAATGACGTCACATTTTCGCGGAAAACGGTTCTTGCATACGGCCACAGTGTGAAGAGTCCGCCATTGTTAGGAAAGGAAATAAAGATCAAAATATGAATTGTTTATGTATTTATTTGCTATTTTTACCTGTGTAGTATATTTCAAATAGTAGCTATAGTTATGAATAATTGATAATCTATTGCAGTACATTCACTCCTTTCTTTGATCTCCTATTTAACACAAAACATCCCGGAGTTCAAATGTTCGCCCTCTACTCATTAACAATAGCTTCTCTTTCCACGTTCGACGACATTGACTATATAAAGTAATTATATTATTATTATTATTATTATTATTATTATTATTATTATTATTATTTCTATTGTTAACAAGAGGCAAGAGGCAAGAACAAGAGACAAGATTGTAAGAGGCATGTTCCCTAAGACTCGATCATATTCGACCACCCCCGGACACGTGCGCTAGCAATAGGAACTGGGGGTCCATACTTTGGTGTTAGGAGTGTCACCGGCCCTTATTACACAAAACAGCAGAAATTTTCTGCTTGTGCCCTCAGGCTATTAAAAAATATAATTTTTAAAAAAACGTTAAAAAATCATAATTTTTCAAATTGTTGAGAAGAAGTCTAAATATCATTTGCGATGCATCTAGGGTGCACAGAGCTTCCTAATTCGCTATTAGCATCGAATGTGCGTTGATTCCTAAACCACTTTTTTGACTCAAAATTTTGGTTTTTTCGGACAAATTATCGCTTGTTGTAGATTGCTGCAAAGATTTCCGACCAGGTATTGTAGCCTAACCAATTCTACATTGATTTCACTTAAAACCGGGTTCTTCCCGTTAGACCACCTTGCCGAAATTTTCGCTCGAATTTCCGTAATCGATGGTTTTCCCGAACAAATGTATTTTCCAAACGTATTTTCCAAACGATTGGTGCGGAATTGTGCTCTACACAAAGTTTCGAGGTGAGACCAGTAAAATGACACAAGAAGCCCATCACTTGGATCAATTTGAAAATTTCGATTTTCACGATCCGGGGGTCATGGTCTGAAAATTTCAAAATTTCTCAAGTTTGAAATGTTTTCATTTATGCGGCCTATTGTGAAGTACCAATGATATGAATAATATTCAGCCAATGCTCAATGGCTTATCCATTCTTTCCATTCCATTAAGTGATATGCGAGAAGCATGTCATCAATCGGTAAAAGTGCTCCATAATTAGCATAACGTTGCGGCTTCGAAACCTATTGTTGAACTCTCCTATTTTAAAAATCTCACGCCTTTGTCTGTTGAATCAAACTTGATTCAATCATGATTCTATCGATCGTTAAGCAGAATTAGCATAAAATAATTTATGTACGGAAAATAATATTAATTTTTGTTATCTTTCTGCCTTCACAGTTTGTTCAGGAAAATATTCGTGGGACACCTTTAATGCTTCATCTTTTGCAGGATTTTACATTCGGAAGGAGTCGAAGAAGTGATGGAACGCTTCGAGGCTCTCGAATCGAACAGATTACTGAAGAATGAGAAAGCGGAAGAATTGTATTCTCGCCTTTCTCAAATACTCAAAGAGAAGAAGGATCAGCATATTGATAAATCTCCTCTCCGATCTCTGAAAAATTCGTTTTTTAGAGCAAGAGGAACACAATAGGGCACATTGGTAGCTAACTTATTTGTTTTAAAATTTACATTTAAAATGTCTGGTACATCTATTAATATTATTTATTTATTTAATTGTTTCAACTTAAAAGCCAAATATAATACCCAAACTCAAAACCCACACCGCTAATAGCAATGGACAAAATTCGACCCCCCTCACGTCGTTTTTCTATATAATAATTAATTGTAGTAACTTTGTGTATTAATTAATAATAATTAATGATGCAATAAATAATGATAACATTGGATACCAAATAATTTTTTATTATAATTTTCTATGTTGCAGTGCAACGAAGCTTAAAGGGAGCGTAACCTCACTCAATGGTCTCTTCGACGCGCAATGCTCTCTCGTTCTTTTCTTTAAAAAGAACAGAGGAATAGTGTGCGCAATGAAGAGTCCATTGAGTGAGGAAACGCTCCCTTTAAAGATAAGTCTCGAGCTAGTTTGTAAGCTCTGACTCTCTCGTTCTTCGTTCGTTCTCTCGCGTTATTTGTCTATGAGAGAGTGTGTTCTACACTTGGTCCCTCCTTGGAGAACTCGACAAGTCAAATTATTCTAAAATATATTAGCATAGGATACCATCCGTTCCAAAATTGCTTCGATTCGGTCAAAAAGCATCTAGATAGTTGGTAGAGAGAGATAGAGACTCTCTATGATCTATTAGAGAAAGAGAGAGGTAGAGAGAGAGAGATTTTATAATTATAATTATTATACACCGACAATCACATTATTAAAGGCAACTACCATCTTTATTTCTATTTTTCCTTCCCCTCGGCGTGATGATACCATTGCTCAGGTAATTTTTTTGTACAAAGAAACGATCAGCGATACCCGATACATTTTCAATACCGGATTCATACATTTTCACCCTATACCTGAGCGATTCTGAGCATTGCAATTCTTGTCCAGGACGTAAAACACCCAATTATTCATGATTTACGCCCTTTGTATGCCAGAACCGTTTTCCGGGAAAATGTGACGTCATTAGCCTAGGCGGAGGCGTTTTCCAAAAATCCTCCGCCTATTAATTTCTTTGCCCTTTCCCCATTCGTGAATGGAGCTGAGATCGATGCGGTGCTCCACTACTGTCTTCTGATCAGCAATCAAACTCCAAAGATCAAAGATCAATTCTTATCCTTCAATGTCGATCGGTCTGCTCGATGGCTTCATGGTTACTTCTGCCGTCGGTGCACTATCACACCGATGTTCGCCGAGTGTTGGCAAAGTTAAAAGCAGATTGATGCTTGGTCTTTGATCTTTTGATCCGTTGATCTTCGGCTTTTGTTCTTTGGTCATTTGATCTTTCAATCATTTTAAGGATTATCGGCAAATTACACACAAAGAGAAAGTGTTTTCCACGCAGCATAAGTGCCGTGAAATGTTGTATTTAAGACTTTTGTTCACAAAAAGGTGTTAAGTATAAAACTTCACTGGTATTATGCTCCGTGGATAACACAATACGTGGGCGGCATTGTCGCTAGCGGCAATACCCACCCGGTTTTCGCACCCCACCAGTCCGATTTAGCCTAAATTCACACAAAAAAATGATATATGTGCGTGCAACCCACCCGATTTTTGCATCCGGCTCACACGCTTTTGACTTGCAGCGTCACAGGATCCCCATGTGCGTATAACACATTTGTTTCTATAATAATTAAATTGGTTATTTGGAATGTCTCCGAACTGTCCCAAATCCTATCCCACTGGGGTGTTTGGGGTAATAAATACGGTCACTCTCAATGGCAAGTGCTGTGCTGGATGCGTGGCATTTGAACTGAAATGTCACATACGTCCACAGGTACAACCTCTTGCTTAAAAAAAAGTAAGAGGTTAGAGTCATTCGGGGCATATTTGGGGATTCCAAAATCTTGCCACTTTGGGGGCAAGTTTGCTCTATCACATTTCGGAACGAGCATTACTCATTTGATTTTGTAACATCGGAGATCTGATAGCTATCGTTAAAGAACCCCTGTCACCTTCCCCAAGTCCTTTCTATTATTAGAATTATTTTTTCTCATCGTTTCTGTATTTGCTGTCGCACCTGTCACCGGTGTATCAAATAAATAAATAAACTCATTCACAATAAACTGCAAATGCAACGTGTATAAAGTAAAATATTTATTGTGAAATACGAATAACTGAAGATCAATGAAATCACCGGTAATATTCTGAATTGCACACAATTGATTTTGTTTACTTTCCGTAGGCATAAGCATAAGGATGGTAGGCAGCAGTATATCCATAAGCAGGATATCCAAAAGTTGATGCATATCCATAGGCAGGATAAGATCCAACTAGGACTTGACGTTTGGCACGAGTTGACTGAATACAATAATTATTAGAATATTAATGAATTATTAGAATATTAATGAATCAAACGATCAAAGATCAAAGACCAACCTCGGTATCTCTCTTTCCAATAACATGATAAGCTCCATATGCGGGATAAGCTCCATAAGCAGCTCCGTAGTATCCAAGACCGTAACCATAAGCAGGATATCCAAGACCGGAATATAGAAGTTGACGCTTGGCCCGGGCCTCGGAGGTCTGGAAGAGTATTGATTGATTCGAATTAATACGAAAGATATCTATCCTCTTCAGCGAAAACTCCAGCAATAACGAGAAGAGCGATAAGAGCTACAGATTTCATTTGTTTCGAGATTACGGCAAATAGAATTGTCGAAAAATCGAAATCAGGTTTTCGTCGTATGAAAACAATATCAATTGTTTTGTTATTACCACACTTCGTATGAAAATTGTCGGAAAAAAACCATGAAATGATTTAAAAATAAATGATTAGTACGATTAATCACACGTGATGATGATGATTCAAAAAGAATTTATTACTGATTCAGATGTAAAGTCTTCAGAATGTAGCAACTTGTATTGATAATTTTTCTATTCTGATCCACAAAGTCTTTTTTATCAGTGGCCGTATGCAAGAACTGTTTTACCGTGGGAATGTGACGTCATTAGCGTAGGCGGAGGCGTTTTCCAAAAATCCTCCGCTTAAGCTAATTACATCACATTTTCCCGGAAAACGGTTTTCCCGTTGTTCTTGCATTCGCCCACAGGTTCGCTAGAAGGTCTGGTAGTCTCATCTCACTGGAAAAAACATATCATTGGTCACTCAGTTCCACTTGAAATGAAAAGTTTCACGGAACATCGAAATCGTTTAGAAAGAGTGCACTCGATAGAGAGATAGGGACAGAAAACCACATGTTTAGAAGGTTCGTTTCAACTATATAAGGTTCGGAGCGAGAATGAATATCATCGACCGATCATTCAACTACAATGAACTCTGTAGCTCTTATCGCTCTTCTCGTTATTGCTGGAGTTTTCGCTGAAGAGGTAGGATATCTTTCGTATTGACTCGAATCAATAACTACTTTTCCAGACCTCTGAAGCCCGTGCCAAGCGTCAACTTCTATATTCCGCTCTTGGATATCCTGCTTACGGTTACGGTCTTGGATACTACGGAGCTGCTTATGGGGCTTATCCCGCATATGGAGCTTACCACGTTATTGGAAAAAGAGATACCGAGGTTGGTCTTTGATCTTTGATCGTTTGATTCATTAATATTCTAATAATTCATTAATATTCTAATAATTATTGTATTCAGTCAACTCGTGCCAAACGTCAAGTCCTAGTTGGATCTTATCCTGCCTATGGATATGCATCAACTTTTGGATATCCTGCTTATGGATATACTGCTGCCTACCATCCTTATGCTTATGCCTACGGAAAGTAAACAACATCAATTGTATTTACTATGTACAATTCAGAATATTACCGGTGATTTCATTGATCTTCAGTTTTTCGTTATTTCACAATAAATATTTTACTTTATCCAATTACATTTTCATTTCATAGTGTATGCAAACCACTATAAGGTTCGTTTTTATATCCATTCTGCACAAAAAGGCATGTTCTCTGAGATCAAACTGATAAGAAGATTGGATAGAAAAAAGTGTCTGAACGATTAAATTGAAAATGATATCCATTCAACTTTTCTTTTCTTCTTTTGGCGATCATTTGTACGATTTGCTCGTTCCATCTCAATATTTTGTGGGTTTTTACATTTGCGTCGATGCACCAACTTCTCAACAATATCTTGCATAGTTTCTATCAGAGAATCAATGATTAACAATCATGACAACAAAATATTATTTACAATTCTTCACGAGTATATTACAATGAATCTCGATCTTTGACTATTACTGTAAAATACTCTGGAGTTCGGGTAAACCCGGGAATATACTTGATCTTTGGTGGGACGATTGTAGGAGATTCAAATGATAAATGTTGAAGGAAAGTGATAAACATAACGAATATCTCCATTCTGGCTAGACTTTCGCCAATGCATGAACGCTTTCCCATTGAGAATGGTGTTATGCGAGGGTCCTGAAGGATGACAATCAGTGATGAGATTTTATGGATTTTACGTATTTCGAAACTGTAAAATTTACGTTTTTACGGATCCTTAAAACGTTCATATTACGCCCATCCCTGATGACAATATTAAAAAATGAAGAAAAAATTAGAATACATACTTTAACATACTGTCCTTGATCATTTAGATGTCTTTCAGGACAGAAATAGGTTGGTCTCACGAACTCTTTAGGATCAATGTGAACCATCGAATGTTGGGGAAGTACTGTAGTTCCCTCTGGGAGTTCCCATCCTTAAAAAATCAGTTTGTGATTCATATTGAGCGACGGGGCTTACCTTCGACTACAGTATCCTTCATCACTCTACGGAAGAGACTTAGTGGAAGAACATTAGCTAGTCGATAAATCTCTTGTAGATAAGCGCTTGCGTAGGGTAAAGATTTATGGTCCATATAGTGAATTCTCTATAAAATTTGGCAATATTATAAAAGAGTTTTATTTATTTATTTTATTTCCATCAAATATAATGAGCAGGAGTGAGAGGCATAAGTGTAAAAAAGGGATGGATTTCCGTCAAATAAGGCGATTACGGCTGTGGCACGGTTGTATTTTATAATGGAAAGTATTTCAGGTACGAATTCGAGAAATTTGAATGATAATATAATTCTCATAGTCTCTAATCTCGACTGTCCCGTTCATGCATGAGCATGTTATAAAATATAAAAAAATAAGCATACTCTTTTTCCTATAACTTGATCGATTTCTTGTTGAAGTCGCAGTTGTTTGTCAGGATTGATCATTAGATAGAATATACACATCCTGAGTACGGTAACTGTCGTGTCGAAACCCGCACTCCATATCGTCCATGCAGAATAAATCATTTGACGTTCGTTGAAGTTTCCTCAATAGTAAAGATATTATTATTGATTAAGGTATTGATTGCGTAAAAATATTACAGTAAGTCAAACATTGAAGCATTTTATTAATCACAGTGGTGCACGTTAGAATTTTCACACTATGCCAAAGCATCCAACAAAAATTCCAGAATCTTTAACCAAATTTTGAGAAAACAAACTAATAATACTCGTGGTGCATTTAGAAAAGGCCACTGTGCAATAATGAGAATAGCGAACCTTTCTTAATTCCATTATCCTCTCTTCTTTTCATTTCTAATAAGAATGCATCAACAAAACTTCCTACATTGTGATCATCATGATGGAACGATTTTCTTGTTACGCCAATGGCCTAAATTCATTCATTTATCACATGTCACCTAAGGATTGATCAAAATCGTCTGCTTTACTACACACTTTTGAGTTGACCCCCTCTTTTCTCCACGGTTATCGATGGTCCTTGGGTAGGACATCCCTGAACCAGAGTAGCAAGGATGGTAGATCAAACATCTCTCCAGGAGCTCACGTCAAATTTCGTCGTTGAGGCCCCTTCCGATGCGATTTTCACGGCTCACAGGAGAGCTAGGAAAAAGTGATCAACATATGAAATGTGTAATTTCTCGAGTACTTTCAGATAAAAATGTGAAAATCCAACTTTTTGATTTGGTATTTCGTAAGGAATTGATTTTGTTCCACAGTTCCGGGACCTATTTTGTTTTGGGTTCAATCGATAGAGCTCGTCACTAGCTTTCATTTAAGCCCTGGGATGCTTTTCCGCTCAGTGTATGGGCATCCAAGATGGCTACGTCGATATAATCCATAGGGAACTCTCTCGGGAATTCTTCGAGAAACATGGATCACTTGGCCAGAGATCCAGAGAGCTCTAAATGGAACTTTCTCTCAGATCTACAGCATTCATCGGTCAATCCGTACCAGGAACCATCGGATTGTACTAATTTCGCAGATTTGGCTGCAGCGAGAACAAAACGTACTTGGGTGAGCGACTCGATGTCAGATTGATCGCCCGCACATTCTCCAGTATATTACAGGAAAATCCTGTCAATTAACCGACAATCGCGAGTAGATCAAAGCAACGCGCGGCTTTTATTAGTGATCTACCAACATTCAAATGCAGTTTTTTTGGCCGTCATTCAGCCAAATGCCAACTTAAAGATGGAGGCCCTCGAATGTCTATGCAAATATATAACATATCGGCTATTCAAGGGCTAAATGATATGCAAGAAATTAGAACCTCCATTCGTGCATCCCTTGGTGTAGTGGTAAAGGCGCTGTCTAGTAAGCGCAACGTATCGGGTTCGAAGCCTATTGCCGAACTTTCTTATTTTCAAAATTTCCCGCCTTTGCCTGTACATCAAGCATGATTCATTCACGATTCTAGCGATCAATAAGCTAAATTAGCATAAACTAATTTATGTAAGGTATGCAGAATAACTTTTGCTATCTTTCTGTCTTCACAGTTTGTTCACGAAAATATTGCCCGGACACCACCTTTAAATCGGCTCCCAAGGGCTTAAATAAAAGCTATTGACGAGCTCTATCGATTGAGCCCAAAACAAAATAGGTCCCGGAACTGTGGAACAAAATCAATTCCATATGAAATATAAAATCAAAAAGTTGGATTTTCACATTTTTATCTGAAAGTACTCGAGAAATTACACATTTCATCAGTTGATCACTTTTTCCTAGCTCTCCTGTGAGCCGTGAAAATCGCATCGGAAGGGGCCTCAACGACGAAATTTGACGTGAGCTCCTGGAGAGATGTTTGATCTACCATCCTTGCTACTCTGGTTCAGGGATGTCCTGCCCAAGGACCACCGAAAACCGTGGAGAAAAGAGGGGTCAACTCAAAAGTGTGTAGTGGAATCAGTCAATCCTTAGCTGACATGCGTGTTATACATGTTAAAGACACACCCCAAGCTAATTTTACTCTTCGCATTGGCAATACTCTCTCGTAGACAAAGAAAGCGAGAGAGTGTGGCCAGAGCGGACAGTTTCAAATTAGCTCGAGATGTGTCTTTAAAGGTGCTGACACCTTTGTCAACGGTCTCTTCAACGCTCTGCGCTCTCTCGTTGTTCGAAAACAGAGAAATAGTGTGAGCAATAAGAGGCCATTGAGAGAGGTCACTCTCCCTTTAATAACTCGAAGACTTACTTCTTTCACAAAATTTGAGCTTCGATGAAGTATTTCATGCAATCTCCTCGCATGATTTCCAAATAAAAAGTCAAACTTTCGAATGATCGGGAACATCTCAACATATTGCATATACGTCCCCGCCATCAGAGGAAGGGTCTAAAGATCAAAGATCAAAGATCAATGATCACATAAATCGATATTCCATAATCCTACCGCTTGTTGGATCTCACGGAATCGTGGAAGTAGCGGATCATCAAAATCAAGATGGACACCGAATGTTATGTTCCAAATTATATTTCCTGTCGCACACTGTAAGATATTTTTATTAAACAGTTTTCCGTTATCTTGAAAAGAAAAGTAGTGTATTCTCTACTTTCTCTTCTCCTTTGCACACTCTCACCACACTCTAGTATCTTTTTCACGATATTTTTTCAAACAAAAACAACGTAAGCGAATCAAGAAACCATAAAAGTAAACTAATGCATTTTTAAATCTTAAAACGTTTAAATGTTAATGTTAAAACAATCATTAACAATTGAGATATTGATTGATATCTACGGTAATGATATTCATTTACCATCAGATAATCAGTTACATTGATCTCTTGTCCATGCTGTTTCTTCCATCTCGCTACAACCTCTTGCACATATCCGTATACCGTGTCCTGTCAATAGATTATTCATTGCCTACTGCGCACGTTATCCCTTCACTCAATTCAACTTTGCACCAAACCCGTGTGGTGTACGCCGAGACATATAATGGCACTATATAGACCCGTTAGGCAACAAACTCGGACACCATTCTGTTATATATATTATTGATTGATTTTTAAAAGATATCGTATGTACCTCAAGTTTCGTCGAACCGAAGCCAAGTTCGTGAAAGGTCCTCAGTGCAAAACGTCTCTGTTCCTCAAAGAATGATAATGAAGTTTAGGTATTAAGACTCTTTTACTGATTGATAAAAATCATAATATGAATCATGAATGAAACCTTGACAATATCATTATCTTCAAATGCGAGTCCACATAGTCCGCCTGCCATGATATCCATTAACTGCTCAGGATTCCTTCGACCCAAATAAAGATCTCCATTCTTTCCGATTTCTTCCGTTAAAACCTAAACAGATCAATAATCCAAGGAAATAATCAATATATCGATTACTTTATGATCACCGAACACAACAACGGGGAAGGGAATCCATATAGTGAAGATTCTTCCGTATTTCTCTTTCCATTCGAGAAGTTTCTGCGATTTTAATCGATAAATCAATAACCAAGATCAAAGATCAACCTTACTTTATCAAAATTCCATTCAAATGACAGCATATTTCCAATGATAGGTAAGGGTGGAGGGCCATTGGGAAGTCCGAGTATTCGATTGATAAAGAAGCAATACGCAATGAACGAAATGAATAGAAGTATGAGGTAGAACATAACTGTTGAATGTTATGTGGAAAGAATGTCCCATGATTTTCATTCTTTATATTTTTGAGTTGAAGAGGGAAGTGTTAACGGATTGATAAGGTTGATCAATTACGTGTTGTTTTCACGGGAACGCCAAAGATAATCATCAAAGATTGAAATCATAGGACGATCTTTAAGAAACAGTGAACTTTATTCGCATGGGTAACTTGAAACAAGATTTTTTTAGTTTATACACAACTTAGGATATCTCAAAATTCCTTTTCTGACAATTTTGTAAAAGTGCAGAGCATGCATCAGTGTATAACACGGATCTCCTGTAAAAGTGTATGAAGCCATTGCACAGAAAAAAATAATTTTCCTCTTTTTTTATTGATAGTTGTTAGACTGGCCTATCTGAGTGCGAAAACAACATTTAGAAATTTTGATTTTCGTAATTTGCATAATTATGCAATTTTTTTAACGTCAACTTCAAATGAGTGTAACTCGCTTCGTTTTTTTTTTAAAATTTTTTTCATTCGGTTTCTAATGACCTCCTCTACAAATAACTCAACTAAGGATATGGTCGGAAATGCTGTTATTCATGTGTTATTGTATGAAAACTGTTTTTTTGCATACAAAATGCGATGTTTCTCGAAATTTTTCTCTAAAGGATAAGAGTTTTATTGCAGATTCGGATTCCCCGTCCTCGAATTGGGGTATCCTGATATATCATTTAACCCAACTCTGTCCGCCCAATAGGGATACTGTATATCATCGTCCTGGCAATTTTCTCTCAAATTTCATTTTTGGTTGTAAATCAGCTGAAATTTATGTTAATGTACTCATTAGCATATTTAAACCCTGTATCTCGACCAACCTGAGAAAATTGTCTCAGTGGTTCGAATTCTCAACAACAACCATTTTTGAGATATGAATCGAAAACTGATTTTTTAACGATTTTTTAATTCTTTCGTGGAAGATCTTTTTTTTATTCTGCAATTTCATTTTCACTGTTCTTATTTATGATTTATTGATATTAGTTTATTGATCGTTAAGGTCGAAGAAACTGTTTGAATCAAGAATATCCATGGAACCGTCGAAAAACTGAGAAATCACTGTAGATCATATCATACATGACATCCGATGTTATCATTCTCTCATCCTCGGCCATATCCACTTCCTCCTCAACGGGCAGATCTTCTTCTTCGAAATCCTTCTCCATATCATCTAGAAGCGCTCTTCTTCTTCTACTATAGATTCATTTAGCCTCCATTTCCTTCTTCTTAGCAGCAACGAGAGATCGAATGCAATTCTTAATCTGTTCATGGGACATTCGTTCAGAAGGAAGGATATCAGCTCTATCTTTCTTTCATTCTTCGTTCTATCTCTTCCGCTCGAAGTATCTTCGAATGAGTGAAGTAATCCTCGAAGAGATCAGCGACCAACTGTCTAGCCTTTGGATCATATCTCGCTCCCTTCTTCGTAATACGCAATGCCCATCCCATGCGCATCTCGATAATTTCCCTCCTTGCTGCGAAAACGCAATGGAACTCTCGATTGGCTTCAATCCACTCACTGTCATTCCCAATTCCTCTGAAACTCCATGAATCTGAATCTGAATGAATCTGAATCTCCTCTGAATCAAAGTCAGAAAGGCGAAAAATCGTTAAAAAATCAGTTTTCGATTCATATCTCAAAAATGGTTGTTGTTGAGAATTCGAACCACTAAGACAATTTTTTCGGGTTGGTCGAGATACAGGGTTTAAATATGCTAATGAGTACATTAACATAAGTTTGAGCTGATTTACAACCAAAAATGTAATTTAAGAAAAAATTGCACCAAGTCCAGGACGATGATATACAGTATCCCTATTGGGCGGACAGAGTTGGGTAAAATGATATATCAGGATACCCCAATTCGAGGACGGGGAATCCGAATCTGCAATAAAACTCTTATCCTTTAGAGAAAAATTTCGAGAAACATCGCATTTTGTATGCAAAAAAACAGTTTTCATACAATAACACATGAATAACAGCATTTCCGACCATATCCTTAGTTGAGTTATTTGCAGAGGAGGTCATTTGGGACCGAATGAAAAAAAATTTACACGGTTGCTCAAAAACGAAGCGAGTTACACTCATTTGAAGTTGACGGTAAAAAAAATTGCATAATTATGCAAATTACGAAAAACAAAATTTCAAAATGTTGTTTTCGCACTCAGTTAGGCCTGCCTAACAACTATCAATAAAAAAGGAGGAAAATTATTTTTTTCTGTGCAATGGCTTCATACACTTTTACAGGAGATCCGTGATATAATCATATACTCTTTCAGATGATGATGGCACTGATGAAGACGGCTCACCTCGGTACGACCCCAATGGTACCGACTGATTAGGGATACTGTATCGATCGATATCACTCGTAATCTTTATGCTGAATTGTTCTGTGTGTATAAATCTGAGCTATATTTATGTTTGCACTTTGAATTGAACCTTAATTAGTGAGGATAAAAAGTAAATTATTTATTTACACAACTTTTATTTATATATTTATAAAAATAACACAAATATTAATATCGGTTTGACGTTAAACCGAAGTTCAGATTGCACACGTTGAGGCTCAGGGAGACCACCGAGACTAGCTCCACCTGAAAGAGCATAGAATTATACGGATAATGAATAGGATATTGCAGTAAAATTCCCATCTAGTTTAGTTAAAGAATGAAACTAAAATAGCCTTGAGAGACTGTTTGATAGATAAGGACTTAAAATCACAAAGCATGACTGTATCGCACAACAAATCGGATCGAAACAGTACCTCAACTTCCACCAGAAGCAGCGAAGACGCGGTAATGACCTTCGCTGAGACCACATCCACCTGAAACCGTACACGATTATATGGGATGATGAAAAGAGGACTGAATAAATTTTAAGAGAAAGAAAGTTTAAGAATCTTGATAGCTTTACACTGTTTCCGTGATAAAAATACTTCAACAAGTTCAATAGTTCACAATAATCACAAAGCATGATCGTTTCGTAAAACAAGTCTGATTGAACCATAGATTTTTGTTCAACTCGCATTTGCAAAACTATATCCTGACCCGTAGTTGTGATAAACGGACCCGATTATAAACTGGCCCGTAAAATTGGTTAATTTTCGCTTATTTTGGCAAAATATGTGATAAAGTGACCCGTTTTTTATAAGCGTGCCAATTTATAAACTGATCCGTACCCACAATGTGGGTGCTTGAAAATGTATGGATTGAACTGTGATAAAATGTTTATAAAATCTTAGTAAAGTACCTTAACGTTCACCATACGCGAGAAAGCAGCGAAGACACGGCGCAAACCTGAAAAACGTGACCACAAGCCTCAGCCTGAACTGGCAAAACAAAGCAAATCCATAATAGAGACTTATCTGAGCAAACAATGAAGATAGAAGCAGATAGTAGCCGATCCGAGAGAGTCACCTCACGACAAATGAGAACAACGGGCATTCCTGAACGAGAAAATTAGTTAAAAAGCGAGTATACGGGTGGGGAGGACGGGCAACGTGCAATACGTACAATTAGAATCAATGAACATCGAGCACATCAACGAAAATTTGCTACGAAATGAAAATAACTCTGCAAACGTAAAAGTAAAATACACCGCTCACAATCGCTTACAGTATACCACAAAGTGGCACTCACAGTTAGCATTGTGTCAGCTTTGTAATCGCAATCAAATCGAATTCGAATTTCCTAACATCCTTGAAATGCGTTATATTTTTCCGTTCTTTTTTTGAATGCAGTGATGATACACACATAGTGAATATACACTGGTGAAAATTCTTGAAAATCTTAGGTAAAAGTCTCGAAATTGAAGAATATGGAAAAATAGGAGATTTTTCCGTATTTTCTCCCACAATCTCCTACAATAGGATGGTTGTGTCGTTTACTCTCGTTTTGACGGTAAATAGAACAAATGCATTTGTCTTATGCGTCTACGAAGTCACTTAAACGTGCGCTAAAGTTCGTTACCGTCTGCGTAAAATTTGGAGTGTGTTGGGTCTCAGAACAAATACTGTGAGTGTCAATAGGGATACGGATCACCCATCGATCAATTATCGTAGACAACCGTACTCTAGCCTTTTCCACTTGGGACCCAACACACTCCAAAATTCGCGCTGACACACACGTTGGAAAGAGAATTATTTTAAGAACTCGGCTGCGTTGTACTGTACTACTGGTACGTTATGAAATGCAAAAACAACATGGGTAAAGTAAAATATTTATTGAAAAAAAAACGAAAAAAATGAAGATCAATGAAATCACCGGTAATATTCTGAATTGTACATAGTAAATACAATTGATATGTTTTACTTTCCGTAGGCATAAGCATAAGGATGGTAGGCAGCAGCATATCCATAAGCGGGATATGCAAAAGTTGATGCATATCCATAGGCAGGATAAGATCCAACTAGCACTTGACGTTTGGCACGAGTTGACTGAATACAATAGTTATTAGAATATTATTAAATTGATAGAAATAAATTTAAAGATTAAAGATCGAAGACCGACCTCGATATCTCTCTTTCCAATAACACGGTAAGCTCCGTATGCGGGAAAAGCACCATAAGCAGCTCCGTAGTATCCAAGACCGTAACCGTAAGCAGGATATCCAAGACCGGAATATAGAAGTTGACGCTTGGCACGGGCTTCAGAGGTCTGGAAAAGTACTTATTGATTCGAGTCAATAACAAAGATATCTAACCTCTTCAGCGAAAACTCCAGCAATAACGAGAAGAGCGATAAGAGCTACAGATTTCATTGAAGTTGATTGATTGGTTGATGATATTCATTCTCACTCTGAACCTTATATATTAGAAACGAACCTTCTAAGCATGTGGTATCTCCCTCTCGAGTGTACTCTTTACTAAACGAATTCGATGTTCCATGAAACTTTCCATTTCAAGTGGAACTGAGTGGCCAATGATATCTTTTTTTTTCAAGTAAGATGAAACTACAAGTCCTTTTAAAGAAAAGGATAAAAAGTGTCACAATGAACAGAGTATCTGTAAAAAATATAAATAAAAGTTCTGACGGTTTGTGAAGACATTACATCGGACTCCACAAATGTATTATATGTACATTTTTGAAAAATTCTCATGTGTGATTTATTATTCTAATTTTTTTCAAGTACATCATGAAATCTCGGTTAAAGGGTGCGTAACCTCTCTCAATGGTCTCTTCAACGCGCAATGCTCTCTCGTTGTTAGAGAACAGAGAAATAATGTGCGCAATGAAGAGACCATTGAGTGAGGTAACGCTCCCTTTAATGGTTCTTTACCGAGACTTGTTTATGTGTACCAGAAATGAAGAATGATAAAATACACTTATCCTTTGTGCAACAACGAAGTTTTTTAGCTCGGATTATGGTATTCCGGAGCAGTTACAATTTTAGAGATTTTTTCCGTATAGTACTTTTGATAGGTTTGTCTCCATATAAAAAAATGCAGTGATCCATATTGGAAAAAATAATATCATTGGTCACTCAGTTCCACTTGAAATATAAACTTTCACGGAACATCGAATTCGTTTAGTAAAGAGTACACTCGATAGAGAGATAGGGACAGAGACAGCAAGCCATATGATTAGAAGATTCTTTTCTACTATATAAGGTTCAGGGAAAGAATGAATATCATCAACCGATCAATCAACTGCAATGAAATCTGTAGCTCTTATCGCTCTTTTCGTTATTGCTGGAATTTTCGCTGAAGAGGTTAGATATCTTTTGTATTCACTCGAATCAATCAGTACTCTTCCAGACCTCCGAGGCCCGTGATAAGCGTCAACTTCTATATTCCGGTCTTGGATATCCTGCTTACGGTTACGGTCTTGGATACTACGGAGCTGCTTATGGAGCTTATCCCGCATATGGAGCTTACCACGTTATTGGAAAGAGAGATACCGAGGTTGGTCTTTGATCTTTGATCTTGTTTATCTCTATCAATTAATTAACATTGTAATAGTTATTGTATTCAGTCAACTCGTGCGAAACGTCAAGTGCTAGTTGGATCTTATCCTGCCTATGGATATGCATCAACTTTTGGATATCCCGCTTATGGATATGCTGCTGCCTACCATCCTTATGCTTATGCCTACGGAAAGTAAAACATATCAATTGTATTTACTATGTACAATTCAGAATATTACCGGTGATTTCATTGATCTTCAGTTATCGTTATTTCCAAATAAATATTGTTCTTTATCCACGTTGCATTTGCATTTCAAAGTGAATCAGTGCATTATAACCAAAGATATATCTGCTTTTCCCCGAAAACATTATAGAACTAAGACGCACTGGAACTGGACATTCTCGTCGTAGTAACGAGTAAACGGATCGCGGTACAGAATTGGCTAGTTTTGGTCACTTTGGTGACCAATTCTCTGAACCTTCTTTTTCTAACCTAAAGAGGCATCATCAAAATACTGGAGATATTTTCATGTAAGACGTGGTAGAGCTGATGTAAGCTACGATTATATAGAACATTTCGTTCGGACCAAGTGAATGATCAAGCGAACGAGCAATGCGCGGTCACGTTATCAAGATACACAGAGAGCAAACATGCCTAAATATGGGCAATTGATATGCAAACAATTTCCTCACATTCGGGCCAAAAGCCACCGATTTTTTTTTGATTTGCCCATATACAGGCTAGCATTTGTCTGAATACGGGCAAATTGTTCGCCAACTAACGTCATTCGGGCAAGTTTAATCTTTGTGTGTCAATAAGACTAGTCCCCTTAAATTAGGGAGCCTTAATTAATGCTTGCCAGGAATTTTGTTCAGTACATTCGTAAATTAATATTTTTTGTATATTTTGACTTACTTACCAATACTGTTCTTTTGATTTTATTGTAGTCATCCAATAGATCAACGAGTGAATTATTTCGAATTCTTTTCTTTAGTGAGAAATTTTATATAAATAGTAGTCCTTTCGGGACCTCTTTTGGAATCCCATTTACTTACCACTTTGGTGGACCAGTTTTCCACTATCCCATTGCGGGACGAGATGTTGAGGAACAGAACATTGTTGTTGTAGAAACGATTAAACAACCCGTGTTGCAGAATGGCGTCGTTCCAGAATTGGGTGGAATAGACCCCAATTTTTGGTAACTTAGCCACTCGCATACTGTTCTACGTAGCTTATAGAGTTTGTCTAACATTTTACTATGAAATGCAAATGCAACGTGGATAAAGTAAAATATTTATTCGGATATAACGAATAATTGAAGATCAATGAAATCACCGGTAATTTTCTGAATTGTGCATAGTAAATACAATTGATGTTGTTTACTTTCCGTAGGCATAAGCATAAGGATGGTAGGCAGCAGCATATCCATAAGCGGGATATCCAAAAGTTGATGCATATCCATAGGCAGGATAAGATCCAACTAGGACTTGACGTTTGACACGAGATGACTGAATACAATAATTATTAGAATATTAATGAATTGATAGAAATAAAAAAAGATCAAAGATCAAAGACCAACCTCGGTATCTCTCTTTAAAATAACGTGGTAAGCTCCATATGCGGGATAAGCCCCATAAGCAGCTCCGTAGTATCCAAGACCGTAACCGTAAGCAGGATATCCAAGTCCGGAATACAGAAGTTGACGCTTGGCACGGGCCTCGGAATTCTGGAAGAGTATTGATTGATTCGAGTCATTACTAAAGAGCTCTAACCTCTTCAGCGAAAACTCCAGCAATAACGAGAAGAGCGATAAGAGCTACAGATTTCATTGTAGTTGATTGATCGACTGATGATATTCATTGACTGGTTTCTACTTATATAGTAGTGAACTATCTAAACATATGGCAGATCGTTTCCTTGTTTCTCTAAACTTCTTATTTCAGTGCATTCTCTTACCGGAACTAATTCGATGTTTCGACTGAGTTGTTTAATGTAACCAAGTGACCAGTGGATTGGAACTTCCTTACTTTGATCATACAGTTTGTTCATATGACAATTTGCAAAAAGATGTGCATAAGATATCAATATGAGAAGATCCTGGCACAACTCCACAACCCCGAAATATGACGCCCGGATTAATCAGTGGTGACACTTCGCCCTGGGAACGTTCTCATGCAAATAAAGAAAGCGATAGTGCATTGTCAGAGCGGAAAGTTTAAAATTAGCTCGGTCTGTGCCCTTTAATGTACGACGTGTTCATTCGTAGTTTGTAATACCCCATGTTGTTTCAGTGCAACGCAAAAACTCACGTAGCCTGTGCACTTTCGCAAACGCTGACTCATCACAGTAAAGTTTTAGTCTACTTTACTGAGGAGATGGTAATTATTTCGTCAGAACGGCTTTACCTTCACCTCTATATAAACTGGAGTTGAGTTTAGCGTATAGTTCTTTATCAATTCTATTTTATTGCAACCTAATGCCTTTGCATTCAATTGTTTAGTTTGCATATCTTCCTAAAATGGAGAAATTGTGTTTGAAATGCATTATTGGCTAAGATCCTTTTTTATTTCTTCTCGATCGAGTTTTGGCCAATCCCCGGTGACTCACATGGCGCTTTATCTGCATTCCTTTACCGTTACATCTTTGATTGGAGAAAACTCTCTCGATTTTATGTGTTCTCTCGCTTCTGACTGTCTTGTCTCTCTTATTTTCACGAGTTTCCTCTCGGTATCGTCCTTCTCTTTTAACTTATTCCACTTGATAGACAGTGTGGCATCGAAACTTTATATTATGTAAGGTTTGGGATATGTGAAACACTTACTATGTAGTGTTTCGATGGCGTAGTGATGATCGATCGAAGTTTATCACTTATCTTCAACATTTTCTCACATTTAATTGAATTATCTCCTCTCTGATACGGAAGGTAAAGGTAAAAGATTGAAGCAAATCTCATGAAGTCCTGCGGGAAACCACGATGTGGCCTGTATTTTTTTTGTACACAACTGATCATAAGGAGATGAAAGAAGAAAATAAAGAAGATCCCCTTTTATGACACTCCAGATTCAGTGAGATTTAATGATTACCATAATAGTTAAAAACCTTCGGCTTCGATTTTTGTTTCAAACCAATTAATGAAATCGATTTACAAAAATACTAAATAACATATCGACCTGCCAATGATGTAGGCGCATTCTCCTTAAGATTTCGAGTAATTCTTCTGTTGACGACTCGATACCAAAATCACACCCCGAAGAGATACAGAACTCCAAATTCGGCCGATTTCGGCGTCAAAAAAGTTTGACGTCGTGTCTCGACGTTGATAATGAAGATATGCAAAAAAGCTCTGGCCACCTTGTTAGGGACCCTAATGACTACCAAAAAATGACCTTTGCTCATTTTCGAGTTTTTCAATGTGCCACCGTTTATTCGAACCTTACGCGACACGCGTGATAAGACTCTATTTAAAGGGAGCGTAACCTCACTCAATGGTCTCTTCATTGCGCACACTATTTCTCTGTTCTCTAACAACGAGAGAGCATTGCGCGTCGAAGAGACCATTGAGTGAGGTAACGCTCCCTTTAAATCACATTATCTCTTCATAAACTACGATGCTAGGCCATGCTAGGGTGATGTTTATATTGAGGTGAAGCTAAAGCCGTTCTGACGAAATAATAACTAACTCCTTACTAAAAGTGACTAAAATTTTACTGTGATGAGAAAGAAAGAGCACCTTCGCAAACATTGACTCATTACAGTAGTTTTAGTCAGTTTTATTGTCAGTAAGGAGATGGTAATTATTTCGTCAGAACGGCTTTAGCTTCATCTCTATATATAATATGCATCTACAGTAGCAGCCAAAATTCGGCAAAAACTGTGCAATGTCATAACTTTTGACTCAGTTGAGCAATCAGGCTCATGTTTTGGTAGGTTACTATCGGCTATGTTGACATCCTATCCTACCCCCACTATTATCGTCTACTGTCATCCTCTGGTATTTCCAAACTAGTAGTTTACTTACGTGACGTCACAGGCTAGAAGTTTACTACTAGTGAAAGAACATTTGACGAAATGCATTACGTAATAGCCCATGAGGGATACAAAACTTGGCCGAGTGTGAGCCCGATCGTTTGAATTTGGTAATTTTTTTTCTTTTTGAGGTACAGGAAGTGCCCGTCTCAGATTAATTTATGTTCTGTTCAGCAGCAAGATATCTTCTATATATAGCAGACGACAGTGTTTCGTAAAATTTCGAGTTCTTCGATAGAAGTTATTTTTTAAAGAAGTTTGCATATCGGATAACCAGTAAATGTTGTTAATACACTGCTAACAACAAGCCTCAGAATAAAAAACCTGAGGAAATAATTTCGACTGAGTAAGTAGATAGAGGCTACCTCATCAATTCTAAATAATAAGTAGAGGAATCATAACAATTATATTATTATAATATATTTATCTTTAACGATAAACAGAGAGGTGAAAGAGAAAATACAATTATGGAATGGGGCGAAGCAAGTGAGATCAAACAATTATTCAAGTGGGGACTCTGGTATTTTCAAACTAGTAGTTTACTTATATTTCCCACTAGCCGCAGACTTGCAAGTCTACGGCTAGTTAAACGTAAGAATACTAGAAGTGGTGTATAATACGGTAATGCATTTCGTCATATGTTCTTTCACTAGTAGTAAACATCTAGTCTGTGACGTCACGTAAGTAAACTACTAGTTTGGAAATACTAGAGGATGACAGTAGACGATAATAGTGGGGGTAGGATAGGATGTCAACATAGTCGATAGTAACCTACCAAAACATGAGCCTGATTGCTCAACTGAGTCAAAAGTTATGACATTGCACAGTTTTTGCCGAATTTTGGCTGCTACTGTAGATGCATATTATATATAGAGATGAAGCTAAAGTCGTTCTGACGAAATAATTACCATCTCCTTACTGACAATAAAACTGACTAAAACTACTGTAATGAGTCAATGTTTGCGAAGGTGCTCTTTCTTTCTCATCACAGTAAAATTTTAGTCACCTTTAGTAAGGAGTTAGTTATTATTTCGTCAGAACGGCTTTAGCTTCACCTCAATATAAGCATCACCCTAGCATGGCCTAGCATACCCACCCACCCGCACCCGCAGGACTTCGTGTACCTTGAATAACGGGTTGTACCCTTTTTTATCTTTTTATATAAACTAGAGTTGATTTTAGCGTCAAGCGCTTTATCAATTCTATTCTATTATATATTTAGAATCAATTTTCCGATTTTTGCGCAAAATGACATTATAGGTCTTTATTGATCTCAATATTGCAGCCTAACAAGCATTATAGCATTGATCACTGTCCTAGCAGTGATCTCCCGCAGGACCTTATGTACCTTGAATAACGGGATATACATACCTTTACCTTTTACCTTTTATAGCAATCTCCCAGCTTTCGATGTCCTGCAAAATCCCATATTGCTCATGTTTTGTCTGTTTTGTCAACACCTAGATCCGTGACTAAAGAAAGATTTTCTTTTTTTTTCAAGATTATTTTTTCGAAAGATTATTTTTAAAGATTTTCATTGGGTTTTCGATACTTTTTACGATAGCGGTAAGCGCGGTAAAACTGTTTGCGGGCATGTTCACGATATGTACCAGGGCTGTGCATCCAGTTTTCTATTTACAATTCTTTGATGCTTGTCTCTGCTAAACGTCAATAATTTCTTCGGATATTCAAACAAAATAAATTCTTTTTCTTTGTTCCTTTAGATGTGAGTAATCGATATATCGTTGGCCAGTGTGGAATGTGCTGGAGAAATGGTCAAAGAAAATCTAGAGATCATGCGAGATTGAGAGGGTCAGGAAGTTAGAACGAATAGAAATAGCATGTGAAACGATGAGAGTGGTTCCAAATTCGATAGATTGACATTTGTTAGTGGGCGCTTATCACTATTCGATTCTCGGTAATCATATGGTATACATTTTCGCGTGGAAACTGATTGTTGTGATTGAAGCTTTTGATTTTTTTATAATGTCATCTATTAATAGTATTATGTTTTAGAATATTTTTCGTTGCCTAGTGTTGAAGTGAAATGAGTTCTTTAAGGCCAGGGCTCGAGCTACACAAGTTGACTCTCCGCTCTGGCAACGCTCTCGCAGACAAATAAAGCGTGTGAGCCTTGTCAGAGCGGAGAGTTTCAAATTACATTGATCGCGGAGTTCATTGAACTAATTTTTGGTCACTTCAATGCTCGTGATTTGAGATCAGTAGATCAGTCCGTCCCATAAATATCTATCAATCGATCGATAAACACATCAATCAATATTTTCATTTACCAAATTAACAATCAATATTCTTAATTGTCGATCAATCGATACCTTTATTTATAAAAATAACCCCCTTATCAATCAATCGACAAGTAGAGGGCAGAAAACGTCGTTATCAAGGGCTATCAGTGGGTCACTCTCGATAAGAATTTGTTGAGTCTTCACATTCGATCATTTGCTCATTACCTCTGTCAATCAATTTTGCCCTTTATCATTTATTCTTTTCATTTTCGAAAAATCTTTATATTGATCTCAGTCTCAATCACAGTTTTCTGTCAATTTTGGAATCGAGAATGATTATTCAACATGTATACTCTATCAAAATTAATGCTCTCTCTCGCTTGTGGCTTACGCCAGAATACTGTGCAATTTATTTCACGACCTGCTATCATCCATATCACTCATGTTTTCGTCTGTTTTGACGACACCTTGACCCGTTGTCTGACTAAACAAATACCTTTAAGATGTTCATTCGGTCTTCGATACTTTTGGCGATAGCGATATGCGCGGTAAGATATAATCGATAATTTAATAAATTAATTATTTAAATGAAATTATATATTTATTGCAGACAGCCAAGCTCTGTCCCAATCCACAATATCAATGCGCAGAGACGGCCACGTGCTGTTTGTTAGCGGATGGTGAGGCATAATATACTTCATTAAAGGCCTACACCAAGCTAATTTTACTCTCCGCTCTGGCCACACTCTCTAGCTTTCTTTGTCGACGAGAGAGTATGACCAGAGCGGACTGTTTTAAATTAGCTTGGGGTGTCACTTTAAAGAGACATGATTGACCACGTGCAAGATTTTAATACAATACAAATCGTTATTGCACCTCATTTAACAAAATTAACAATAATTCATTCACCTGCACTCACAGAAAAAACCCTAGCTCATGTACCCCTGTGCACCAAACACTAAACGGTTAGTGTTTTAAACACTTGCATTTAAGGGTTTAAAAGCCCTACCCTGAGTACCCTTAAATACAAGTGTTTCAAACCCTAACCGTTTAGTGTTTGGTGCACAGGGATACATGAGCTAGGGTTTTTTCTGTGAGTGTATTTTTCAAACCTCCCTACTGCAATCTAATTCAATACCACCACTAACATCTCCGGTATTTTTTTGCTCGCGGGGCACACCGTTGAGAGGCCAAATCTCGCGGGGTACACCGCGAGGTGCACCACGGTGTGGAAGGGACGGTTTGCCTCGCGGGGTGGACATCAAATCTCGCGGGGCACACCGTCCCTCCTGCCCCACGGGGCACGCCGTCATCCACCTCGCGGGGAACCCCGTCTAGAGGCTGCAGCTCGCGAGGTACCCCGTCTCAAGGTTCTACCCCGCGGTGTACCTCGCGGCGTACACCACGGGATTGAACGGTGTGCCCCGCGAGTAAAAAATACCGGAGATGCACTAATTCACTGAAAGTTCTCACCCGCACACCCTTCTTTCTGATCAGACATACCGCCAGGCGAGTACGGTTGTTGTCCGATGCCGGATGCGATCTGCTGCGAGGATCGCCTCCATTGCTGTCCATCGGGCGCTACATGTGACGTGGAACAGGGAACGTGCGCCGGGTCACAGGTATGATCATCGAATCTGACCCAGCGAACTGGGTACTGTGGTTTTGGTGGCTCTTGATGATCAGGCACTAGTACTTTGTGACAGAATGCAATAAAAAATGTTATACCTGCTATGTGCTATAAAAAATTTAGACCAAACGTTGGTTAGATCTTTACAGATTAACTTTAGGGACACTGCGCAGTGAGAGAACAACCGTTGAGCATAGAAAAACGCTGAAATACAAAATGGTCCTTTGTCTGGCCATAAAAAAGGCGATTTATTTATTACACAAATTAAGGGTGAGATCACTCGTATGCACAAGAAGCATCGCGCTCAATCGAGTGAAGAGACTATGGAAGAGGAAGAAGAAGAGAAGGGTGGAGATGATGTAGTCTGTCCCGATCAACGCAGTCAATGTCCACCCGGTGAGGAGACTTAGCCCAAATTGTGAACCCATTTTGTTGGGTACATGGTTAATCTTTCTGGTCCCAGGATATGGTGTTTGTCCAGATCCATATTCTGGGTGTAGCATAGTATCCGAAATTCACTCCTCATTCTTCAATGATTCTGGGATTTTAGTCATCTAGTAAGTCACTGGTCTAGTCATGGAGTGATTATTCAGATATACGTGTTGATTAATCTTTTCCCTTTATCAGAGACAACTTGCTGTCAACTCGAGACGGGCAAGTACGGTTGCTGTCCCTCTCCTCACGCAATGTGCTGTGCTGATCATCTTCACTGTTGTCCTGATGGTTACAGGTCGGTATTTAAAGAAAGGGACCAGAAGATTTGGGATGCGATATTATCGTTACATTTCCAGAGCGGAGAGTTTTAAATTAGAAGATGGTGTGCATATACAAACACATAAAAAGCTTCAAGGCAAGATAAAGCTATTTTCAGATGCGACGCATCTGGTGAGCGGTGTAGACAGAACACCAAGGTGAGGAGTTCATTGTCGATAAATTAGCGATGATCTTACTTACCGTGAATTTTGGCAAGTCTAGTTCAAGGCCTTCCAATATATTGTATGGTTTTGCTAATCGAAAAGTGACCATAAGTGATAAGTGGTGCAATCGGTTCATAATCAACTAATCAATAATTCATTTCTGTGCAGGATATCTTCGGCGGTAAGGTCATCGAATCCCTTAGGAAGTTCCCTGCGTCTCCACGTGTCGTCAAGCAAGCCATCGAATATCGTGATGTGAAAGCGAGAATGACCGCGACCGAGGTACAGATCAAGAGATCAAAGATCAAAGATCATTGATCAATTTCAGAAACAAAAGCGACCCGTGCAGTGTGGTAAAGCTCACGGTTGCTCTCGAGGACACACTTGCTGTGAGCAATATGATGATGAGAATGGACCCTATCCGGAGCCCGCGTGCTGCCCAATGGGAGAGGTATGTGGAACCGATTTGTGACCAAGCTATCCAAACAAACCTGCATATCATCCGATTTTTTTTAATGCTTGAGACATATTGCAATCAAGGGATCCCGAGTGGATTTGAAACTCTCCACTCTGAAAACACTCGCTTTTTTGTTTGCGAGGTTTTGTGGCCAGAGCAGAGAGTATTCCGACCTTGGGATGTGTTTTTAACAGTGTCTAAAATAACCTCATTAGTCGATAACTGTTCCTTCTCATAATATTTATTCCTTCCTTCACTTACACAGATCTAAACATAAGTCAAAAGATAGATATAAACATACATCTTCCAGGCCACCTGCTGCACACATGGTTGTTGTCCCAAAGGATACTCTTGTACCCAAGACGGACGATCATGTCAGAAGAACGCCCTAACCGAAGATGAGCAGTACCTACAGTTGTTGAAGAAAAGCTGGGATTAGACGCGGAGCGAAAGGATTACGGTAGTTCGCCCTGTCAGATTCACGATTGCAATAACACCACTTGTTCTCTCCATGTCTGTGCATTATTTTCGATAAAGTTATTTTTGTATTACCTCACGTCAGAATTTAGTTTTATCATTTCAACACAAATACATGATGATACCATCTTGCAAGATCTACCAAATCCTTCGTTCAACAGACAAACTCTCATTATTGTGGCGTAACACCGTCTATGGTTATCCCATGGGATACACCCACCCGCAAACTTTTGCCTTTCATGGGTACCCACCCGCAAAATTGGTCCACAAATTGACGATTTTCTTGAAATTTTCACGATTTTGGGGTTCCCACATACTTTTTTATCTCAAAATCAGGTTACCCACACACGTTTTTGATCCAAAATCTAGGTACCCACACGCATTTGAAGGGTCTGGAATATTGATAGATCATCACTGCGTAACGCATACAAGTGAGAAACAAGTAATTGTAATTAGGCGTTGAATACAATTCAATAAATAATTAGGAATGATCATTTGTGGATTGGGATAACCATAAATTGGTGATAGCTAGGAAAGACTAGTTCGAGTAGTCATAATCACTGCTAACACCGGGTTTATAATTGTTCATGAAGCGTGCCTTCTCTCCTCGGTCCTTGGCTCTTTTCGATCCAGCGTTCTGTTTGCGTCTGAAAAGGGAATGCGAAAACATTTTCGAAATATATATTTAAATAGAATTACCAATGCAACGATGACATTGAACTACACCACTTTTTCTAACAATAAGAGACTCTTTGAATTATTACGGCAATGTTATTGCGCTTGATACTTGTTTGTTTTGTACTAGGTAATCTATTCTCACGACTTACGAGGTTTAACGTTTTCTTTTACCATTTTGGCTTATTTACGAGTACCGTTCCGTAGACAATTTTTCTTGTTTTATGCTGAATAGTTGCATTTTTCACTCAAGTAAATTTTATACTGACAATACTTGGGTTTTATTGTTATCCATAATCAATTAATTGTTAACCTGGAGTTCTTCTGCACATCGATTTTGCCCTTGAGCTTCTTGTCAGTACTTGACAGTCCGTCCCTGTATCGATTAGCCTCAGCCTGGATGGACTTGGCCTCGTTCCAAGCTCGTTCACTCACGTCGTGTACCGTACGCGCATCTGAAAAGTTGAAAAGAGTGATTAGAAGAATTCAGTTTTTTTTGTAATTTTAAACTCTTGCATATGCAGTTGTAAAGGAGTATAAATTTCTTAGACCGTTAAATGAATAAATTACAGTGATTGTGTAAAACGAGAATTATATCTTTAATAGTTTATTACAAAAAATGTGCAACTCGTATATTCATTGAAATAGAACAATTTGAGCAAAAAAGATTTGGAATCATTATCTTTTTATCACATAGTGGTTATTGCTATCCTTATCGTCGAGGCAGGATATTTTGGGTGATGAAATTGTGATAGGACGGGTCAGAATGACGGAGCAACTCGAGTTCTTCAGCAGTCGCTGCGAAGATTGCACGAAGATTAGCGGGATCATCGTTACTTCTGAAATCAATCGATAATTAACTTCCACAACTTGGAAAACCGATAAATCGATAAATGATAGCATCTTTTGTATATGGAATTGGTTGCTCGAAAAATGAGCAATGCGATAATCGATAATCAATAAATCGGAAATCGAGCTCACTTCAACCTTCGCGTGATCCACTTCCATTCCTTGTCGCTCATACCGCGGGGACGCTGCATCTTGTCGAGTTTGCGCCTGACAAAACGTATTTCGCTTCATTTCGTTGTAAAAATTCTGTTCTTCAGACTAGGACCGATTCAGTAAAAAGAAAATTTTACGGTACCGTAAAAACAGTTTCTGAATCCGTAAAATTCCGTAAAATCCTTGAAATCAGTAAACTTAAAATCAAAGCCCTGCTCCAGACTCATTATAACTACTCGCTTCCGACCCAATATATTACCTGACGTCATCCATTTTTTCATTATTTCTTCTTTCACGATTTTTAACAACCCTATCGATCTTGGCCTTTTGTTTTTGAAGTTGATCTGCTTCTTAAAAGATACGGTTCACTTCACATTCCAATTATTTTTCGATCGATAACAATACATTCAAGAACACAATAGTGGAAAGAACAACAGGAAAAAAAGGTAAAATGGAAATTCAGAATTCAACGACTCGAAATAAAAAAAATCAAATGCGAACCTTTGAGAAGTTGTTCCGCAGTAGCTAGCTCCTTATTCACAGCGATGATCCAATTTCGATCCTTTGCCGCCTCTGACCATCTCGAACATTCAACGGACCATGTCTGAATGTTCATTTATGTTAGTAACAGTAACAGGAACAGTTATACTTTATCAAGATTAACTAAGCAGTGTTTCCACTCATAAAAGGGGATCTTCTGTCTTTAAATTATTCTTCTTTCATCTCCTTATGATCCGCTATTGAGGCACTTCTTCAGTATTGTTTGCAATAATCATAATAATACTAATATATCATTTCTTGCAGAAAGATTTCTTTATGGAATAAAAGAATTAAAACGTAATATCAAATATGAAGATACACTGCAATTACTTGATCTGAGCCAAAGCTCGCGCATAAAAGAACACAACATAGGCTCTGGTATTTCTAAACAAGTAGTAAGTATACTTATCATTCCCACTTGATGTAGACTTGCATGTCTACTAGTAGGACGTAAATTTACTGCAAGTGGCGCATTCTGTAATACTGCAATGCATTTCGTCAAATTTTCTTTCACTTATAGCAAACTTAAGTCGGTGACGTAATTTAAGTAGACTGCCAGTTTGGAAATAGCAGAGGGGTGTGTTGAATAGCATTATTAAAATCTAATATTTTAAATATTATAAAAATATGCTACTCTCAATGCACCACCGAAAGAAGTCACAAGGGGTTTTTCCTTTGCTAACTATTGTGTACGCTCCAAAGTCTTACCTAGCGTACCACTCTTATATCTATTTGTATTCCCGCACGTACATTGTAGTCTGACGTGCGAGGTAGATCACCGCTGATTCCCATCTATGTTGTTGTCATCCTATTGACTAGCCTATTCATTTCTATTCCCGTTTCTTATCATAGTTCTACCTTTTCACTCGTCTACTAATAAAGTCTCTATTCTACTACACGAGTTGTGCCTAAGGACATAACACTAACGATGGTATAGTCGCAAGCCTCCGGTGACTCACAAGTGCCGAATTCATCCCTAGGGCTGTAAGTTATTTTCCAGTTTTTTACTTACCATTTCCTTCATTTCTTCGATTTCCTCAATTAGAACTTCAACAATCTTTCGGATGTCCGAAATGAGAGGTCGATCTTCCGGTTTTATGACCCAACATTGGTTTAGAAGATTAGCTAGCGATTCTATCGAATAGTGAGGGTCCGTTTCAGGCATAGGAAGACGAACCGTTCTACAATAAATAATATCACAAGGGTTTTTCTTAATATTTAAAAAAATGAGAGAATGAGAGGCAAAACATAGCATCCAAAATAGACATTTTTAAATTTTAAAAGGGGATAACTCGCCCTCTTTCAATTGCAAATGAAAGAACGTCTCGGTCGAACTGCTCATAGGGAATCACTCGTGACATCATCTCCCATACGATAACGCCCAGGGCCCAAACATCGACCTGAAAAATTAAAAGAGGAAAACATACTCACCACCGCTACGTACCACAAGTTTACTACCGTACTGATTTTTGGTTGTTCTTGACAGTGAATAATATAAATTATATTAATCACACTGAATTTATTATGCTATTTCGCTATAAAAGGTATTAAAATAATAAATCAATACCTTATTCGATCCTTCTCCTCTGATTAGTTCAGGTGCCATCCACTCTACTGTGCCTTGCTTCGTCATTCTACTGAAATATCATCGACTTATCGATTGATTTGATCTTCAGAGGGTTGATTTGCTATTTGTTATAATCAATCAATAATTGCGCACGATCGAATGAATTACAGTACCTTTCTTTTCCTGATCCTTTCTTGGCGAGACCAAAGTCGCACAGTTTTGCCGTGTTGTCAATCGAAATCAAAACACTGTAAACATAATTTTTTTAAATCAATGATAATGATAACACTGTGCGAAATGAACTAATTTTATACTACTTATCGAATCGAAATTCGCCGATCAATGAAGAAGATTTCTTTCAGCTAACCAACTTTTCGGGCTTCAGGTCCCTATGAACGATTCCATTATTATGGAGATACTCCACTCCGAGTGTAATTCCATGAACCCATGTCGAGAAATCTTTCTTGTCTGTAATACAAAGAGAATAAACTTGCCTTATGTAGCTAACAGAATTTGCCACAATTCTTTCCTCGCAATAGGCAAATCGTTGTTATCTGGCACACTAAATTGAAACTATCCGCTCTGCCTACACTCTCTCGCGTTTTCTTTGTCTACGAAAGCGCTGAACCAGAGAAATTAGTTCCTGTGTGCCTTTAAGGCACGACAAACTTAAACTTACTTAGTGCTTCCTCTGTAAAGCTCGATTCGACGTCAACACTAGATTGCAATTTGTTTCTTAACGAACAAGGGCAGAACTCCATCATTACCAGTGTCCTTTCGTCCTTTATGCCAAGTCCCCTGAAAATAGTAGTAATAGTAATTACAATAATAATACGTTCGACGGTATGATTATAACAAGTTTGAAGACATGTCTTTTATTTTTTCATGAATCTCACGTTTTATTTCTCAAATATTGAGCAAGATTTATTTAAACTTACAAGAATTTGACAATGTTTGGATGCTGAAGATTTCTCATCATTTCGATTTCTTTCAGATTGCAATCTTTATCATATCTTTTGGCTGCTACCTTTTCACCTTTGAGTATCACCGAGAAAACACTGGCCTAGAAGTATTCCAATTTTTTCTTTTCTTTGCTTGTTACCTCATTTCATATCTTTTTACTCACCTCAACATAAATTAGTTTTATCAAATATGACCAACCTGTCCTCCGGCACCAATACAATCCATAGAAACATTGGATAGGTCGATGGATGTCATTTCTGAACTTCATTAGCGATATTAGATAATAATGAGAAATCTGAGTATGGAAACAAGAACATTCGATACGATACGTGCACAATATACAATTATAGGGAAGAGTCAAAGAGAAAGACTAAAAATGGGTTGTGTTGCAAATTTTTAAGAGTGAACTATAGAACTATAAGGAATATAAAACGATCTAGTGTTTCGGCCCTGGTTCGAGACACTCGGCCGTCCTGTGTGGGCTGCGCCTCATCAGTATAATGAATGAGTCATGCCGGCCGCTGATGAGAACAAATTTTGCAAAAATATTCACAACGGTTGTTCAAGGGCAGTCTTGAATATATCACTAGCTAAGAATTTTATAGTCGCGAACAACAAATATTTCGAAATCGGAGGAACCAAGATCGATTAGAGGAGGTTTACGCAGTGTTAGAGAGTGTTGTGTGACACTGGTGAGAAACAAACACGCTCATATTGTGTTGATTACACTCTGATAAGCTATCCCTAATGATGGAAAGAGTATCGATTGATCGATAATTGTAAACAATCTTATCGCATGATCTTTCAGAATGATTAAACTATGACATACCTCACATCGGGAATGGAAGAATAACAGGAGCAGAAATAATTCCAATGAATTTAAATTATTCCTGCCTAACTTTTCACTAGATGTGCAGTGGCTGGAACTTATTTAATCAAAAAAAGTTATATTTAAAGAGCATGCATACCTATTCTTGCACATATATTAATAATATTAATTTAAAACGCATTCTCCCTTACAGCGGAGGGGCGTCGGTTGGAGCATGGCACAATGTTTCAAAATCATCCTAGGTGACTCATATTTGATGGTTAGAGTCCCTAGGGGCGGTATACACTTCAGCCAAAAAGTTTACCCAAATTATCGATTTTTGATCTACCAAAAGTCGAAAAATAAAAGTGTGAATTCCATAGCATGTTATATATCATTCGATAGAGGATCCAAAGTTATATAAGAATACCAAGTTTCAGAAGGCTTCATAAC
This sequence comes from Parapristionchus giblindavisi, assembly GCA_943737045.1. Classification (NCBI taxonomy): domain Eukaryota; kingdom Metazoa; phylum Nematoda; class Chromadorea; order Rhabditida; family Diplogasteridae; genus Parapristionchus; species Parapristionchus giblindavisi. The sequence goes on from CALSFV010000243.1 coordinate 592,945, forward strand.
TTTGTGTTCGAGAAATTACCGATTTTCCAATTTTTGACCAGGTTTTTTTGTTTTGATCTCATTGCTTGCCGTGTTACTCTCATTTCCTTTTCTTGGATCTTTGATATGTTATGTAAAAATGGATGGGCTATCCGAATATCACACTTATTTCGACCAGCTACAAGGCAGTCATAGTGATATCAAGTGAATTCTAACCCCATTTTAACGCCCAAACGCCGACGCAGGTTCGAATCCGGGTCCGGACATAAATTTTTGCAACTTTTTTTTCGCCTCAAATATTACATTAAATTATATTTTCATGTGATTCACCGTATTTTCACTAATGTATTTTACGAAATAACCACAAACATTATCAGAAATACTAAAAAAATCTTATTACTGATACGATATCAGGAAAATGGATGGGACGAGCGAAAATAACGGTTTTTCGACAGTGATACTTCTTTAAAATGTATTTTTTGCTATTTTCTGTTAAAAGAAGATAAATATACAATGAAACTCTTATCATCTCGATTTTCGCAAAATGGTTTGAAAAATTGTAGGCAACGATCAAAGATCAAAGTACAAATATCAGAGACCAAACTTCAGTAATATAGTAAAAACTTTTCTGAACATCTCTAATATTTACAGGTGCTTTGAAAATAAGAGATTCCATCAAAAGAGGCATTGGGACGTCTCCGATTTCAAGCTGTAAATGTTCTACGAATTTGAGCCTCAAAACTGAAATTTCAGCTTATAGATATGCTAACGACCCGTTCAAACAATAAGGGACAAAATGATGCAAGTGGCGAGTGATGTTTATCCACAGATTATGGTAGTCATAGCTCTTCATTCGTCCCCAGGGCAATTTTTGGAAGGACTGATTTTGAGATCCTACCGTTCAAAGGACAGGCCTTTTAAAACTATGGTTCCTCCGCAGGTAGCTTTTTTACGTATCATATATTTATTTTCCTCATTTTGGTTTAGTTCTGATTCCTTTCAGACCCATAGTTAACGTTATGCTGAGATCTACTCGGTTACATCGCGTACGCTTAAACTTGAGCTTTCTCTCCCTCGCAGTTCTCGTTCCTGCACCTCTTTTGATGAAATCTCTTATTTTCAAAGCACCTATATATGTTAGCAATGTTCTGAAAATTTTTACTATATTGCTGAAATTTGGTCTCTGATCTTTGTACTTTCATTGTATATTTATCTTAACAGAAAATAGCAAAAAATACATTTTAAAGAAGTATCACTGTCGAAACACCGTTATTTTCGCTCGTCCCATCCATTTTCCTGATATTGTATCAGTAATAAGATTTTTTAGTATTCCTGATATTGTGCGTATAAAATGTACTTGCACAAGAAAATGACAAATGGTGCTAACGAACGGAAGTCACAATCGAGAGGCGAGCGAGATGTAGCCTTCTACATCTCGCCCCGCCTCTCGATTGTCTCTCCGCTGCCTCTCTCTAACCCGGCTGACCTTCGCCGCGCGCTATATTATATATAAAGGAGATCGGCATAGTTTCTGAACCATGCAAAACAAGAAAGTCGCTTGTGGGAGTGGTTGGCTACTCTCGTACCAAATAAACAAGTGTATTTTATACGGTCAATAATGTTTGTGGTTATTTCGTAAAATACATTAGTGAAAATACGGTGAATCACATGAAAATATAATTTAAAGTAATATTTGAGGCGAAAAAAAAGTTGCAAAAATTTATGCCCGGACCCGGATTCGAACCTGCGTCGGCGTTTAGGCGTTAAAATGGGGTTAGAATTCACTTGATATCACTATGACTGCCTTGTAGCTGGTCGAAATAAGTGTGATATTCGGATAGCCCATCCATTTTTACATAACATATCAAAGATCCAAGAAAAGGAAATGAGAGTAACATGGCAAGCAATGAGATCAAAACAAAAAAACCCGGTCAAAAATTGGATAATCGGTCATTTCTCGAACACAAAGTTATGAAACCTTCTGAAACTTGGTATTCTTATATAACTTTGGATCCTCTAACGAATGATATATAACATGCTGTGGAATTCACACTTTTATTTTTCGACTTTTGGTAGATCAAAAATCGATAATTTGGGTCAACTTTTTGGCTGAAGTGTATACCTCCCCTAGGGACTCTAACCATCAAATATGAGTCACCTAGGATGATTTTGAAACATTGTGCCATGCCCCCGCCGCCCTTATGGAGAACGCGTTTTAATAGTAGATCAGACAGATGCGAGGCTTCGTAGTTTATATTGTTAATCGTCTTTCAAAATAACACGGGTCTCCTGTAAAAGTGTATCAAAATCTCCCCCTGTTGCCACTAGGAAAAAATGTTCTCTCGGATTTGGATGAAAGTCGATTGGTGGATGTGGCTGGGGGTCATGAGAAGGCTTATCGACTTGATTTGGCCAAAATCGCAGATTATCGATTTTTTGTGATCTACCACGTAAATTGCCATAACTCGGCTCATTTTCATCGTACAGAGACCGGACAGAAGTCATTCGAATCCTATTAGTATGATCTATAAAAAAAGGTTTTCGGCACACAATGGCGGAAAACCCGTCTTCAATGTGTTTCACCCAAAAAAACTGATTTTTTTACTATAATGCGGTGTTACATTTCGAAACGGGTGACGTGTCCGTCAACTTCAATTTCGGAGTGTTTTGGGTCTCGAGTGGAAAACACTGATGGGTCATGAAATTACTGTAAAAAGTTACGGTAGTCAACACATATTGATCGATGGTTACGGTAACTTCTTACCGTATTCCAATTGTTTATCAGGGTTTTCCACTCTATGAGCAGTTCGACCGAGCGGTTCTGTCATTTGCAATTGAAAGAGGGTACGGCAACCCATATTTCATATTATAAAAATGTCCATTTTCCGTGGATGCTCTGTTTTGCCTCTCGTTCTCACATCTTTTTTTTTAAATACTAAGAAAAAACACTTGTGACATTATTTATTGTAGAACGGTTCGTCTTCCTATGGCAGAGATGGACCATCACTACTCGATAGAATCGCTAGCCAATCTTCTAAACCAATGTTGGGTCGTAAAACCGGAAGATCGACCTCCTATTTCGGTCATACGAAAGACTGTTGAAGAATTAATCGCAGAAATCGAAGAAAAGAATTACACAGTAAGCAAATTTTTTTTAAAATAAATTTTCAGCCCGTGAGTTGTTTTAGCCTCATTAACAATTTAGAAACACGGTCGCAGAGTAAAGTAACGAGATCCAGGAGAGTTTGGGTACGCTATAGGGACATCTCCAAAATGAAATGGGTCCATTCTAATATGAAAACTTACAGGATCAAAATATTTGATAATTGAGGACTGGCTCTGCGAATGTACGAGATGGACTGACGCAGCGAGGGATCAAAATTGGATCAAGCATGTGAAGAAGGAATTGACCACTGCTCAGCAAGACCTTATAGGTTATGCGGTGTTTCATTTGTCAAAACATTAAAACACTGCAAAAGTTATGCGGACGTCACGTTACGGAGTAAACACGTAAGGCAAACGTATCACAGAAGCTCTGGGCAAAGTTCAATGTTTATCTAAACTAGTGTGACATATAAAAATGAAAGAAAGCTGCAAAGAAATTGTTCCAGATGCGCCTTCATTGTTTCGTGTTCCATCTTGTAACAGTTGTAAGGATCTCTAGAATTTAATTTTTCTGCAGATGCTCGAGAACGGTATAACGAGAGCGAACGAGCTCGTGATCAGGCTAAAATGACCCAGGAAGCGGCTAATCAATACAGAGATAACCTAACCACCACGAGTAGGAAATTGACGTCGAAGCGACAGGAGCAGAAACTATGGTTCTATTTTTATTTGAGCTACTGTTTGTAAAGGAATTGCAGGGGGTATGATATAAAAATATGTACAAATTTTGCTCAAATTTCATTAAATTAGTATAAACATCGGCAATACTAAAATTTAAATTAAATTAAATATTAATTATATTGAAGATTGACGCTTTTACAGCAAAAGTTTCAGGAGGAAGAAGACATCAGGAGCGAATAGAGTCGAACGTAGAACGGAGATCGCCAGAGAATACAAAAAGACCAACCAATACCAGGATTTATTATGCGACTTATAATCTGGATTTACACATAATAATGTGGAAAAATATGTTTTTGTTGCTGTTTCATACTTAGAATATGAATTATTAACAAGTTCGATCCAAATGATATACGAACACCTTGAATAACACTTGTTGCTCCGTGTGCAGTGCGCCGAACAAATTGTTCCTGAGGACGGGAGTACCCAGGATATTTTTAAACATTTCAAAATATAATATTCTAGAATTTCCGTTTGTTATTTCTATGGTATCTGATATGAAGGTATCATTGGCAAATATTTATGTCCCCATGAATGCCCATAGTCTGATATGAATCAATCAGTATTTCACAATATTTGCGGTTCTTTTGACGGATCCATCGAAGTATGACTCATTATTATGCACGTATCATATCGAATGATTCTGTTTTCACGCTCATATTTGCTATTATTGATATAATCAATGAAAGTTCAGACATGACATCCATCGATTTAACCAATATTCCTATGAAATATATTCGTTCCGGCGGACAGGTTGGTCACGGTTTATCGATTTTATGGCAGTAAAAATACATATGAAATCAAGTAACAAGAAAAGAAAGAATAAATGTGAGTATTTCTAGGCCAGTGTCTTCTCGGTGATGCTCAAAGGTGATAAGGTAGCAGTTAAAAGATATGATAAAGATTGTGATGTGGACGAAATCGAAATGATGAAAAATCTTCAACATCCAAATATTGTCAAATTTTTGTAAGTTCAAATAAGAATTGCTATAAAACGAGAGGTTCAAAAAACTAGGTATGGTCCTTGAACGAGTTAAAAATCACCGTAGAATTGTTATTATTGTAATAATAATATTACTACTTTTTTCAGGGGACTTGGTAGAATGGGCGAAAAGACACTAGTAATAATGGAGTTTTGTCGCTGTTCTTTGAGAAACGAACTTCAATATCATGCTAATGACGTATATAGCATGTTTAAAGAGCTGGGTTAGTTTAATTTTATCTGGTGTTGTGAATACTTACACCCACCAGCACTCACTAAAGCTATTTGCCTATATTCGCTTTTGCAAAGGTAACAACGATTTGTCCAAAACCAGGCAAAAATAGGACGACTAAATATATAAACTACAAAAGGCATATTTATTCTCTTTGTATTACAGATAAAAATGATTTCTCGACATGGGTTTATGGAATTACACTAGGAGTGGAATATCTTCACGATAATGGAATCGTTCATAGGGACCTGAAACCCGAAAAGTTTGTTAGCTGAGGGCAATCAAAATCAACTGGCCCTGTGCGGAAGGGGCTTTTAATAGAATATATTTTCAGTGTTTTGATATCGATCGACAACCAGGCGAAATTGTCCGACTTTGGTCTCGCCAAGAGAGCATCAGGAGAGGAAGGGTACTGTAATTCATTCGATTGCACGCAATTATTGATTGATTATAACAAATAACAAGTCAACTCTCTGAAGTTCAAATAAATCGATAAGTCGATGATATTGAAGACCAGGGCCGAAACACTGGATCGAATTTATTTCGATTAGTCTTTAAATAGTTTATCTTACAACACAACCTACTTTCAAACCATTCTTTCATTACTTTAACGATTGCTCACAATTATTGATTGATAATGACAAATCATGTGAAGATAAAGTAAATTGATAAATCGATCACATTACAGTATAATGACGAAGCAAGGAACAGTAGAGTGGATGGCTCCTGAACTATTCAGAGGAGAGGGATCGAATAAGGTTTTGATTTATTATTTTTAATTCCATTCTAAATAATACTGGTGGAGTATTCATGTAATTTTCTGCGTGCACAAAATTCAAAGGTAAAATTCATGAACCAACAAACATTAAAAAAACCTTTGCATTCATATTTATACTACGTTCTGTCATCAACAAAAAAGCAGCACAAAGCGAAAGATCGACTGATTCGTATTGTGCGTATAAAATGTACTTGCATAAGAAAATGACACTGGGCGTTAAAGAACGGAAGTCGCTCAAAGGCTAGATCTCGCCCCGCCTCTCGATTTTCTCTCCGCTGCCTCTCACCTAACCCGTCTGACCTTCGCCGCCCTGTAATAGAGATCGTTCATAGTTTCTGCACTATGCAAAACCAGAAATAGTCGCTAAAGTACAGAAGATAAGTGAATTGTATGCGCTCAATAGCACTGGTTTGATTTTTCAGGTCGATGTTTGGGCCCTGGGTGTTATCGTATGGGAAATGATGTCTCGAGTGATTCCCTATGAGCAGTTCGACCGAGCCGTTCTTTCATTTGCAATTGAGAAAGGGTACATGACCCCATTCTAAAATATTTCAAAAAATATCCATTTTCAAAATATCTGTTTTGCTTCTCATGTTCTCAAAAACATTTTTTTACAATTTTAATACAGAAAACCATTTTTATATTATTTTTTTGTAGAACGGTTCGTCTTCCTATGCCGGAAACGGACCCTCACTACTCGATTGAATCACTAACCAATCTTCTAAACCAATGTTGGCTCATAAAACCGGAGGATCGACCTGACACTTCGGACATCCGAAAAATTGTTGAAGTAATAATCGAAGAAATCGAAGAAATGGATATTACGGTAAGCTAAAAAAACTGGGAAAAAACGCGCGGAGACACGCTAGATTAGCGGGTACAAAATAGAGAGATTTGCCTCATTGGGATCTCCATGCCGCTGTACACTTCCGTACAGTATAACCACTTCGATTGTGTTTCGCACCTTGCGCTGTTTACTAATATCATATACCCATACATTTATCATACTCTTACGATTAAAGTAACGTTATGCGACAACATTACAGTTAGCCCAGAAGTAGTACATGTTGCATTTTCGGGACTGAGTGCATTTTTAAAATATTAAAATAAATGAACATTTATTGTTAGCAATGGGCCGATGAATGTTCGAGATGGTCAAATGCGGCAGATGACCGAAATTGGATCATCCATGTAAATAAGGAGCTTGCTACAGCGGAACAACTTCTCAAAGGTTGGTATTTAATTGTTGATTCCGCGTCGTTGATTTCTGACTTAACTTTTTTCGTTCTTGAATATTTCGAAAAAATAATCATTAAAAACACAGTCCAGTTTTAGAAGCAGATCAACTTCTTCAATATAAGGCTAACATCGAGAGAGTTGCAAAAAATTGAAAAAAAACGGGAAAAAATAAATGGCTGACATTGGAAAATATCATTTTCCGGCTTAGGTGATATTTAAAGTTCTTTTCGTTTCCTCTTATTTTCTTGCCCCATGCCCAATAATTTTTCTTTCAAGTTATGCAAGTAAATTTTAAAAAAATAGTAAGAAAGATATATTATTGAACATGCGAGTGCTTGCTTCTAACGATCACTGGATTTTTATTTTTTTAATTTTTATTTTTATTTTTATTTTTTTCTCCGCAGATGCTCGTGACCAATATGAGGAGAGCAAACGAGCGCGTGATCAGGCAAGGAAGATTCAGTTATCGGAAAACCAGTACAGAGAAGGACTATCCGTCACGAGCAGAAAACTCGCGGTGAAGCGAAAAGAACAGATATTATGGTATTATTTTTGTTTGTTTATTTATTTATTAATTCATATTTAGTTATTTTCTTTAAAGGATTTTAAGCTTTCAGGCAAATGCTGATTGTGGAATTTGTGGAAAAAAAATGTTAGACGAAAGAGACGAATGTTTGATAAAAGTTGAGTATGATACAAAGAACATACAATTTAGTTAATTTTGCATAAACCTACTTAATTTCATCGAAGATTAACCCATATGTACCCGTTTCAGGAGGAAGAAGACATCGGGAGGTCAAAGAGTCGAAACTAGAGCGGAGATCCAAAAATTCAAGAAAGAGCTTGCGTAGTGTCAGAGTGTCCGATATGTCTTTGTACTTTTTTTCATATTTCACAAAATAATAAACGAATCATTTCCATTCAAATACGAACTGTATGAATTCTCGAATATCGCTCGCAAACAATCCATACTCCAGCAAATTCAATATCTCTGTGTTGTTTTGCTTATAAAAATCTCTTTAATATGCGCGTAAAAAGATTAGTTTTATATAATTTTTATTCAAGTACAACCATGATGATGATGGGCAAAATCAGTAAATGATATCTCATACACTATTATGGGACGAAAATAAATTTAATATTTAATAAATACGGTGATTCTCCGTTGGGAGGTTAGAACCTGGATTTTTTTTCGAGGGAATTTGAGAAGAAAGAAATAATAAACAAATTATGTTTTCCTTGTCATTGTCGTTGTCGACAATAGTTGTTCCCGATCACCGAGAAGAATGATGTTATTAGCGTTTGATTACTCTATAATAAGAAAGATGAGCTGTTTTATCATTACTAATATAATTCATTTACCATTATTCCTAGTCCCGTCAGACGAAGTTAATGTTTGTTCCTAAAAGAGGAAAGTTTAAAGGGGGAGTGACCTCTCTCAATGGTCTCTTCAACGGTCTCTCGTTGTTAGAGAACAGAGAAATAGTGTGCGAAATGAAGAGGTGATTGAGAGAGGTCCCTTTAATCGTGAGAAGGGCAAATTGTTAATAAAAAAATTAAGAAAAAATAATAATAATTGTCCCACCATTAGATACAGGTGATCTCGTTAAGAATCTATTACAATTCTCTTCATATTCAAGGTCTTAGATGCCTGAAGTGAATTGATTTAAATATCCTTTTCACAACCACGACTTTTCATCAATATATATCATTATTGTTAAAGTCCTAACTTTACTCTCCACTCTGGTCACACTATCTCACTTTCTTTGTCTACGAGAGAGCGAAGAGTTTGAAATAGCTTCGGGTATGCCTTTAAAGAAAACTATGTAATGATGTTATATATGGATGGAACGAAATATGAAATTATAAACGGTGTTATGATAAGAGAATTCGTTTATCTCTCTCTCTTCCATCTTGAAAGACATATTGCACTGTTGGCTCTCTTATATATAATATTAACGACCTACAATATATTCTTCAGCTGATGTGTTTTGAGGTACAATTGTTCTCATCATCTGATATTGTTATTACTTCGATGCCTGGCTGGTAGTATTCCTATGATATATACACTAAAATACAAAAGTATACAAACAATTGTTTTTTGTTGTGTAAACCGTATTAATAGTTCAAGTTAATTTGTTATTAATGAATAAAACAGTTATCAAAATAATAAATGAAATTAAATAGGGAAAAAAATTTAAATTTAAAAAATATATTCTTTTCGTTCATAACTAGTACATTTCAGAGCTGCATATTTGACTTTTTGGGACTTTTGAGCTCTGTTGAAATCTCTTTCTCTTCACATCTCTTACATCTTTTTCTATATCACGCAATATCACTAATGGAAAAAATTATATGTACATAGGAAATAAAATTACCTTAAAAGTCCTTATTAATCCCTTTTCATAGCGATTAAATTCCTTTTTTTTTGCAGATCTAAGCTATCATTAATTATAATATCGAAAGCGATATAAGCGCCTGAAATTATGAATTCTTAAGGCGGTGTTACATTTTTTTAAAACGTGCGCGCGCCGTAACGACGTAGACGCGGTTTTGAAAAATGTAACACCACCTAACTGTTTAGTTTTTGTTGCAAAAACAGTGGAAACTTGGTTTTATAACAATGAAATCGCTAAAATAAGAATATATTTTCTTAAGGACTTGAAGAAAGGAACGAGAAGGATAAAAATAAAAATTAATAAGATGATGCCATACGAGTGGAATATTTTAGAAAGAAGAAGAGGAAAAATCGGTTTTGTTTAATGCTCTTTTATAAAATATATCAATATTTAAATTGATCTCTGCTTCAAGTGAAAGAACATTTGACGAAATGCATTGCAGTTTATACACCACTTGAAGTAGGTGTACAAGTCTACTTCAAGTGTAAATGATAAGTACAATTTACTTTTTGAAAAAGAAGTTATATAATAAAGAGAATATTCTCAACCAGTGAAGCAGAGTGAGGACAATAAACCTGTGGCCGTACGAATGAACAACGAAAAACCGTTTTCCGGGAAAATGTGACGTCATTAGCGTAGGCGGAGGCGTTTTCCAAAAATCGGAAAACGGTTTTCCGTTGTTCATGCATACGGTCACAGGAAGAAAAAAAGGAGAATATTCTCAATCATTGAATTAAAGTGAGGACTATTCAATTAACCAGATTCTCCATTCATACTCTTTCGTATATAAAGCGATCGGCTAGAACAGTCTAGAGAAAGACAGAAATGGCGAGAGATCACTCACTACGAGAGAGACAGGCGACTAGCCTTCAACCAACAATGGTGCGTATTTTACCTTGACGTTCCAGCTGGATATTAGTGGCAGTTGCTAGGAGCGGAGGAAGAAGAGAAGAGCTCGTGGGATGACTTCCATTCAAATCTAACGAAAAGAACAGAAAAAAAGCGAAAGCACGGCAGTGAAATTTATTGGGTGATTGTAACATCTTAAACGACTATACAGTATCCACAGAGCTGCTACCTACAGTAATACCAATCAGGATCAAGAACTTTCTTCTCGGGAGCAACCTCGTCGAACCTTCGGACTCCAGAGCCATTATCATCTCAATTATGACGCTACCATTACGCTCTGGCCCCGCTCTGTAAGCAAGATGACGAATGGATATAGAAAGTTTCGAGAAGCTAGCAAACAAGTACATGATCAAAGTGGTCACTGGCATTAAAATATTATTAATATTTGCCCAGTCGACATATCAAAGATCACTCTGATGCATCTCGTCACACCTTAAAGGGAGCGTTACCTCACTCAATGGTCTCTTCATTGCGCACACTATTTCTCTGTTATCTAACAGCGAGAGAGCATTGCGCGTCGAAGAGACCATTGGGAGAGGTTACGCTCCCTTTAACTTTCCTTTAATTCGTCGTCATTATTGAAAAATCCCAGAATGAGTAAAGTTTGTTGTGTTGTTTTATTTTTCAGCTTTATGCAAAAACTGTAATAATACAAAATATTAGCCTCGTACGGGGCTCGAACCCGGGACATTCAGATTAAAAGTCTGACGCTCTACCAACTGAGCTAACGAGGCTACGTTGAAGCAGAATGTAAAGTATGTTCTGTTATTTCCTTTTTCAGCTTTATGAGAAAAGTTGTTGTAATGTAAAATATTAGCCTCGTAAGGGACTCGAACCCGGGATATTCAGATTAAAAGTATCTCGTATGAAACTGTATGAATACGGGACAAAAAACTCGAGCAAATTCAATCTCGGTGTGTTGTTTTGCTTGTTTTATATAATTTTTATTCGAGCAAAGCAATTACGATGGTGGGTAAAAACAGTAAATGATAAGTTTTAGATAATTAACTACCATAGGAAGAATGTAAAAGAATTAGAATAAAGATTGAAGATGAATCTCCTTTCTCTTTCTCCGATTCTCCGAAGGGAGTTTATATCCTAAATCCTGATATTTTCCTTATTGTCCTCGTTGAGGTAATGTGCGTCTTGTTCTCGATTACCCCGGATAAGAAGCTAAAAGAGACATTGTTTATGTTGTTATTAGTAGTATTATTATGAGTTTGATAACTCTGTAATATCATTATGATATTTATTTATTTTATTAAGTTATTTTCAAAATCATTATCAAGTCATTTTTTTACCATTATCATATCCCTAGGAAAGGCTCAGACGAAGTTAATGTTCGTTCCTTAAAAATGGAAGTTAGTGAGAATTGATAAATTGATAACTGATGAAAAAAATTGAGGAAAAAAGAATAACAATTGTCCTGCCCTTAAACACTGGGCATCGCGGTTGTACCTGAAGACTACGCAATGCTTCTCCTCCTCCGCAGTCACCTTATCTCGCAATACCTTTGTTTGCTGTAGTTGTTTATGGTTGTCTATGCTGCAAGTTAAAAGAGTTATTAGAAAGGATGGAGTAGTTATTATCATTCCATACTGCTTCATTAGCTTGCTTGCTTCTGGGTCTGCTTGTGGTCTTTCCTTAAATGAAATGATCTAGTAAGATAAACGCCTCTTCCTAAAGGACGATGCGAACATTCCGTAAGTAGAATATTAACGTTTTCAAAAGATATTTGAACGAATGTGAAACTTCTGAAGAAGATGACCATATGGAATCTACATACTTTACCAAGGAAAAAATGAATTATATGTATACACATGACAAATAAAATTACCTTAAAAGTCCGTATTGATCGTTTTAAATGTTGGGTGAGTTCATTTTTCATAGATCAAAGCTATCACGCGGATTGGAAGGCGATATAGGCGCCTGAAATTAGGACATCTTAAACGAGGAGCATTTGTTGCAAAAAAAAAGAAAATTGGATTGGAGAAGAATGATATCGGTAGATAAGGAGAATATTTTTAAATACACAAATAGAGGGGGGGAGAACTTTTGGATAAGGCAGAAACAATTCGACAGCTGATAGAATTAGTGTGACTATCTCTGAACAATGACAGCACCAAAGAAAGCTAGCAAAAATCGAGTGGAGGAAAGAGAAGCCGAATCCACGTGGCAACGACTGCTATGCAACAGAAGAACCACTGAGCCGTGAAAGCGATCTAACACCAGGAGTTTGTCTGGCTCTACTAAACAACTTGAAACATTTTCATTATTGACAGTATAAAATACACTTGTTTATTTGGTACGAAAGTAGCCAACCACAGCCACAATGTGTGTCTATGTATGTTGAGAGAGAGAGCACAAGTGAGATAGTACGTAGATCAGAGAGAGCGAGGAAGGAAGGGAGGAAAATTGGGGAGCTGATCGATAGTTCTTTCTCTGTTTAGCAGCCATTAGCCATTACACAAGTACATTTTATACGACTATGCATCTTTCATGCATTTGACATATTAATTGGTTTTACATACTACAGCCTGTAGTCTACAGGCCAGCTATAATGGGGACCAGTTGTTAGATCCGATTTATAGTAATAGGAAAAAGCACTCTCTGCCAGAGTGTGCCTGCCCACGCAGTTCAAACATTAAAGAAAGGGACTCTCGAGTTTTTTCGTGACTAAACTGACCAGGCAGAACTAGAGATCACATCTCCCTGAATATAAAAACACATTTCTCCAAAATTATAGATGCCGAGAGCGCTCTAATCCGATTCATTGATACCGCCAGGGAAAGGCGCGAGTTTTTTGAAGAAGAAATATATAGAAAGAAAAATTTGAAGAAGAAATATATAGAAAGAAAAATTTGAAGAATAAATATATAGAAAAATTGTAAACGGGAATCGAACCCGCGTGGCGCGGTTGAAAGCGCTGACTACTAACCACTGAGCTACATAGAGAAAACTCTCTCCTTTTGCACACTCTCTCGTAACTTTTCTTTTCTTTTCCTAACTTTTGAACTCATTATAGCAAGAAGAAAGAAAACGAACACTCTGAAATAATGAAATAGAGTGATGACTAGTCAATTGACATTATTCTCTATTCATTCTCCCTCGTATGACGTGAAAAACGATCGGATAGAGCGATCTAGGGAAAAAAAGCAGAAATGGCCAGAGAGCAGATACTACGAGAGAGACTGACGACGATGCGTTATATATAATATATTATATATAATATATAATATATAATATAATATAGTTATAGTATATACAATATATTGGCCTTGATCCAATGATGTTGCGCATTTCACCCTTATAGTCTGCCTCATAGTCCTCATAGTGCATATGAGTGACAGCTTTAAGGAGATGGCGAAGAAGAGAAAAGACTGTGGGGTGTCATAAATCTAACGAAAAGATCAGAAAAAAGGGGAAGGGAAGCGGTGAAAATGTATTGAGTGCATTTAGCTTCTTTTGCGACCTTTTTAAGGCATGCATATACATACATATATATTTAAGTTTTAAAATACCAAAGAATGTTACTCAACATAGTAAATAAAAAATAAATCAATCATGATATTTTAACTGCATGTGCAGTGGTTCACAATATTTCAAGAAAATACATCAACTCATTTAATTTAATTTAATATATCATACATCAAAAAGATGGGACAACATTTGAAGAACTTGTAAATGAGAGAATGTGGGGCAAACAAGAGGGGTGGATAAGGGGGATAAAGGGAAGTGCAGCTCTTAAATAGTCTCTTTAAACCATAGTTCTTCTGTTTCATTTCAATGCTTCATACTACACTTTTTCTTAAAGCGACACTCCTAATGCTCTTTGTCTTCGAGAAAGTATTGCCAATGCGGGAGAGATATTAGCTTGGGGTATGTCTTTTAAAAACAATACTACCTGCTTTCTTTTGCTTCATTCACATGCTATCATAATCAATTAGTGGTCTATTGATTTTTTTATTCGTCCAAGTGATTAAATATTGAAAATCATTGAAAGTAAATTGAATACAAAGTACAGTACTTTGTCTAAATTTTTGTAAAGGAGGAAAAAAGTTAGTTCACGATCATTCTACGGGACCTCTGCCACACACTAGACGTTAGCGCAGGGGGAGCGGAAATACGTCAAGGAAAAAATAGCAAAAACAGTTGGGCTAAGTTATGAGTGTTGATCTTTTGCTAATCCTCTTCGGGGAATCGAACTTTCTCACCGACCAACCGGCCGGTTTGACTGTTCTAGCTCTAATCCACTAGACCATGGGTCCCTATTAGAATGAATGTCAAACGATCTACATATACTCAGATACTCCCCTACTTAAAAACCCCTTTATATAACGATTCCGACTCCGCCCACTTAACCGTGCGGGCTTGGACACCGATTACAAGCATTAACACACCCCAAATATCTTTAATATTTCTGAAAACAGAATCCAGCAGGCGCTCCCGCGGCAGTCTGGACGGTCCAGGAGATGGTTTGTGTAGCTGCTAGCATCTTCACTCGATCATTGAGAAGTTCAGCGACGACGACGGCATGACCATCTTCACCAGCAACCCATCGAAGAATCGACACATGAACAACGATAGATTACAATTGATTCAACTTTCCCTAATTTCTCCTATCATAATCTGTGCTCAAAAGCTACGCAAGGACAACTCAACATTGTTTACAGAATCGTAAAGTTTAGAGTTTCACTTTTCGTTGCTTTTGAACATTGCAAAAGTGGGCGTGAACTGTGGCAAGCCGTGACGTGACGTCATAAGCATAGATGGAGTCGTTTGACGAGGAGACGTCACGATTGTCGACAAACGGTTTGCCACCGTTCAAGGATACGGCCAAAATTAGAAAAGATCACAATTCTCCCGCTAACGACATCGCTCACTATGAATCATAAAGATCATTAAATTTATTTATTTGATATAGACGTGGCAAGACTGGCACATAAATAATGATTGGGCGAAGTCCTTGTCGTAAGAAGAACCGAGAGCAAAGCAAATTGATGTTAAGAGCCCGTGAAACGATAAGAAAAGTGGCGAGAAAGTGTGTAAGTCGAGGAGTGTTCTGTTTTTTCCATCTTTTTATGACTTTTGAATAGAGTATAAGATCAGCCAAGACAGACTCGTACCTCCAAGAGCGGCAATGGTTCCTATGATTTCCTGACGACGTCTTCGATGATGTCGACGGTTGTCAGTGAGTAAACGAAGACGATTGTCATCTTGTCGCGCTTCATGGATACGACCACTCACGATAGACTAAGGCGCTCTGAAATAAATTTACATTAAATTTAATTAAATAAATAATTAGAAATACTGAAATAATGATGAAATGAATTTGACATTATCCAAAGAAATAGTTCAATAGTAAAAGGAATAGTTCAGTTTAGAATATGAATCTTAAACAAGTGAGAGAGAATTACGAACGGGGAATATGGTATGAACGAAATGATAATGGCAATAACAGATCGATAATCACGAGAGAGATATGGAAGAAGAGTGACGATGAGGAAGAGACATAGAAGAAAACGGCGGGAAAATCACCGAGAGTGACACAAAAAGGAAGAGAGGAATGAGAGATGTAGTGAGAACATGGCAAGATCATTGCCAGAAGGAATTGGAGAGAGAAGTAGAGAGATGGAGGAATAGAGAAGGAAAGAAAGAGGGAGAACAATAGCAAGAGTCTGAACTATAATAATTAAGAATAGAAAAACAAGAAAATAGGTGTAGCGAAAAGTAGTTCAATTCAAAGAAGGTAACGACCGAGAATGGATAC
This sequence comes from Parapristionchus giblindavisi, assembly GCA_943737045.1. NCBI lineage: Eukaryota > Metazoa > Nematoda > Chromadorea > Rhabditida > Diplogasteridae > Parapristionchus > Parapristionchus giblindavisi. The sequence continues at coordinate 609,076 of CALSFV010000243.1, forward strand.
TCAATCAACATTATTGATGGTAGATCGTTTGCGAGAACATTGTTTTCTTTCTTTTCACTCTCTCGTTCTCCGTCTGCTCTCTCGAGGATCTCCAAAGCACGTGGTGAAGGCAAAGATCAAAGATCAATTTTAAAAAGGAAACGAAGAGGGAGATAAGTGAGGAGAGGCAAAACTACCAAAGACTGTAAATGAAAAGAACAAGATAAAACATGTTAGAAATAATCATAAGCAAATCGGACTGAAAAAAAATGGTAGACTAGACAACAACAACGAAATTATGTGCGAAATTTATAAAGTTGAGATATCGAATAAACAAAATAGGGATGGAATGAGGAAAGTGGAGAGGAAGAGGGGACATAGAAGACCTAGTCGAGAACACAGGGGAAGAGACAGAAGAAGTTAGGGAATCAATCACCAGTGAGTCAACAGCACTATTGATGGTAGATCATTGACGACGGCATATGTTTTCTTTCTCTGCACTCTCTCGTTTTCCCACACTCTCTCACGCTGTCTGTACTCTCTCACAGTTGCACACTCTCCTCTATGATCAAAGAACGATCACATAAGAGCAAGGGAAGGAATCAATATTCGATATCAGACAGATCGCTTGACTAGACTCCACTCAGTTCGATGACTCTAGGAACAGGGTAGATCATCCCTTCTAGAACGTCAAGATTGAGCGCGTGAGCGGATCCGTATATAAGACAACATGATCGCGGTTATTTTCATTTATCGTCTAGTCCGCTTGGCTCGTCTTGATCTCTCCTCGGCCCAACTACAACTCAGATGATCGTCTCTTTCTCAACTACCAGGAGTACTCTGCGCTCATCGCCATGCGGGTTCGCCTTCCATCTACACACGGATCCGTCTGCTTGTTCAGTGAGACCGTCGATTGTCGTATAGACTACCTTTCTGCTACTGTGTTTTCTCTCATATCTTACAGTATCCGCTGACTTACCGTAGTTTTATCCGTTGACTTACCGTATTCTCTGACTTACCGTAGTTTCATCCGCTGGCGTACCGTAGTATCAACCGTTGACATACCGTAGTTTATCCGCTGACTTACCGTAATTTTATCCGCTGACTTACGTTATCCACTGACTTACCGTATCCACTGAGGTATCGTAGATTCATCCGTTGACTTACAGCATTCACTGACTTACCGTATACGTTGACTTACCGTAGTATCATCCGTTGACTTACCGTAGTATCATCCGTTGACTTACCGTAGTATCAACCATTGACTTACCGTAGTATCAACCGTTGACTTACCGTAGTTTTATCCGCTGACGTACCGTATCCGTTGACTTACCGTAGTATCATCCTTTGACTTACCGTATTCACTGACTCACCGTAGTTTCATCCTCGAGCGATTGTGTACTGAAGTTTATAATATCATGGATAGCTAATTTTGGTAGTCTCACCTATTGCACTCTCACTACACACGCGCACTCGGTTAGTCGGTAAAGGAATATTGTAGGTCCCTCGCTAGTTCCTAAAGGCACTTTTTTATTGATTGGCTTACCGTATTCCGTTCTAACCGTATCCATTTCGCTCCATCGTCCCCATGGTCCCACCTCTGTCTGTACGGTACCGTAACCCGCTTTGACCGTAGATGGGGTACTCCCGGTTGCGAGCTATTCATACCGCTCACCGGATTTACTCCATGTACGGCTGGGTATGGTGTCGTGGATAGATTAGTATAGAATTCCGTATATTTTGCATGTGTATCATGTATTAGCACTCTTATCCTCTACCGTAGATATCTTTCTTACTGTTGCCCTTCGTTCTTTTCATCACATCCCCCAGTTAGTTTCATTTTCTAAGTTGCTCTTTGATCTGTGATCTTTATTCTATCGTTCTTCGTCATTCAGTCCTCTATAAATTTCGAGTCTTTTTCAGGTCCTGCAACCCTTTTTGATCGATTGATTAGCCATGAACGTTGGCAAACCGTTTGCCGACAAACGTGACTTCATAACCATAGGCGTTCGCCAGAGATCCTCCTGTGACGTCATGTTTGTCGGCAAACCGTTTGCCGACGTTCATAGATACGGCCTTTGGCCTTCCGTTTGCCCGTCCCGGATCAACGACTCCTCTATTCTGAATGGCCAAGAAACCGGACTTCAATCCCCAATGGAGATGGTCTACTTTGAAAGGTATATTTGTCTCCGGCCACGTATTCAATAAATGCACAAAGATGAGAAAAGTGTAAAGTTGTCCACTTTAGCTTTCGGAAATATGATATCATTGCCAACTATAAACACGTTACATCCCCGTCTATTCATTCTCTTTCACAATATTAGTCATCTCCCTTCTTTGACTGATCTTTCTCTACCTCTCCCTCTTTTCATCAGAGGCGTGGTCTTTGGACTACCTCCCTTTAGAGAGAGATCAGGCTAAGATGGGGAGAGGTCGCTTTAGTTTTGTTTCTTACTTTCTTTTCCTTAATTAGTAAACCCCACTTTCTAGCCCCATGCCTAGGTATCGAAGGTTAGGAGGAGTTTCTTATATGTTTATTGTATCTGTAGATAAATAATATCTTTATCCCCTCTTTAGTATTTGGTTTACACGACCAGGGGTTTAGTACCTGCGTCCCCGTTTCAGACGCTCATTATAGCAATGAGTGGGGGACGTAGGATATTACGTGGAGTCCCGGCTCGTCCTCCTTCCAGTACTTAGGGTCCACAGTGCATGCTACACCATTTATTTAACTTTACCCCTAATTACTCCCCTTGAACCTAACTTTTCGCACTGATCACGCAAATCGTTAGATCTTCTTGCACACCAATTAGGAAAACTCCGACCCTGCCATATTCTCTACCCGTCCGAGTTGCGCGCTTTTCCCAGCCTAGCATGTCCCAGCACCTTATCGTATTCTTTGTATGCATGCGTCCGAGTTCGCTCCGCATTGCCAGTAATGGACGTTGAGAATACTCCGTCGTTTTTGCCCACCTCTTCTATGCTGGTTTTTCACAGTGCCGTTTCCCTTGTACCTCGCTTATAGCACAGTCCCCATGCACACGTATACCCACTGGCGACCGTTGGACGTTTCCGAGTTTTCTCCGCCAACTACTCTTCACAATTTGGTTTTGAAAAGCTTGCACAATCACTTTTCTTTTGCCTGTATTGCTCAAAATTTGGTTCAATTCTGCACATTCCATCGTCATGGGATTCTTGGTCGATAGCAATGTCGTCTAAGGCTGTATCACGGCACCACACTGTTTACCCGAGCACGAGCACACCACCTGTCATCTTAAGATGCATGAATATACGTGTTGCACGCGAGATGCCCTCTATCGGGAGAGGAAGTATGCGCTTGTTTATTGATCGGCACGATCGTGATATCGATGCTTGTTTAGAATAGCTTGAGTTGTGCTATTTCTTTGTTCCTCTGATCCTCCTAAATTTTCTTCCATTTTTGTTCGCACTCTATCGATCAAGAACTCAGAGATTGCACATACTGCCGCCGCCCCATACAATAATCAACTTTTTTTTCTGTATTCACTTCACACCTTGGCTCTTAACCCACTCACCCCCAATCGCGGCCACCTCATTAGGACTAATGATCCAATAGGTGCAAGACCCTCGCACGCCTCAAATAAAAGCGCAAATGCAGTCGTCGACGGGGAATTTGGTTGACGATAAATGGGCATGGGACTACCTATAGCGACCTCTCCACATCTAATCGATCCAATCGGCCAAACTCTCTCTCACCACAGCCTCTTCGGTTGCATAAGTGCAACCACCTGGCGACACGTCTCTCCGCGTCAGACAAAGAGACATCCTCTTCCCCCTCATCTCAGTCTACCATCTCCCCCCCCCCCCCCCCCCCCCCCCCCTCTCTCATACCCTCTCCCTACTCCCATTCATACTTTCGCGCACTTTCCTACAGATTCCCACATGCCCTTTTAACATCCCCCTAACTTCCATTTTTTCTCCCTCTTCCTTCCTTTCATTCCCTTTACCGTACCTTCCTTAAAATCTCCCATCCTCCCCCCCCTTCCCTAGTCGTCTATCGTCTTCTTAGTCATCTATCATCTAATTCTTCAATCGTCTACCACATCGTTTACACTCCATTCTTCTTAGTCGTCCACTCGTCTTAGTCTACAACCGACTGTCTCATCTACTAGTCTCCACCTCGTCCTTATCTTCACACAGAATGCATCTGAACGTCCACTAATCCATCTTCCCATGGATTGTTGAATGGATAAGACGTAATCTCGAGGAGGCCCTCTCATCTTTTTGTTCGAGAAAGTGCGAACGACTGGGTCGAGTATCTCCCAATCGTGGCCTTCGCTCTGAAAACGACACAAGATCTGCTGACCCTCCATCCGGCCCTGTCCTCGCCTCGTCATCTACGTCAGAAGCCATCGTCATCACTCCTACCGCGAGAAGATCTGCGAGACTGGCAAGAAGAGTCAGTTGCAATGTATTCTATCGTTCCATTGTTTTATTGTTTCTATATTATCACATTATCCATTTTATTTGTATCCTAATAATCAATCATCTTATTTTTATTCTCATAATCATCCATTTTTATTCGTATTTCCCATAATCAACCATTTTTATTCTTATGAACATTTTATTTTTATCGTTTTAACATGTTCATTCTTTATTTTAATCCCCCTTCTTTTCTCCCATATATCACATGCATCTACAACCAATTAATTTCATTTCGTTATCACCCAATTACTGTTTTTCTATTTTCTTATTCTATTCCCAATTTCAAGTACATACAGAGATTAGAAATTCCTAACAAACTCTTTTGAAACCTTGGATTTCTGACTGAAACTATTAACTGAGTTGCCAAATCAAAATGCCAAAAGAATGAGGCATATCTTCATTCCTCCATTACTCATTCAATAACTCGATTCATCTATGTACAATTATGATGATCTTCACACTCCCGTCAGTACAGTGATTATCCATTCTTCATTTCTTCATTCACTGCATTTCTTTGCCTTCATCATCATCATCTCATCGTCCACGACATGGACTCTATCAGCCTTTCACTTTATACAGGCTCAATGAATCACCTTCACTTCGTCATTCTTCTCCCTACTTGGATTTCATCTCGACATGAAAGATTCTAGAAGAATGACTGATCTCCCACTGTCACTCTCCACTACTTAAAGAGACAGTCCCATCCCTCTCGTAATGGAATGAAGATTTTTAAAAAAAAGATTAAAAAAAACAATAATCAAAAGAGCAACTTTTCTCAGTCATGTAGAAGTAGGCAGGAATCCAACCTAATCAATACTTTCCTCCACCATATTATCTAATCTCTGTACATCATTCTTGTACACTTAACATCCCTAGACTCAATTATTCGTTTGATTCAATATTAGTTGTTTTATTCTTTCGCGGGAGCTCAAGCCCGTTAAGTTGTAAGACGTTACATCCCCGTCTATTCATTCTCTTTCACAATATTAGTCATCTCCCTTCTTTGACTGATCTTTCTCTACCTCTCCCTCTTTTCATCAGAGGCGTGGTCTTTGGACTACCTCCCTTTAGAGAGAGATCAGGCTAAGATGGGGAGAGGTCGCTTTAGTTTTGTTTCTTACTTTCTTTTCCTTAATTAGTAAACCCCACTTTCTAGCCCCATGCCTAGGTATCGAAGGTTAGGAGGAGTTTCTTATATGTTTATTGTATCTGTAGATAAATAATATCTTTATCCCCTCTTTAGTATTTGGTTTACACGACCAGGGGTTTAGTACCTGCGTCCCCGTTTCAGACGCTCATTATAGCAATGAGTGGGGGACGTAGGATATTACGAACATCTATGAATCTATGATATTCTCTTCTTTTACAGGTCGACTCTCTGTTTCGTAGTCGTAGTCATCATCGTTGATGAGCTACTCTAGCGGCTTCTGGCGGTGACAGCGATGCCACGTCGGCCTTGGCGCTACTGGAGTGAAAACTACTACTCCTTGTCGCCACTGGAGTGAAAACTACTACTCCTTGTCGCCACTGGAGTGAAAACTACTACTCCTTGGCGCCACTGGAGTGAAAACTACTACTCCTTGTCGCCACTGGAGTGAAAACAACTACTCCTTGGCGCCACTGGAGTGAAAACTACTGCTCCTTGGCGCTACTGGAGTGAAAACTACTGCTCCTTGGCGCCACTGGAGTGAAAACTACTACTCCTTGTCGCCACTGGAGTGAAAACTACTACTCCTTGGCGCCACTGGAGTGAAAACTACCACTCTTTGGCGCCACTGGAGTGAAAACTACAACTCCACTTCTACTCGGTACCCGTGCTTGCAATGAAAATGCTGCCCTTGGAATCATCGACTAATTGTTCATTGTTTAGACCGAATCGTTTCATCAGCGTTGACCGTCCGGGGAAGGCTGTCATCTTCGTTGGGAGATGGTGAATGCACTTGACGGGCGTCTGAAGGTGGATGGAGTGCGCTCACACTCTGCTTTCCAATTTGAATAAATATTTTGGGGTTTGATGTCTGTAAGCAGTGTCTAAGCCCGCGAAGTTAAATGGGCGGAGTGAGAATCACTACGCAAGCGCGATTATTCAGAGTGGGCGGAGCTACATATCAGTGGGTTCGAGAGAGTTCATGAAAAGTTTACACCAAATGAATATCAGGTCGGAGAATTACCGACGATTACTGCAGTATCTGAATTCCACAAAAAATGAGAGAGCTACAAAAGTATAAATTTGCCGGCAAAAATCCTTTTGCACACTCTCTCGTAACTTTTTTCTCTTCTTTTCATAACTTTTGAAGTGATTATGGCAGGAAGAAAAATACGAAGAACATGGTCACCACCAGATTCTCTATTCATACTCTCTCGCATCGCGGAAATGCGATAGGTTGGAATGTTCTTAAGAAAAAAAATATCAAGAATTCAGGGAGTACTGCATTAGGTTAAGCAGGTCCGAAGAAGATATCAGGCTGAATTGGCCTTGATTTATCTCTGCCAGTGATCTCCCGCCGGACTTCGTTTGGCTTGAATAAATGTACAATCTACATTTTAGATGTGCTGTACTTATGGGGTGAAATGAACGGAAGAGACGCAACATCGAATTGTTACTGCATATTTTTCTGAAAATTTTCTGAAACAACTCAATTTTAATCTCTCCCTTTTGTTCTATCTTTCTAATTTCTAGGAAATAGCTAAATTTCATCACATTTCCGCAATCTATCAAGGAATAGCCGTATACAGTATGCATAGATGAGCTAACTACAGTAATAGCTTACAGAGCCATTATCGGGGGGCGATCGATTCGGCAACGATCGTTTCGGCAACGGATCATAAATCGGTTGCGAGATGGCCTATGGCAACAAAAGTTGTACCATTGTTATCAGTAGGGGTGTACGGTATTGTGCTACCGTAACCGTCGGGAATCGTGAACTGATTTTTTTCATTGGACCCATGACCCGGGGTTCATGGTTGAAAATTACCGAAGTCGAAAAATTCATGATGGTCCGAGACCAAATACTATATGCCTGCATATCAACATTCAGCTAACTTTTATTTTCATGGATACCGTAACCCCAACTACCGTAATCAAACCGGGATTTGTCTTGAATTTCGATATAGTATTGAAAAGTATGGTAGCTAGATTACGGTAGTTGGGGTTACGGTATCCATGAAAATAAAAGTTAGCTGAATGTTGATATGCAGGCATATAGTATTTGGTCTCGGACCATCATGAATTTTTCGACTTCGGTAATTTTCAACCATGAACCCCGGGTCATGGGTCCAATGAAAAAAATCAGTTCACGATTCCCGACGGTTACGGTAGCACAATACCGTACACCCCTACTGATAACAATGGTACAACTTTTGTTGCCATAGGCCATCTCGCAACCGATTTATGATCCGTTGCCGAAACGATCGTTGCCGAATCGATCGCCCCCCCCCCATTATCACCTCAATATTAACGGTGCCATTACAGAATGTAAAGTATATTCTGTTATTCTTGTTATTTTTTAGATTTATGAAAAAATTGTAATAATACAAAATATTAGCCTCGTGCGGGGCTCGAACACGGGACATTCAGATTAAAAGTATGCAAATTTATGAATACGGGAAATCGATTGGAAACAATCCCTACACGAGCAAATCCAATCTCTATGTATTGTTTCGCTTATAAGAATCATTGATTATTTACGTAAAACAGATAAGCACAATCAGTTTTATATTTTTTTTTATACGAGTAAAGCCATAATGATGATGGATAAAAACAGTAAAAGATAAGTTTTAGATCATTGGTTACCATATGTAGAATATAAATTAATTAGGATAAATTAATTAATAAATTAATTAAGATTGTAGAAGATTCTCCTTTCTCTTTCTCCGATTCTTCGTTGGGAGTTTATAATCTAAATCCTGATATTATACGTGCATTGTTCTAGTTGGGGTCAATACACGAGTTGGTCTCGATTACTGAAGAAGAATGCTAAAAGAAACAATATTAATAATATTATTATAATTATTGAGTTTGATAACTCTATAATAAAAAAAAGTTCATTATTACGTTATTTTTTTAAAATTTTATATTATTCTTATTAAATTATTTTCAATAGCATTATCAAGTTTACCATTAGACTATCTGTAGGACAGCCTCAGACGAAGTTAATGTTCGTTCCTTAACAATGGATGTTTAATAGTGAGAAAGGCTATATTTATGAAAAAATAAAATAATAATAATTACCTTGCCCCTACATATTGGGTAGGAAGAGCATGTTCTTTATTCGACATCATCGGTTCATCAGTAGTCGATACCATGCTGATCCTCCACCGCAGTCGCCTTATCTCAGAAGATGATGTGATTTGTGATTGTGTTCGCAGCTAAAAGAGTTAAAAGAGTTATTTAAATAGCTTGAGTATTTATCACCTATTTGGAGGCACGTGCTTCATTAGTAGCTTGGGGTATTTCCTTAAAGTCAAAAATCGAATAAACAGTTTAAGTTAATTTGCTATGAATAAAACAGTTTTCAAAATAATTAATGAAATAAACTAATATGATAAATGCACCCCATTCCTACGGGTCGATGAGAATATTCTGTATTGAACGTAAAAATAACTTGTTATCTTTCTACGAAAGCATCCGGAATGACTATTTCTTGTTTAGCACAGTTCAGAAACTAGAAAAATCTCTTTTAATTATATAATCAGCTCGGCCAAGGTCAGACGGTTTAGGTGTGAGGAAGTGGAAAGGTAATCGAGAGTTAGGCGAAAGGGGCCCGTTGTACATTTTAAACGAAAAAAAGGAGTCTAGACTATTGACGTTTTCAAAAGACCACATGGAGTCTATATTTTACCAAGGTAAAAAGAATTTTATGCATGTATCTACATGATAAGAGAGATTGTCTGAGAGGACTCATATATGAGAGGAAATAGCAAAAAATAAATATTTTTGTTTGATGTGGAATATAATAGCGCACTACCAGGCGACCTCAGCCGTGCATATGAGAAAGTTAGATTTTGTGTCTGAAGGTTACTGTAAGCGAAAATGTTCGGTAGGTCGAAAAAATTATTTCGGTTCCCAAGCATCCGATCGACACGGGAGTGGTACGGATCGATTCCTTGTGCGAATACAAGCAACTTTTGCATCGACAACTTTTTAAAGAAGGGGAACCACGAGTTTTTTCGTGACTAAACTGGCCAGACAGAACTATTGATCACATCTCCTTGTATACAAAACCAATTTTCTCTAAAATTTTAGATGCCCCAGAATACCGTAATTCGGACTTAAAGTTCATTGATATGCCCAGGGAAAGGCGCGAGATTTTGAAATTGAAGCATAAATGTATAGAAAATTGCAAACGGGAATCGAACCCGTGTGGCGCGGTTACAAGCACTGACTACTAACCACTGAGCCACACACTCTACACGTTCAATCAGTCATATCTAATAGAGAACAGAATGTCACTTCCTATGTCCCACGTTCTTCATGTCAATAGCGTATCCCAAATCTCGTGGGTCCCCTTCTTTAATCAGGACTTCGAAGAATTGAGTTATTATGAGAATAAACTTTTGAACGTTAATTACTATGCGACGGTTCTCTAGAAGTAAAAAATTAGATTTGCTTAAATCGTTCTACATTTAATAACTAACCTTATATTAAAATATAGGGTGATGTAAACAATAAATTTTGGCAAACTTGTGCTTTTTGCAGGTGTGTGACAACGGCAAACGATTGACAACTTTATCGGAGAACTTTGTTGTCATACTTCAAAAAGTAAAACGATTGTAGTCAAAAGTATGAAATAAATAAATGTGGCAACAGATAGTGACTATTTTGTAGACAGACAAGAAAACTGAGGATGATACATGTCAGAACACTTTAGTTCAGCCTCTGTAATAGCGAGGCAACAATGAATGGCTAATCACGTTTTCCAACTTATAAAGAGGGCGAGGCGGATGCCAGGCGGGTTTGGTGGGCTGCATTAGAGAGGGTGTGCGTGCGAGATGGCATCAAATGATTCTCTCTGTCACACTCTCCGCCGCGTCACCAAACCCGTCTGAGGTGCGCCGCTTTGACTAATGAACTATCGTCTCATTATTATGAGGATGTGAAAATGCACCAAAAAATGGAATGACTAGAGAAATGTGCTTCTTTCTATTCAGACAATAAAAAATATTCGTTTTGATGTCAATGAGAAGGCAAGAATCGATTGACATCAAAAAGAAGATTTCTTGTTGTCTGACTAGAAAGAAGCACATTTCTCTGGTCATGACTTGTATCATCCTCATTTTTCTTGTCTGTCAACAGTTCATTCATTAATTGCAACCACTAATATTTATTAGACACATTGACAACAATCTGTATTAAATTTGATGTCTGACTGCAATTGGGTGCGATAAAGTTGTCAATCCTTGTCACGCACCTGCAAAAAGCACAAGTTTGCCACAATTTATTGTTTACATCACCCTATATGAAGACAAACAAACCCGTCAACGATAGTACACGAAAGCAAAATACGACAGGGACTCATAAGAAAACTCATTTCACGATAATCTTTTATTGAGTATTTGTCATACTGTATGCGCATCTTCTTCACGGCTCTATACCCGGCTTCCATGATAAGTGATTTACTTTGTTTTCGAACAGTGTTTACTTAAAATTAAAGGACAAGATGGGGAAAAGATTTCAAAAAGAAAACGAATCGAGCAAGAATAAATCTATTAATGGGGTCGGGTATAGAGCCGTGAATGAGACGGTGTGATACTGCACCATAAGATTATCGTGAAGTGAGTTTTCATTTCGTATTTTTCTATCGTGTTCAAATTCCCCTTATTTTTTGTCTTCATATTTTAATATAAAGTTAGTTATTCTTAAAAAAGAGTGGTACAAATGATACATGGGCGGGGTGCATAGAGCTCGATTCCGCAGGAGGCATCCAAACGAAAAATGGTTAATTTTACATTGGGCCTTCACATTTTTCTGAAAATTTTCACCCATACGTCATTTTTTACAGGGGGCATTCCACGCAATTTTCGAAAAGTCCAAATTTTACTGGGGCACCCCCATGACGGCGCCCATGTATGGTACAAATCGATTCCAAGTTCGAATACAAGCAACTTTTACTCCAATCATCTAAAAAAGATGGGAAATTTGAACACGATCGTAAATTACAACAGAAATTCAGAAAAATTCACTTCTTATGGTGCAGTATCACACCGTCTCATTCACGGCTCTATACCCGACCCCATTAATAGATTTATTCTTGCTCGATTCGTTTTCTTTTTGAAATCTTTTCCCCATCTTGTCCTTTAATTTTAAGTAAAAACTGTTCGAAAACAAAGTAAATCACTTATCATGGAAGCCGGGTATAGAGCCGTGAAGAAGATGCGCATACAGCATGACAAATACATCTTTAAAGATTATCGTGAAATGAGTTTTTTTATGAGTCCCTGTCGTATTTTGCTTTCGTGTACTATCGTTGACGGGTTTGTTTGTCTTCATATTTTAATATAAGGTTATTTATTAAATGTAGAACGATTTAAGCAAATTTAATTGTTTACTTCTAGAGAACCGTCGCATAGTAATTAACGTTCAAAAGTTTATTCTCACAATAACTCAATTCTTCGAAGTCCTGATTAAAAAGTGGTCTAAGCAAAAGTTGCTTGTATTCGCACAAGGAATCGATCGGTACCACTCCCGTGTCGATCGGATGCTTGGGAACCGAAATAATTTTTAAAAAAATAACCTTCAGACGCAAAATCAAACTTTCTCATATGCACGGCCGAGGTCGCCTGACAGTCTACTATTATATTCCACATCAAACAAAAAATATTTATTTTTTGCTATTTCCGCACCCCCCGGTCAGAATGTCAATTCCCTCAGACATGCTCTCATAAATAAAATTATCTTAACCGATGAGCTTAAGTTGTACAAAAGGAAATTGGTTTGGAGAAGAGTGATATCGGTAGATTAGGAAAATATTTTTAAATACACAAATAGAGGGGGGGGGAGAACTAAAATATGGGGGAACAACTTTTGGATAAGGCAGAAACAATCCGGCAGCTGATAGAATTATAGTTTGATCATCACTAAACAATGACAACGCCAAATAAAGCTAGCAAAAATAGCAGACTGGAAGAGAAGCCGAGCCCACGTGGCAACGAATGCTATGCAACCGAAGAACCACTGAGCCGTGAAAGCGATGTAAACACATGAGTTTGTCTGGCTAAACTAAACAACTTGAAACATTTTTCATTACATTTTTCATGCATTTGACATATTAATTGGTTTTACATACCACAGGCCAGCTATAATGGGGACCAGTTGTTAGATCTGATTTATAGTAATAGGAAAAAGCACTCGCTGGCGCGACTTTTTGAATTTGAAGGATAAATATATAGAAAAATGCAAACGGGAATCGAACCCGCATGGCGCGGTTAGAAGCGCTGACTAGTAACCACTGAGCTACACAGAGAAAACTCTCCCCTTTTGCACACTCTCTCGTCCCTTTTTCTTTTCTTTTTCTAACCTTTGATGAAGGAAAGTGAGGACTATTTAATTGACTAGATTCTCTATCTCTATTCATACTCTCTCTTATGGCGGGAAAACGATCGGATCGATCAGTAGCCGTATGCAAGAACAACGGGAAAACCGTTTTCCGGGAAAATGTGACGTCATTAGCGTAGGCGGAGGATTTTTGGAAAACGCCTTCGCCTACGCTAATGACGTCACATTTTCCCGGAAAACGGTTCTTGCATACGGCCACAGGTGAAAGAAAGAAATGAGGAGAGAACACACTCACTAAAAGGGAGACAGACCAAATTGCGTTCTTTCAGCCTTGCTCCAACGATGGAGCGTATTCACACACAGATGGCCAACTTGCCCAAATATGGGTAATAGATTTGCCAACTTTCACTACTTGTGTACACGATTTTCCCACATTCGGGCAAATGCTAGCCCAAAAAACCATCGATTCACCTACAGTAGCGGCCAAAAGTATTCGGACGAAACTTTGAAATGTCATAACTTTTGACTCAGATGAGCAATCGGGCTCATCTTTTGACATGATACTATAGTACTTGCGTGCATCATATACTACTCCCATTGTTATGATTCGTAGTCGTATTATTGTGTGGCGATCCTCGAACCTCTCTGTACTTACTCAGCAGAAATTATTTCCTCGGCTGGATTTTTCTGAGGCTTGTTGTTAACAGTGTTTGAACAACATTTACTGCAGAGTATCGTACATCGAAGAATTGTTGGATCATGATTCGTTTGAACCATTCTGAATGGTTCTAGCGAATCAAAGGTGATTATGACCGAATAAGCCATTTTTGTTCTTATTCTTTCTTTTAATAGTTTTTATTTCACTCTAATCTAGTTAGTCCGCGAGAATCATGCCAAAATATTGCGTTTTCGCAAACTTAAGTTAAAACACAGTTCAAAGGAAACGCAGAGCCGAAGGCCAAACCGGGAAATAGTCCGAAATAGTACATCCGAATTTGAAATCTTCGGAACGATTTATTCATTTATCGAATCACCATGATTTTATGAAAACGCTTTGTTTTATCATGATTCACGTGGACTAACTAGATTAGAGTGAAATAAAAACAGTGAAAAGAAAGAATAAGAACAAAAATTGCTCATTCGGTCATAATCGCCTTTGATTCGCTAGAACCATTCAGAATGGTTCAAACGAATCATGATCCAATAATTTTTCGATGTACGATAGAATCCGCTATGCAATCTATTCGAGCTAATTCATTCCTGTGAGAAAATCGAAATTTCCAACACCACTGAAATTGGGCCAAAACGTCATAACTCTGTGTTCAGTGAAGCTGTAGGCTACAAACTAGGTAGAGATAATTGCCCATGAGTGATACAAAACCTGGCCGAGTATGAGCCCGATTTGTTGAATTTTGAGAAATTTCGAAAATTTATTTTTCTCATTTTTCGAGGTACAGTAAGTACCTGTTACGGTTAATATCCATTCTGTTTAACAGCAATATGTCTTCTATACATAGTAGACGGCAGTGTACTATTGTTTCATGAAATATCGAGTTCTTCGAGAGAAGTTATAGTTGGAGAAATGAGGTCGAAAATTGTTTGGACACGAATTTTTCAGACCGTCAAAAAAATTTAAATGATTTTTTGGCTAACTAAAAGAGCATCGATAGCCATTACACTGTTGGGTTAATCTTCCGTCTTCATAATAATTGTCGTGGCAAGGTCTGAGCCTAATCGGGCATATTCTGAGAATTTCGAAAATAATTTGGTCACTAATTATAATTTGGTCTTTTAATCACTTTTTCTTAAAACACTCCTAATGTTCTTTCTCTACGAGAAAGTATTGCCAATGCAGGAGAGAAATTAGCTTGGGATGGATTTTAAAAACAATACAACCTGCTTTCTTTTGCGGCATTCACATGCTATCATAATCAATTAGTGGTCTATTGATTTGTTTTATTCGTCGAAGTGATTAAATATTGAAAATCATTGAAGGTAATTTTTTTTAAATCGATCGCAAACAATCCCTACTCGAGCAAATCTCCAATCTCTATGTATTGTTTTGCTTATAAGAATCACTCACATTGACTATTCACGTAAAACAGATATACGCACAATTAGTTTTATATATTTTTTATTCGACTGAAGACATAATGATGATGGATAAAAACAGTAAATGAAAAGTTTTCGATCATTGTTTACCATAAGAAGAATACAAATTAATTAGGAAAAATTAATTAATAAATTAAATAAGATTGTAGAAGATTCTCCTTTAACTTTCTCCGATTCTCCGTTGGGAGTTTATAATCTGAATATTGATATTTTCCTCATTCTCCTCGTTTACGTCAATGTTCGATTTGTTCTCGAGTACTGAAGAAGACCATTAAAAGAGACAATATTAATATTGTTTTTATACAGTCCCGCACGTTCGCGCTCCCTAAACGCGGCCCCCCGCGGCCCGCGGGGGGCCGCATCATGCCGCATCGATGAATAAATTTTTTTCAAACATTTCATTGGTTGCGATCGTTGCATCATCATGTCCGCACCCTTATTTGATGATGCAACGATCACAAACAACGAATTGTTTAAAAAAATTATTCATCGATGCGGCATGATGCGGGTATACTACTCCCATTGTTATGATTCGCCGCGGGGGCCGCAACCTGCCGCGTTTAGGGAGGGCGAACGTGCGACGCTGTCCACATTCAACCAAAAATTTTCGTTTCTGCGGTGATATTAATATTATCTGATGATACAACGATCACAACCAATGAGATGTTTGAAAAACATTATTCACCGATGCGGCATGATGCCCCCCCCCCCCCCCCGGGACGTTTATGGAGCGCGAACGTGCGGGACTGTAATTATGGAGTTTGATAACTCTGTAATAAGAATGGTCACTTTTATTCTATTTACTTATTTCATTAACTTGTTTTTTTAATCACTAACAAGTTATTTTACCATTAGAATAGCTGAAAGAATGAGTAGAGCGTCAGACGAATTTAATGTTCTTTCCTTAAAAAATGGAATTTTAATAGTCAGAATTGCTAAATTGTTAATTGGTGATAAAAAATTCAGAACAAAAAATAATTGTCTTACCATTATATGTTCACTGGGTAGGACATGCATGTTGTGTATTCGATATCATCGGTTCATCAGCAGTTGTTGTCATGCATCTCCTCCGCCACAGTCGCCTTATCTCAGAAGAACGATGTGATGTTTGGTTGTGTTGGCTGCAAGTTAAAAGAGCTATTTAAATAGCTTGCGTTTTTTCACCTATTTGGCCGAATGAGGTGAGAATTGCTTCATTAGTAACCTGGGGCATTTCCTTAAAAATAAAAATAAAATCGAATAAACAGTTCAAGGTAATTTGCTATGAATAAAACAGTTGTCAAAATAATTAATGAAATGAACTAGTAAGATGCCCCCCCCCTATGATGAGAATATTCTGTAAGTAGACAAGACTATTAACGTTTTCAAAAGAGATTTGAACGGATTCGATACATTTTTAGAAGACGACCATATGGAGTTGTATACTTTACCAAAGAAAAAAGAATTATATGTATATGCAAGACAAATAAAATTACCTTAAAAGTCCTTATTGATCTTTTTAAATGTTGAGTGAGTTCCTTTTTCATAGATGAAAGCTATCACGCAGATTGGAAGGCGATATAGGCGCCTGCAATTAGGACTTCTTAACCGATGAGCTGATGTTGGAAAAAAAGGAAAATTGGATTGGAGAAGAGTGACATCGGCAGATTAGGAAAATATTTTTTTAAATACACAAATGGAGGGGGAAGAACTAAAATAGGGTGGGAAGAACTTTTGGATATGGCAGAAACAATCCGGCAGCTGATAGAATTAGTGTGACTATCTCTGAACAATGACAAAACCAAAGAAAGCGAGCAAAAATCGAGTGGAGGAAGGAGAATCCGAATCCACGTTTCAGAGATTGCTATGCAACAGAAGAACCACTGAGCCATAAAGGCGATGTGTCCATAGGAGTACATATGTATGGCATTTGATGTCTGTGGTTCTAACATTCATCGTTATCATTGATCATCATACCAATCATCTTGAAACATTTTTCATTACGTCTTTCATGCATTTGACATTACCATATTAATTTTACATACTACAAGCCAGCTATAATGGGGACCAGTTGTTAGATCCGATATACAGAATTAGGAAAAAATAATCGCAGCCAGAGTGTGCCTGCTCGCGCAGTTCGAAAATTAATTTAGGGTGAACACCATTTTTTAGCTCGGGGTCTTCATTTAAGTTAATAATTACCAGAATGTATAAATATAATATCATTGTGTTATTTACATTATTATGTTATTTACATAGCAAGTTTCATCAGAAAGGAGACATTAGGAACTCAAAGAGTGAAAATTAGATCAAAAATCCAGAAAATCAAGAAAGACCTTGCATAGTAACAGGGTGTGTGGCACTTTTTCTCATAACTACATTCAAATGGAGATATAACGTCCACACTTATCAATAAAAGTTCCCTGTATCTCGATCGCATCTGCATGAATACGGACAAATCGTTCGCAAAATATCTATTCCTGCTCAATTTCAATCTCTCTGTGTTGTTTTGCTTATGAAAATCACTTACTCATTCACTCTCGACTATTGACGTAAAACAGATATAAGCACAATTTGTTTTATATATTTTTATTCAATTAAAGGCATAACGAAGTTGGGCAAAACAGTAAATGATAAGTTTGTGGTCATAGACAATTATGGGACGAATATAAATAATTTAGAATATTGAATAAAGATTTTTTCTCTAGAGAATATGAGAAGAAATAAATAATAAGCAATTGTGTTTTCCTTATCATTGTCGTAGTCGGCAATAGTTGTCCATTCTTCCCGATCACCCAGAAGAATGATGTTATTAGAGTTTGATTACTCTATAATAAGAAAGATGAGCTGTTTTATCATTATTAATATAATTCATTTACCAGTCCAATATTCCTAGGATTGACGAAGTGGTCCTTCCTATAAAAGCAAGTTCAATAGTGAGAAGTGCTTAATTGTTAAATGAAGATAATAAATTAACAAAAAAAAAGAATAATAATTGTCTTACCCTTACACTGTGGACGACGAGCATGTTGTTGTTGAGAGTTTATTACAATGGTCTTCATTAGAGATCCGCAATCGTGCAGTCGCGCAAAATCATCATTTTAACGTCGAACATTGGTCGACCGGTCGTGCAATTGCACGAATGCGGATCTCTAGTCTTCATATTCAAAGTATTAGACGCCTGAAGGGAATTGATTTTTAAAAATATCCTTTTCATGACCTTGACTTCATGAATATTTATGATTGTTTTAAAGAAAAGTATGAAATGATGATCAGAGAATCAGAAAAGAGGAATCCAACTTCATTGTGTGCTGAGGTGATAGTTTCAATATCTGGCTGGTTTTGTGCATATGTAGCTTGGAGTTATTCCTATAATTTATAAATCAGAATAATAATTCAAGTTAATTTGTTATTAATAAATAAGATAGTAAGCGAAATAGTAAATTTTTCGTGACTTTTGAATAGCGCAACTCATTTGAAATCTCTCTCTCTCTCTCTGATCACTTCTCTAAACTCTTATACTATCTCACGCTATATCTCCAAGCACAGTTTGATCATAGGCAATGGCCACTGGTCCTTCAGACCAGGATAGGCTCAGCCAATAGATTGGAGGCGCTAACACTGCGACTTATTATCAGCGGTACAGCGTAACCGTGCGCTCAAGGCGATTTCTGTTTGGCACAAATGTACAAAGGAAAAAATTACATATTCATAGAAAGTAAAATTACCTTTAAAGTGCTTAATTCCTTGTACACTTAATTTTTTTTTGTAGATCAAAGCTATCACGAATATTGTAAGGCGATATAGGCGCCTGAAATTATGAAATCTTAACTGTTCAACTTTTGTTGCAAAAAAGTGGAAACTGGGTTTTAGAAAAATTAAATCGCTAAAGTAAGAATATAATTTCTTAAAGACTTGAAAAAGAAAAGACAAGAGTGAAAAGAAAAAAAGCGATCGGTTAAAACAGTCTAGAGAAAGAAAGAAATGGCGAGAGATCACTCACTACGAGAGAGACAGACGACTGGCCTTCAACCAACAATGGTGCGTATTTTCCCTTCACTGTTCAGTTGGATATTAGTGGCAGTTGCTAGGAGAGGAGGAAGAAGAGAAGAGCTAGTGGGATGACTTTCATTCAAATCTAACGAAAAGAACAGAAAAAAAAGCGAAAGCGCGGCAGTGAAATATATTGTGTGATTTTAACTTCTTAAACGACTATACAGTATCCACAGAGCAGCTACCTACAGTAATACCAAATCAGGATCAAGAACTTTCTTCTCGGGAGCAACCTCGTCGAACCTTCGGACTCCAGAGCCATTATCATCTCAATTATGACGCTACCATTACGCTCTGGCCCCGCTTTGTAAGCAAGATGACGAATGGATATAGAAAGTATCGAGAAGCTAGCAAACAAGTACATGATCTAAGTGGTCACTCGCATTAAAATATTATTAATATTTGCCCAGTCGACATATCAAAGATCACTCTGATGCATCTCGTCACACCTTTACTTTCCTTTAATTCGTCGTCATTATTGAAAACTCCCAGAATGAGTAAAGTTTGTTGTGTTGTTTTATTTTTCAGCTTTATGTAAAAACTGTAATAATACAAAATATTAGCCTTGTACGGGGCTCGAACCCGGGACATTCAGATTAAAAGTATCTCGTATGAAACTGTATGAATACCGGACAAAAAACTCGAGCAAATTCAATCTCGGTGTGTTGTTTTGCGTGTTTTATATAATTTTTATTCGAGCAAAGCAATTACGATGGTGGGTAAAAACAGTAAATGATAAGTTTTAGATAATTAACTACCATAGGAAGAATGTAAAAGAATTAGAATAAAGATTGAAGATGAATCTCCCTTCTCTTTCTTCGATTCTCCGAAGGGAGTTTATATCCTAAATCCTGATATTTTCCTTATTGTCCTCGTTGAGGTAATGTGCGTCTTGTTCTCGATTACCCCGGATAAGAAGCTAAAAGAGACATTGTTAATGTTGTTATTAGTAGTATTATTATGAGTTTGATAACTCTGTAATATCATTATGATATTTATTTATTTTATTAAGTTATTTTCAAAATCATTATCAAGTCATTTTTTTACCATTATCATATCATTAGGAAAGGCTCAGACGAAGTTAATGTTCGTTCCTTAAAAAAATGGGAGTTTAACAGTGAGAATTGCTAAATTGTTAATTGATCATAAAAAATTAAGAGAAAAAGAATAATAACTGTCTTACCACTCACTATACACTGGGGATCGCGGTTGTACCTGAAGACTTTGCACTGCTTCTCCTCCTCCGCAGTCACCTTATCTCGCAATACCTTTGTTTGCTGTAGTTGTTTATGGTTGTCTATGCTGCAAGTTAAAAGAGTTATTAGAAAGGATGGAGTAGTTATTATCATTCCATACTGCTTCATTAGCTTGCTTGCTTCTGGGTCTGCTTGTGGTCTTTCCTTAAATGAAATGATCTAGTAAGATAAACGCCTCTTCCTAAAGGACGATGCGAACATTCCGTAAATAGAATATTAACGTTTTCAAAAGATATTTGAACGAATGTGAAACTTCTGAAGAAGATGACCATATGGAATCTACATACTTTACCAAGGAAAAAATGAATTATATGTATACACATGACAAATAAAATTACCTTAAAAGTCCGTATTGATCGTTTTAAATGTTGGGTGAGTTCATTTTTCATAGATCAAAGCTATCACGCGGATTGGAAGGCGATATAGGCGCCTGAAATTAGGACATCTTAAACGAGGAGCATTTGTTGCAAAAAAAAAGAAAATTGGATTGGAGAAGAGTGATATCGGTAGATAAGGAGAATATTTTTAAATACACAAATAGAGGGGGGGGGGGGGAGAACTTTTGGATAAGGCAGAAACAATTCGACAGCTGATAGAATTAGTGTGACTATCTCTGAACAATGACAGCACCAAAGAAAGCTAGCAAAAATCGAGTGGAGGAAAGAGAAGCCGAATCCACGTGGCAACGACTGCTATGCAACAGAAGAACCACTGAGCCGTGAAAGCGATCTAACACCAGGAGTTTGTCTGGCTCTACTAAACAACTTGAAACATTTTCATTATTGACAGTATAAAATACACTTGTCTATTTGGTACGAAAGTAGCCAACCACAGAATATAAAAACACATTTCTCCAAAATTCTAGATGTCGAGAGCGCTCTAATCCGGTTCATTGATACTGCCAGGGAAAGGCGCGAGTTTTTTGAAGAATAAATATATAGAAAGAAAAAATGAAGAATAAATATATAGAAAATTGTAAACGGGAATCGAACCCGCGTGGCGCGGTTGCAATCGCTGACTACTAACCACTGAGCTACATAGAGAAAACTCTCTCCTTTTGCACACTCTCTCGTAACTTTTCTTTTCTTTTCCTAACTTTTGAACTCATTATAGCAAGAAGAAAGAACACGAACACTCTGAAATAATGAAATAGAGTGATGACTAGTCAATTGACATTATTCTCTATTCATTCTCCCTCGTATGACGTGAAAAACGATCGGATAGAGCGATCTAGGGAAAAAAAGCAGAAATGGCCAGAGAGCAGATACTACGAGAGAGACTGACGACGATGCGTTATATATAATATATTATATATAATATATAATATATAATATAATATAGTTATAGTATATACAATATATTGGCCTTGATCCAATGATGTTGCGCATTTCACCCTTATAGTCTGCCTCATAGTCCTCATAGTGCATATGAGTGACAGCTTTAAGGAGATGGCGAAGAAGAGAAAAGACTGTGGGGTGTCATAAATCTAACGAAAAGATCAGAAAAAAGGGGAAGGGAAGCGGTGAAAATGTATTGAGTGCATTTAGCTTCTTTTGCTACCTTTTTAAGGCATGCATATCACGCGTGTCGCGTAAGGTTCGAATAAACGGTGGCACATTGAAAAAGTCGAAAATGAGCAAAGGCCATTTTTTGGTAGTCCATAGGGTCCCTAACAATGTGGCCAGAGCTTTTTTGCATATCTTCATTTTCAACGTCGAGAGACGACGTCAAACTTTTTTGACGCCGAAATTGGCCGACTTTGGAGCTCTGTAGCTCTTCGAGGAGTGGTTTTGGTATCGAGTCGTTAACAGAAGAATTGCTTGGAATGTCAAGGAGAATACACCTGCATCATTGGCCGATCGAGATTTTAATTAGTATTTTTGTAAATAGATTTTATTGATTGGTGTGAAACAAAAATCAAAGCCAAAGGTTTTTAATAGCTCAATCGACAGAACTCGACGAGAGGATTTCAATGGAATGCTGACCGTTTTTGTATGTGGTAGCCTTCGAAAGATATGAGCATTTCAAGATTTTAATTGCGTGCGATCACACGAGAGGAGAGTGACGCAGCCAGTGATCTACCCACTCTTCTGCCTCGTGCCATGACTTCACCAATTGTAATTAGTTTTACTATTGTTATAGAGGATCACCAAGTTATTTTTAACAACTTTCGAATATTTTTTTACAATACTAAATTCGTAATTAATAACCAATCGATGAAGAAGAAGAAAAACAGAGAAAAAAACATGAAATTAAAGGAGTCGGCCTATGCCTTCTCTTGCAAATCGATACGTAACTTTGAGTAGATCATTTCGCATCGACTGACTGTCAGGAAGGAAAGACGAATGAGTCCTTCCTCTCAGTCGGTGCGATTTTTGTTTCGGTGAGCTAGAGCTCGTCGAGATCTTTCGATTGGTATACCACAATTGCGAATTTGCATGACAATGTGGAGAGGTGATATAAGAAATGCATTTTTGAATGAAAATAAATCCGTATCCACTCTGACAATGAGGATCGATATGGCTTGTCGTGAGTTACGGCTGATGAAATATGTGCTTACCTCAATTGGGGGATGGGGAATCAGAATCGCGAATAAAAATCGTAACTTTTGTTGAAAAATTTTGAGAAAATTAGCATAATGTACTGAAAAAATCAGTTTTTCGAAGAAAACAGGTAGAAGATGGCGTTTTCGCCCATACATTTCGCATAGTAACTTCAAGATTAGTTTTTTTTCTTTTTCGAGTCGACTGAAAAAAATTTTTTGCTTTAGGTCAAAATTTGAGTGAGATAAGGCTCCCCGAAGTGGTAGAACAAAAAATCGATAAAAATGCAAATTTGGCGAAAACAAGTGCCTAGGCCTTCTCATTTCCCTCATTACGATTAATCAAACAAGTTTCATCCAAATCGGTGAGATCAAATTTAAAACTGTCGAGAAAAGGTCTCAGTTTCATACGTTTTTACAGGAGATCCGTGTTAATGTATTTTCATTTTTTTTCACATCACGAGCAGGGATTCGGTCTCAAATCATCTCAAGCATCTCGAAAACTGGATAAGATGGCGAAGGAAAAGGCAGAGGAGTGCTTCCATGCTCCGCGGTCGATGGTCCCTCCGAGAAAAGCAGAGGCTGCCTTTATGATGAAAAAGTTGGTCGATGCGACGGACCCCTCCGATCCCACTGATAGTAGCTAGCTACCTTCAAGTGTTCCACCGAAACAAAAATCGCACCGACTGAGAGGAAGGACTCATTCGTCTTTCCTTCCTGACAGTCAGTCGATGCGAAATGATCTACTCAAAGTTACGTATCGATTTGCAAGAGAAGGCATAGGCCGACTCCTTTAATTTCATGTTTTTTCTCTGTTTTTTCTTCTTCTTCATCGATTGGTTATTAATTATGAATTTAGTATTGTAAAAAAATATTCGAAAGTTGTTAAAAATAACTTGGTGATCCTCTATAACAATAGTAAAACTAATTACAATTGGTGAAGTCATGGCACGAGGCAGAAGAGTGGGTAGATCACTGGCTGCGTCACTCTCCTCTCGTGTGATCGCACGCAATTAAAATCTTGAAATGCTCATATCTTTCGAAGGCTACCACATACAAAAACGGTCAGCATACCATTGAAATCCTCTCGTCGAGTTCTGTCGATTGAGCTATTAAAAACCTTTGGCTTTGATTTTTGTTTCACACCAATCAATAAAATCTATTTACAAAAATACTAATTAAAATCTCGATCGGCCAATGATGCAGGTGTATTCTCCTTGACATTCCAAGCAATTCTTCTGTTAACGACTCGATACCAAAACCACTCCTCGAAGAGCTACAGAGCTCCAAAGTCGGCCAATTTCGGCGTCAAAAAAGTTTGACGTCGTCTCTCGACGTTGAAAATGAAGATATGCAAAAAAGCTCTGGCCACATTGTTAGGGACCCTATGGACTACCGAAAAATGCATATGTGGGGGTAAAAAAATGTGCCAACCACCCCCGGATTTTACTCGATTCTTCAGTGACACGCGTGATATACATACATATATATTTAAGTTTTGAAATACCAAAGAATGTTACTCAACATAGTAAATAAAAAATAAATCAATCATGATATTTTAACTGCATGTGCAGTGGTTCACAATATTTCAAGAAAATACATCAACTCATTTAATTTAATTTAATATATCATACATCAAAAAGATGCGACAACATTTGAAGAACATGTAAATGAGAGAATGTGGGGAAAACAAGAGGGGTGGATAAGGGGGATAAAGGGAAGTGCAGCTCTTAAATAGTCTCTTTAAACCATAGTTCTTCTGTTTCATTTCAATGCTTCATTATGAGTGTTGATCTTTTGCTAATCCTCTTGGGGGAATCGAACTTTCTTGCCGACCAACCGGCCGGTTTGACTGTCCGAGCTCTTATCCACTAGACCATGGGTTTTCAAACCATCTACAAATACTCAGACACTCCCGTACTTAAATACCCCTTTATATAACGATTCCGACTCCGCCCACTTAACTGTGCGGGCTTGGACACCGATAACAAGCATTAACACACCCCAAATATCTTTATTATTTCTAAAAACAGAAGCCAGCAGGCGCTCCCGCGGCAGTCTGGACGGTCCAGGAGATGGCTTGTGTAGCTGCTCGCATCTTCACTCGATCATTGAGAAGTTCAGCGAAGACGACGGCCAATCGAAGAATCGACATGAACAACGATAGATTACAATTGATTCAACTTTCCCTAATTTCTCCTATCATAATCTGTGATCAAAAGCTACTCAAGGACATCTCGCCACTGTTTACAGTATTGTAAAGTTTAGAGTTTCACTTTTCGTTGCTTTTGAACATTGCTCAAGAGGGCGTGAACTGTGGCAAGCCGTTTGGCAAACATGATGTCACAAGGATAGACGGAGTAGTTTGACGAGGAGAGGTCACGATTGTCGACAAACGGTTTGCCACCGTTCATGGATACGGCCTAAGATTAGAAAAGATCCCAATTCTTCCGCTAACGACATCGCTCACTATGAATCATAAAGATCATTAAATTTATTTATTTGATATAGACGTGGCAAGAGTGGCACATAAATAATGATTGGGCGATGTCGTTGTCGTAAGAAGGACCAAGAGCAAAGAAAATTGATGTTAAGAACCAGTGAAACTATAACAAAAAGTGGCGACAGAGTGTGTAAAACGAGGAGTGTTCTCTGTTTTTTCATCTTTTTCTGATTTTGAATAGAGTTTAAGATCAGCCAATATAGACTCGTACCTCCTAGAGTAGCAAAGGTTAGTAGAAGGTCCGACGTCGTCTCCAATGATGTTGACGTTTGTCCGTAGCTGAAGACGCGTGGTATCCTGTCAGTGCGACTGTCTACCTTCTTGGACATGACCTCTGACGATAGACCAAAGTACTCTGAAATGAATTTGACATTATATTATATATTTTATCTACGCCCGAGCGCAACGAGAACAATTTGAATATACGAGTGAAACATAATGATACATGATGATAATGACTCTCATAAATTACTATGGTAAATAAAAGGGGGGTGGGGGTGCATAAAGTAACCCAAAGTGATAGTTCAATATAATAATAATACAAAATATTTTATGCGTTTTGCAAGAAAACACGGCACAGAAAAGATATATAAGTTATATAGATTGATATGAACATAGTTAGGTCAAAGAAATAGTTCAGTTTAGATTATGAATCATAGTCATGTGAGAGAGAATTACGAACGGGGAATATGGGATGAACAAAATAATAATGATAGCAGGCAATAACAGATCGATAATCACGAGAGAGATAGGGAAGAAGAGTGACGATAAGGAAGAGACATAGAAGAAAACGGCGGGAAAATCACCGAGAGTGACACAAAGAGGAAGAGAGGAATGAGAGATGTAGTGAGAACATGGCAAGATCATTGCCAGAGGGAATTGGAGAGAGAAGTAGAGAGATAGAGAGATGGAGGAATAGAGAAGGAAAGGAAGAGTGAGAACAATAGCAAGAGTCTGAACTATAATAATTAAGAAAAGAAAAACAAGAAAACAGGTGTGGCGAAAAGTAGTTCAATTCAAAGAAGGTAACGACCTAGAATGGATACTCAATCAATATTATTGATGGTAAATCGTTTGCGAGAACATTGTTTTCTTTCTTTTCACTCTTTCGTTTTCCCACACTCTCCGTCTGCTCTCTCGAGGATCTCCAAAGCACGATCTCCAAAGCACGTGGTGAAGGCAAAGATCAAAGATCAATTTTAAAAAGGAAACGAAGAGGGAGAAAAGTGAGGAGAGGTAAAACTACCAAAGACTGTAAATGAAAAGAACAAGATAAAACATTTTAGAAATAATCACAAGCAAATCGGACTGCAAAAGATGGTAGACTAGACAACAACAACGAAATTATGTGCGAAATTTATAAAGTTGAGATAACGAATATACACAATAGGTATGATGAAATGAGGAAAGTGGATAGGAAGAGGGGGCATAGAAGACCTAGTCGAAAACACAGTGGAAGAGACAGAGAAGTTAGGGAATCAATCACCAATGAGTCAACAGCACTATTGATGTTAGATCATTGACAACGGCATAAGTTTTCTTTCTCTGCACTCTCTCGTTTTCCCACTCTCTCTCACTCTGTCTTGTTCGATATCTCACCGTGCACTCAGTTCGATGACTCTAGGAACAGGGTAGATCATCCCTTTTAGAACGTCAAGATCGAGCGCGTGAGCGGATCCGTATATAAGACAGCATGATCACGGTCATTTTCATTTATCGTCTACTCCGCTTGGATCATCTTGATCTCTCCTCGGCCCAACTACAACTCCGATGATCGTCTCTTTCTCAACTACCGGAGTACTCTGCGCTCATCGTCATGAGGGTTCGCCTTCCATCTACACACGGATCCGTATGCATCTTCAGTGAGGTATCATGCCCCTTCCCTCGATTGTCGTATAGATTACCTTTCTGCTACTGTGCTTTCTCTCATATCTTACCGTATTAAATATTGAAAATCATTGAAAGTAATTTTTTTTAAATCGATCGCAAACAATCCCTACTCGAGAAAATCTCCAATCCCTATGTATTGTTTTGCTTATAAGAATCACTCACATTGACTATTCACGTAAAACAGATATAAGCACAATTAGTTTTATATATTTTTTATTCGACTGAAGACATAATGATGATGGATAAAAACAGTAAATGAAAAGTTTTCGATCATTGTTTACCATAAGAATAATACAAATTAATTAGGAAAAATTAATTAATAAATTAAATAAGATTGTAGAAGATTCTCCTTTAACTTTCTCCGATTCTCCGTTGGGAGTTTATAATCTGAATATTGATATTTTCCTCATTCTCCTCGTTTACGTCAATGTTCTATTTGTTCTCGAGTACTGAAGAAGACCATTAAAAGAGACAATATTAATATTGTTTTTATACAGTCCCGCACGTTCGCGCTCCCTAAACGCGGCCACCGCGGCCCGCGGGGGGCCGCATCATGCCGCATCGATGAATAAATTTTTTTTCAAACATTTCATTGCTTGTGATCGTTGCATCATCAGATAATATTAATATCACCGCAGAAACAACATTTTTTGGTTGAGTGTGGACAGCGTCACATAGCCAGCGCCCCCGAAACGCGGCATGATGAACAAATTTTTTATTCAAACATTTCATTGGTTGCGATCGTTGCATCATCATGTCCGCACCCTTATTTGATGATGCAACGATCACAAACAACGAATTGTTTAAAAAATTATTCATCGATGCGGCATGATGCGGGTATACTACTCCCATTGTTATGATTCGCCGCGGGGGCCGCAACCTGCCGCGTTTAGGGAGGGCGAACGTGCGACGCTGTCCACATTCAACCAAAAATTTTCGTTTCTGCGGTGATATTAATATTATCTGATGATACAACGATCACAACCAATGAGATGTTTGAAAAACATTATTCACCGATGCGGCATGACGCCCCCCCCGCGGGACGCGGGGGGGGGGGCGTTTAGGGAGCGCGAACGTGCGGGACTGTAATTATGGAGTTTGATAACTCTGTAATAAGAATGGTCACTTTTATTCTATTTACTTATTTCATTAACTTGTTTTTTTAATCACTAACAAGTTATTTTACCATTAGAATAGCTGAAAGAATGAGTGGAGCGTCAGACGAAGTTAATGTTCTTTCCTTAAAAAATGGAATTTTAATAGTCAGAATTGCTAAATTGTTAATTGGTGATAAAAAATTCAGAACAAAAAATAATTGTCTTACCATTATATGTTCACTGGGTAGGACATGCATGTTGTGTATTCGATATCATCGGTTCATCAGCAGTTGTTGTCATGCATCTCCTCCGCCACAGTCGCCTTATCTCAGAAGAACGATGTGATGTTTGGTTGTGTTGGCTGCAACTTAAAAGAGTTATTTAAATAGCTTGCTTATTTTCACCTATTTGGCCGAATGAGGTGAGAATTGCTTCATTAGTAACCTGGGACATTTCCTTAAAAATAAAAATAAAATCGAATAAACAGTTCAAGAATGAATAAAATGAATAAAACAGTTGTCAAAATAATTAATGAAATGAACTAGTAAGATGCCCCCCCCTCTATGATGAGAATATTCTGTAAGTAGACAAGACTATTAACGTTTTCAAAAGAGATTTGAACGGATTCGATACATTTTTAGAAGACGACCATATGGAGTTGTATACTTTACCAAAGAAAAAAGAATTATATGTATATGCAAGACAAATAAAATTACCTTAAAAGTCCTTATTGATCTTTTTAAATGTCGAGTGAGTTCCTTTTTCATAGATGAAAGCTATCACGCAGATTGGAAGGCGATATAGGCGCCTGCAATTAGGACTTCTTAACCGATGAGCTGATGTTGCAAAAAAAGGAAAATTGGATTGGAGAAGAGTGACATCGGCAGATTAGGAAAATATTTTTTTAAATACACAAATAGAGGGGGAAGAACTAAAATAGGGTGGGAATAACTTTTGGATATGGCAGAAACAATCCGGCAGCTGATAGAATTAGTGTGACTATCTCTGAACAATGACAAAACCAAAGAAAGCGAGCAAAAATCGAGTGGAGGAAGGAGAATCCGAATCCACGTTTCAGAGATTGCTATGCAACAGAAGAACCACTGAGCCATAAAGGCGATGTGTCCATAGGAGTACATATGTATGGCATTTGATGTCTGTGGTTCTAACATTCATCGTTATCATTGATCATCATACCAATCAACTTGAAACATTTTTCATTTCGTCTTTTATGCATTTGACATTACCATATTAATTTTACATACTACAAGCCAGCTATAATGGGGACCAGTTGTTAGATCCGATATACAGAATTAGGAAAAAAAATCGCAGCCAGAGTGTGCTTGCTCGCGCAGTTCGAAAATTAATTTAGGGTGAACACCATTTTTAGCTCGGGGTCTTCATTTAAGTTAATAATTACCAGAATGTATAAATATAATATCATTGTGTTATTTACATTATTATGTTATTTACATAGCAAGTTTCATCAGAAAGGAGACATTAGGAACTCAAAGAGTGAAAATTAGATCAAAAATCCAGAAAATCAAGAAAGACCTTGCATAGTAACAGGGTGTGTGGCACTTTTTCTCATAACTACATTCAAATGGAGATATAACGTCCACACTTATCAATAAAAGTTCCCTGTATCTCGATCGCATCTGCATGAATACGGACAAATCGTTCGCAAAATATCTATTCCTACTCAATTTCAATCTCTCTGTGTTGTTTTGCTTATGAAAATCACTTACTCATTCACTCTCGACTATTGACGTAAAACAGATATAAGCACAATTTGTTTTATATATTTTTATTCAATTAAAGGCATAACGATGGTGGGCAAAAACAGTAAATGATAAGTTTGTGGTCATAGACAATTATGGGACGAATATAAATAATTTAGAATATTGAATAAAGATTTTTTCTCTAGAGAATATGAGAAGAAATAAATAATAAGCAATTGTGTTTTCCTTATCATTGTCGTAGTCGGCAATAGTTGTTCATTCTTCCCGATCACCCAGAAGAATGATGTTATTAGAGTTTGATTACTCTATAATAAGAAAGATGAGCTGTTTTATCATTATTAATAATTCATTTACCATTCCCATATTCCTAGGATTGACGAAGTGGTCCTTCCTATAAAAGCAAGTTCAATAGTGAGAAGTGCTTAATTGTTAAATGAAGATAATAAATTAACAAAAAAAAAGAATAATAATTGTCTTACCCTTACACTGTGGACGACGAGCATGTTGTTGTTGAGACTTTATTACAATGGTCTTCATTAGAGATCCGCAATCGTGCAGTCGCGCAAAATCATCATTTTAACGTCGAACATTGGTCGACCGGTCGTGCAATTGCACGAATGCGGATCTCTAGTCTTCATATTCAAAGTATTAGACGCCTGAAGGGAATTGATTTAAATATCCTTTTTATGACCATGACTTCATGAACATTTATGATTGTTGTAAAGAAAAGTATGAAATGATGATCAGAGAATCAGAAAAGAGGAATCCAACTTCATTGTGTGCTGAGGTGATAGTTTCAATATCTGGCTGGTTTTGTATATATGTAGCTTGGAGTTATTCCTATAATTTATAAATCAGAATAATAATTCAAGTTAATTTGTTATTAATAAATAAGACATTAAGCGAAATATTAAATTTTTCGTGACTTTTGAATAGCGCAACTCATTTGAAAACTCTCTCTCTCTCTTCACTTCTCTAAATTCTTATACTATCTCACGCTATATCTCCAAGCACAGTTTGATCATAGGCAATGGCCACTGGTCCTTCAGACCAGGATAGGCCCTCTCAGCCAATAGATTGGAGGCGCTAACACTGCGACTCATTATCAGCGGCACAGCGTAACCGTGCGCTCAAGGCGATTTCTGTTTTGGCACAAATGTACAAAGGAAAAAATTACATATTCATAGAAAGTAAAATTACCTTTAAAGTGCTTAATTCCTTGTACACTTAATTCGTTTTTGTAGATCAAAGCTATCACGAATATTGTAAGGCGATATAGGCGCCTGAAATTATGAAATCTTAACTGTTCAACCTTTTCCGAAAAAAATGGAAGCTGGGTTTTAGAAAAATTAAATCGCTAAAGTAAGAATATATTTTCTTAAAGACTTGAAAAAGAAAAGACAAGAGTGGAAAGAAAAAAAGCGATCGGTTAGAACAGTCTAGAGAAAGACAGAAATGGCGAGAGATCACGCACTACGAGAGAGACAGACGACTAGCCTTCAACCAACAATGGTGCGTATTTTACCTTGACGTTCCAGCTGGATATTAGTGGCAGTTGCTAGGAGAGGAGGGAGAAGAAAAGAGCTCGTGGGATGACTTTCATTCAAATCTAACGAAAAGAACAGAAAAAAACGAAAGCGCGGCAGTGAAATTATTGTGTGATTTTAACTCCTTAAACGACTATACCACCTATCAGTAACCTACAGTATACCAAATCAGGATCAAGAACTTTCTTCTTGGGAGCAACCTCGTCGAACGTTCTGTCTGGCCAGTTTAGTAACGAAAAAACTCGAAAAAACATATTTTCAGTCAATGTACAGAATTTATCAGGAAATATTACCATGATGTGTTGGTAAAATTAAATTTGTTCACTTATGCGTAGTGATGACGCTATCGAAATACACTTTTTTTGAAAATTTACATTTCTTTAGTGAAAGGTCCTGTTCTTCTGAAACATTGTTAGAGTGGAGACTCCCACTAGGGCTGCACAGTCACACAATCCGGAATGACGTCGATTCCGATTTCAAGCTGTAGCAGGGTCGCAACTTTGACCCCCAAAATTTATAACTCAGCTTCTAGATGTGCTAAATACCCGTTTTAGTGCTGAAATGATGCTAGTGGCGAGTAATGTTTATCCCCAGATTGTGGTAGTCATAGCTCGCCATTTGCCCTCAGGGCATAAATTTTTTTTGGGAGGACCGATTTTGAGACCCTACCGTTCAGAGGGCGGGTCTTCTAAAATTACGGTTCCGGCGCAAGCAGCTCTGCAATATATCATATATTTATTTTCCTTATTTTGGTTTAGTTCCGATTCCTTTCAGACCCGCAGAAAACGTTATGCTGAGGTCTACTCGGTGCGCGCTCTTGCGCTTTCTCTCTTACTGCTCTCGCCCCTAGGCCTCTATTGATGAAATCTCTTAGTTTCAAAGTACCAATGCATGTTTGAGATGGTCACAAACGTTTTTACACTATTGCTTAAATTTGATCTTTGATCTTTGTATTTTGATCTTTACTCGCTACAACCGAGTAGACCTCGGCATAACGTTTGCTGCGGGTCTGAAAGGAATCGGAACTAAACCAAAATTAGGGAAATTAATATATGATATATTGCAAAGCTGCTTGCGCAGGAACCATAATTTTAGAAGACCCGCCCAAAAAAAATTATTTTATGCCCTGAGGGCAAATGACGAGCTATGACTACCATAATCTGGGGATAAACATTACTCGCCACTAGCATCATTTCAGCACTTAAAACGGGTTGTTAGCACATCTAGAAGCTGAGTTATAAATTTTGGGGGTCAAAGTTGCAACCCTGCTACAGCTTGAAATCGGAATCGACGTCATTCCGGATTGTGTGACTGTGCAGCACTAGTGGGGGTCTCCACTCTCACAATGTTTCAGAAGAACAGGACGTTTCACTAAAGAAATGTAAATTAAAAAAAAAAGTGTATTTCGATAGCGTCATTACTACGCATAAGTGAGCAAATTTAATTTTACCAACACATCATGGTAATATTTCCTGATAAATTCTGTACATTGACTGAAAATATCAGCTAGATTGCTTTTCTGGATCAAAAGTTATAAAAAAAATGAAAAAGCGTCCCATGACTTTTTGTCTACACTGTACGTGATGTCACAGACTAGAAGTTAACTGCTAGTTTACCATTTCATGTTAACACAAGTCGTGCGCGCTATCTCTATTTGCCTCCTCCTGTGGTATTTCCAAACTAGTAGTTTACTTACGTGACGTCACAGACTAGTAGTTTACTGCTAGTTTACCACAAGTGAAGGAACATTTGACGAAATGCATTACCGTATTATACACCACTTCTAGTAAACTTACGTTTAACTAGCCGTAGACTTGCAAGTCTGTGGCTAGTGGGAAATATAAGTAAACTACTAGTTTGAAAATACCAGGGGATGACGAGCTATCCGAAAGTGGCAACTCACATGAAAACATTTATAATCTTTGCCTAGTCCATTTATCAAAGATCACAGTCGCCTACCGTCATACCTTTCCTATCCTCCAAATTTATTTTTCAGCTTCATGGAACAATTGTAATAATTTAAAATGTTAGCCTCGTACGGGGTTCGAACCCGGGACATTCACATTAATCTCGTGTGCAACTGTATGATTACGGGAATATCGATCGCAAACAATCCCTACTCGAGCAAATCCAATTTCAATGTATTGTTTTGCTTATAAGAATCACTTACATTGACTATTCACGTAAAACAGATATAAGCACAATTAGTTTAATATAATTTTTATTCGAGTAAAGCCATAACGATGGTGGGCAAAAACAGTAAATGATAAGTTTTAGATCATTGGTTACCATGTGTAGAATATAAATTAATTAGGATAAAGATTAAAGATGATTCTCCTTTTTCTTTCTCCGATTCTCCGTTGAGAGTTTATAAAGCACTATCTGAGAGAATTCAATAACTGGAATATTGTTTGGTATCGATGAATTTTTCTGTTTTATGTATGATAATTACAGGCTCCATGAGTGAAGTACACTGGTACTTGGAAATTGCTTCCAATTGAAAATTCGCTTCAGGAGGTGACCACACAACGATTTGGCGCCTTTTCCTAAATGGTTTATTTCGAATCCAATCGATTCGGGAGCGGGTGCAATTGAATGATTAGCTAATTCTAAGAAACTATTGTCTAGGTGAGTTTTTTGATCAACGGACAACGAAGGCTGGAATTGGGAATTTTCGAAAAAAAATTCACATTTAATTAATTTTCACTATTTCACCATAACAAGCCTACAACTTTTTATTTGCTCAATCGCTTCTAAATATCATATCACATCTTCAGTTTGAAAATCATAATTTTTTTAAAATATGAATTATGTGAACATATCCTTTTTATAACGAAAATAGTAATTATGGTGTGCACCTACAGCAATCCCTAATCGGTCAATTTGGAAATTTGGTAGTTTTAAACGTAGTTCACCGCTGTTCTTGACATGACTGAGGTACGACTACTTCGGAGCGCACCTGCACGGTAAAGTGCTGGCCAATATTCTACGATATTTTGGTTTTTCAGCAATAACTTTCATCGCAGTCAACCGTTTCTCTTTATTTTTCAGTATGTTTGTATGGATGGTAAAATGGAGAAATGATCCAATTTTTATCGATATTGGATCACAAACAACGAAATAGTGATCAATTTACGAAAAATGTCAATATTCATCGACATCAGCACCTGGGAACAGGCGCACTCCGAAGACGTGGAGTAGTCGTATACCTCAGTCATTTCAAGAACAGCGGTGAACTATGTTTAAAACTACCATATTTCCAAATTGACCGATTAGGGATTACTGTATGTGCACACCATAATTACGATTTTCGTTATAAAAACGATTTGTTCACATAATTCATATTTAAAAAAAAATTATGATTTTCAAACTGAAGATGTGTTATGATATTTAGAAGCGATTGTTATCATTCCATACTGCTTCATTAGCTTGCTTGCTTCTGGGTCTGCTTTGGGTCTTTCCTTAAATGAAATGATCTAGTAAGATAAACGCCTCTTCCTAAAGGATAATGCGAACATTCCGTAAGTAGATTATTAACGTTTTCAAAAGATATTTGAACGAATGTGAAACTTCTGAAGAAGATGACCATATGGAATCTACATACTTTACCAAGAAAAAAATGAATTATATGTATACACATGACAAATGAAATTACCTTAAAAGTCCTTATTGATCTTTTAAAATCTTGAGTGAGTTCATTTTTCATAGATCAAAGCTATCACTTATATTGGAGGACGATATAGGCGCCTGTAATTAGGACATCTTAACGAGGGAGGGAGCTTATGTTGTGAAAAAGGGAAATTGGATTGGGGAAGAGTGACATCGGTAGATTAGTAAAATATATTTTTAAGATATACGAATACAGTGCTCGACATAATGATAGGACACCCCTAAAATATTGTGATTCCGGCCGAACGGTGAATGGAAATCAAAAGATGTATATACCATTTGTATCCTCTCCTCGGATAACAAACGTAGCCCACGTATGAGTAAATTCAATTTCCCGGTCAACGAGGAAATAATAATATTTCGAAATTTTACCTTGACATAATGATAGGACACCCTGATTTTTTTCAGAAGTTACTAATTTTTTTCAAACTTCTGCATAACATCAACGGGTAAACAATCTTATGGCCCTTCCTCGAGAATGGACCGAAGATGCGATTGGGCATCCTCCTATAGAGGACAGAAATCACTTGAGGCTCGATGTCGCCCCCACACCTTTTTGATGACAGCCTTCAACTCGGCAACGGATGCATACTGTTTGGTGTTCTTGTGCACACAACTAACCAGGATGCCCCATATGTTCTACATGTGGTTTGCATCGGGATTGCACGTAGGGCATTGAAGAACTGTGATGTTCTTGACTGCGAACAATGGTTGTGAGGGGTTATGGCAAGCATGGAGAAGCTCTCTTTCTGGGAGATCTAGTGGCGGGCATGGCTCTTCATCATGAACGGAACGAGGGTAGTCTGATGCATCACATGATACTCAGCATAGTCCATCCTGCTGGAGCGGAAGGAGATGGGTGGCTTCTCGAATTGAAAGGACACGCCCCAGATATGTACATGATATCGCCCCAGATAGGTACATGATATTTTTTTTCAAAAATTTTAAAAATATCGGTTTCAGATTGCATTCACCGATGATAAGAAGTTCAATCACAATAGCCCAGACGGCTATAACTGGGGAGAATAAAATGAGGTGTGCAAGTGGATTATTTTCTAAAGAATGAAGTTGGGGAGAAGATTGATAAATCAAAATCACATCCCAAGCTATTAATTCGAGTGATAATTGAGATTTGAATGCGCGGTTTGCGATAAGGCAGAAACAATCCGGCAGCTGAAAGAATTATAGTGTGAACATCTCTGAACAATGACAACACCAAAGAAGGCTAGCAAAAATCAAGTGGGGGAAGGAGAAGCCAAACCCACGTGGCAACGACTGCTATGCAACTGAAGAACCACTGAGCCGTGAAAGCGATGTAAGCACAGGAGTTTGTCTGGCTCTACTAAACAGCTTGAAACATTTTTCATTACATCTTTGGTGCATTTGACATATTAATTGGTTTTACATACTACAGACCAGTTGTTAGATCCGATTCATAGCATTAGGAAAAAGCACTCGCTGCCAGAGTGTGCCAGCCCGCATTTCAAACATTATAGAAGGGGACCCTCGAGTTTTTTCGTGAACAAAGTGGTCAGGCAGAACAATAGATCACGTCTCCTTGTATACAAAACCAATTTTCTCTAAAATTTTAGATGCCCCAGAATACCGTAATTCGGACTTAAAGTTCATTGATATGCCCAGGGAAAGGCGCGAGATTTTGAAATTGAAGCATAAATGTATAGAAAATTGCAAACGGGAATCGAACCCGTGTGGCGCGGTTACAAGCACTGACTACTAACCACTGAGCCACACACTCTACACGTTCAATCAGTCATATCTAATAGAGAACAGAATGTCACTTCCTATGTCCCACGTTCTTCATGTCAATAGCGTATCCCAAAATACAAAAACAATTTTCTCCAAAATTCTATGATAGATGCCGAGAATGCCGTAATCCGGGTTCATTAATACCCAGGGAAAGGCGAGAGTTTTAAATATATAGAAAATTACAAACGGGAATCGAACCCGCGTGGCTCGGTTAGAAGCGCTGACCAGTAACCACTGAGCTGCACAGACAAAGCTCTCCTCTTTTGCACACTATCTCGTCCCTTTTTCTGTTCTTTTTTCTAACCTTTGATGAAGGAAAGTGAGGACTATTTCATTTACCTGATTATCTATCTCCATTCATACTTTGTCTTATGGAAAACGATCGGTTAGATCGATCAGGAGGAAGAAAGAAATGAGGAGAGAACACACACTAAAATTGAGACATACCAAAATGTGTTCTTTCAGCCTTGATCCAGCAATGGAGCGTATTCACTGATTCACCAATGCGGGAGAGAAATTAGCTTGGGGTAAGCCTTTTAAAAACAATACTATCTGTTTTCTTTTGCGGCATTCGCATGCTATCATAATCAATTAGTGGTCTATTGATTTGTTTTATTCGTCCAAGTGATTAAATATTGAAAATCATTGAAAGTAAATTGAATACAAAGTACAGTACTTTGTCTAAATTTTTGCAAAGGAGGAAAAAAGTTAGTTCACGATCATTCTACGGTACCTCTGCCACACACTAGACGTTAGCGCAGGGGGAGCGGAAATACGTCAAGAAAAAATAGCAAAAACAGTTGGGCTAAGTTATGAGTGTTGATCTTTTGCTAATCCTCTTGGGGGAATCGAACTTTCTTGCCGACCAACCGGCCGGTTTGACTGTCCGAGCTCTTATCCACTAGACGATGGATCCCTATTAGAATGAATGTCAAACGATCTACATATACTCAGATACTCCCCTACTTAAAAACCCCTTTATATAACGATTCCGACTCCGCCCACTTAACCGTGATGGCTTGGACACCGATTACAAGCATTAACACACCCCAAATATCTTTATTATTTCTGAAAACTGAAGCCAGCAGGCGCTCCCGCGGCAGTCTGGACGGTCCAGGAGATGGCTTGTGTAGCTGCTCGCATCTTCATTCGATCATTGAGAAGTTCAGCGACGACGACGGCCAATCGAAGAATCGACATGAACAACGATAGATTACAGTTGATTCAACGTTCCCTAATTTTTCCTATCTGTGCTCAAAAGCTACGCAAGGACAACTCAACATTGTTTACAGAATCGTAAAGTTTAGAGTTTCACTTTTCGTTGCTTTTGAACATTGCAAAAGAGGGCGTGAACTGTGGCAAGCCGTGACGTGACGTCATAAGCATAGATGGAGTCGTTTGACGAGGAGACGTCACGATTGTCGACAAACGGTTTGCCACCGTTCATGGATACGGCCCAAGATTAGAAAAGATCCCAATTCTTCCGCTAACGACATCGCTCACTATAAATCATAAAGATCATTAAATTTATTTATTTATTTATTTGATATACCCGTGGCAAGAGTGGCGCATAAATAATGATTGGGCGATGTCGTTGTCGTAAGAAGGACCGAGAGCAAAGAAAATTGATGTTAAGAACCCGTGAAACGATAAGAAAAGTGGCGAGAAAGTGTGTAAAACGAGGAGTGTTCTGTTTTTTCATCTTTTTATGACTTTTGAATAGAGTATAAGATCAGCCAAGACTCATACCTCCAAGAGCGGTAACGGTTTCCTGACGACGTGACGACGACGACAACGTCCCTGATGATTTCCTGACGACGTCTTAGATGATGTCGACGGTTGTCAGTGAGTAAACGAAGGCGATTGTCATCTTCTCGCGCTTCATGGATACGACCACTCACGATAGACCAATGCTCTCTGAAATAAATTTACATCAAATTTAATTAAATAAATAATTAGAAATACTGAAATAATAATGAAATGAATTTGGAATTATCCAAAGAAATAGTTCAATAGGAAAAGGAATAGTTCAGTTTAGATTATGAATCTTAAACAAGTGAGAGAGAATTACGAACCTGGAATATGGTATGAACGAAATAAAAAATTTAAAAAAATAAGAAAGCAATAACAGATCGAAAATCACGAGAGAGATAAGAAGAAAGAGACGATAAGGAAGAGACATAGGAGAAAACGGCGGGAAATCACCGAGAGTGACTCAAAAAGGAAGAGAATGAGAGATGTAGTGAGAACATGGCAAGACCATTGCCAGAGGGAATTGGAGAGAGAAGAAGAGAGATAGAGAGATGGAGGAATAGAGAAGGAAAGGAAGAGGAAGAACAATAGCAAGAGTCTGAACTATAACAATTAAGAATAGAAAAAACAAGAAAATAGGTGTAGCGAAAAGTAGTTCAATTCACAGAAGGTAACGACCTAGAATGGATACTCAATCAACATTATCGAAGGTAGATCATAGGCGAGAGCATTGTTTTCTTTCTCTTCACTTTCTCGTTTTCCCACACTCTCTCATTCCGTTTGCTCTCTCGAGGATCCCCAAAGCACGTGGTGAAGGTAAAGATCAAAGATCAATTTAAAAGGAAACGAAGAGGGAGATAATTGAGGAGAGGCAAATCTACGAAAGACTGAAAATGAAAAGAATAAGATAAAACATGCTAGAAATAATCATAAGCAAACTGCAAAAGATGGTATACTATACAACAATAACGAAATTATGTGCAAAATTTATAAAGTTGAGATATCGAATAAACAAAATAGGGATGGAATGAGGAAAGAGGAGAGGAAGAGGGGGCATAGAAGACCTAGTCGAAAACACAGGGGAAGAGTGTTGCACTCTCTCCTAAATGATCAAAGAACGATCACATAAGAGCCAGGGAAGGAATCAATATTGAATGTCAGAGAGTAGACCACTTGACTAGACTCCACTTTGTTCGATATCTCCACGTGCACTCAGTTCGATGACTCTAGGAACAGGGTAGATCATCCCTTTTAGAACGTCAAGATCGAGCGCGTGAGCGGATCCGTATATAAGACAGCATGATCACGGTCATTTTCATTTATCGTCTACTCCGCTTGGATCGTCTTGATCTCTCCTCGGCCCAACTACAACTCCGATGACCGTCTCTTTCTCAACTACCGGAGTACTCTGCGTTCATCGCCATGAGGGTTCGCCTTCCATCTACACACGGATCCGTCTGCTTGTTCAGTGAGGTATCATGCCCCTTCCTTCGATTGCCATATAGATTACCTTTCTGCTACTGTCTTTTCTCTCATATCTTACCGTATCCGCTGACTTACCGTAATTTCATCCGCTGACGTACCGTAGTTTCATCTGTTGACTTACCGTAGCATCATCCGTTGACTTACCGTAGTATCATCCGTTGACTTACCGTAGTATCAACCGTTGACTTTTTTGTAGTATCAACCGTTGACTTACCGTAGTTTCAACCGTTGACTTACCGTAGTATCATCCGTTGACTTACCGTAGTATCAACCGTTGATTTGCCGTAGTTTTATCCACTGACTTACCGTAGTATCATCCGCTGACGTACCGTATCCGTTGAACTACCGTAGTATCAACCGTTGACTTACCGTAGTATCAACCGTTGACTTACCGTTGTTTTATCCGCTGACGTACCGTATCCGTTGACTTACCGTAGTATCAACCGTTGACGTACCGTAGTTTTATCCGCTGACTTACCGTATTCACTGACTTACCGTAGTATCATCCACTGACTTACCGTAGTTTTATCCGCTGACTTACCGTATCCACTGACTTGCCGTGGTTGCATCTTCGAGCGATAGTGTACCGTAGTATCAACAAGTATAATATCATGGATAGGTAATTTTGGTAGTCTCACCTATTCAACTCTCACTACAGTGCACGCGTACTCTGTTAGTCGATAATAGGAATATTGTAGATCACTCGCTAGTTCCTCCTGGTACTTTTTTATTGATTAGCTTACCGTATGTCGTCCTAACCGTATCCATCTCGCTCCATTGTCCCCTCCTCTGTCTCTACGGTACCGTAACCCGCTTTGACCGTAGATGGGGTACTTCCGGTTGCGAGCTAGTCATACCGCTCACCGGATTTACTCCATGTACGGCTGGGTATGGTGTCCTGGTTAGATTAGTATAGAATTTCGTATTTTATGCATGCTTATCATGTATCAGCGCTCTTATCCTCTACCGTAGATATCTTTCTTACTGTTGCCGTTCTTTTCATCACATCCCCCAGGTCGTTTCATTATCTACGTTGCTCTTTGATCTTTGATCTTTATTCTATCCTTCTTCGTCCTTCTTTCCTCTATAAATGCCCAGTCTTTTTTCAGATCCTGCAAACCATTCTTGATCGATTGATTATCCATGAATGTTGGCAAACCGTTTGCCAACGTTCATAGACACGGCCTCTACTCT
The DNA here is from genome assembly GCA_943737045.1 of Parapristionchus giblindavisi. NCBI lineage: Eukaryota > Metazoa > Nematoda > Chromadorea > Rhabditida > Diplogasteridae > Parapristionchus > Parapristionchus giblindavisi. The sequence continues at coordinate 650,601 of CALSFV010000243.1, forward strand.
ACCGCTTGCCCGTGCCGGATCAACGACTCGTCTATTCTGAATGGCCAAGAAACCGGTCTTCAATCCCCACTGGAGATGGTCTACTGTGAAAGGTACATTTTCTCCGGCCACGCACTCAAATGCACCAAGATGAGAAAAGTGTAAAGTTGTCCACTTCAGCTTTCGGAAATATGATATCGTTGCCAACTATAAACATCTATGAATCTATGATATTCTCTCCTTTTACAGGTCGTCTCTCTGTTTCGTAGTCGTCATCATCGTTGATGAGCTACTCTAGCGGGTTCTGGCGGTGACAGCGATACGACGTCGAGCTTGGCGCGACTGGAGTGAAAACTACAACTCCACTTCTACTCGGTACCCGTGCTTGCAATGAAAATGCTGCCCTTGGAATCATCGACTAATTGTTCATTGTTTAGACCGAATCGTTTCATCAGCGTTGACCGTCCGTAGAAGGCTGTCATCTTCGTTGGGAGATGGTGAATTCACTTGACGGCGTCTGAAGGTGGATGGAGTGCGCTCACACTCTGCTTTCCAATTTGAATAAAGATTTTGCGGGTTTGATGTCTGTAAGCGGTGTCCAAGCCCGCGAAGTTAAATGGGCGGAGTGAGAATCACTACGTAAGCGCGATTATTCAGAGTGGGCGGAGCTACATATCAGTGGGTTCGAGAGAGTTCATGAAAAGTTTACACCAAATGAATATCAGGTCGGAGAATTACCGACGATTACTGCAGTATCTGAATTCCACAAAAATTGAGAGAGCTACAAAAGTATAAATTTGCCGGCAAAAATCCTTTTGCACACTTCGTTTGGCTTGAATAAATGTACAATCTACATTTTAGATGTGCTGTACTTATGGGGTGAAATGAACGGAAGAGACGCAACATCGGATAGTTACTGCATATTTTTCTGAAAATTTTCTGAAACAACTCAATTTTAATCTCTCCCTTTTGTTCTATCTTTCTAATTTCTAGGAAATAGCTAAATTTCATCACATTTCCGCAATCTATCAAGGAATAGCCGTATACAGTATGCACAGATGAGCTAACTACAGTAATAGCTTACAGAGCCATTATCACCTCAATATTAACGGTGCCATTACAGAATGTAAAGTATATTCTGTTATTCTTGTTATTTTTTAGATTTATGAAAAAATTGTAATAATACAAAATATTAGCCTCGTGCGGGGCTCGAACCCGGGACATTCAGATTAAAAGTATGCAAATTTATGAATACGGGAAATCGATTGGAAACAATCCCTACACGAGCAAATCCAATCTCTATGTATTGTTTCGCTTATAAGAATCATTGATTATTTACATAAAACAGATAAGCACAATCAGTTTATATTTTTTTATACGAGTAAAGCCATAATGATGATGGATAAAAACAGTAAAAGATAAGTTTTAGATCATTGGTTACCATATGTAGAATATAAATTAATTAGGATAAATTAATTAATAAATTAATTAAGATTGTAGAAGATTCTCCTTTCTCTTTCTCCGATTCTTCGTTGGGAGTTTATAATCTAAATCCTGATATTAAACGTGCATTGTTCTAGTTGGGGTCAATACACGAGTTGGTCTCGATTACTGAAGAAGAATGCTAAAAGAAACAATATTAATAATATTATTATAATTATTGAGTTTGATAACTCTATAATAAAAAAAAGTTCATTATTACGTTATTTTTTTTAAATTTTATATTATTCTTATTAAATTATTTTCAATAGCATTATCAAGTTTACCATTAGACTATCTGTAGGACAGCCTCAGACGAAGTTAATGTTCGTTCCTTAACAAATGGATGTTTAATAGTGAGAAAGGCTATATTTATGAAAAAATATGATAATAATAATTACCTTGCACCTACATATTGGGTAGGAAGAGCATGTTCTTTATTCGACATCATCGGTTCATCAGTAGTCGATACCATGCTTATCCTCCACCGCAGTCGCCTTATCTCAGAAGATGATGTGATTTGTGATTGTGTTCGCAGCTAAAAGAGTTAAAAGAGTTATTTAAATAGCTTGAGTATTTATCACCTATTTGGAGGCACGTGCTTCATTAGTAGCTTGGGGTATTTCCTTAAAGTCAAAAATCGAATAAACAGTTCAAGTTAATTTGCTATGAATAAAACAGTTTTCAAAATAATTAATGAAAAAACTAATATGATAAATGCACCCCATTCCTACTGGACGATAAGAATATTCTGTATAAAGCGTAAAAATCACTTGTTATCTTTGTACGAAAGCATCCGGAATGACTATTTCTAGTTTAGCACAGTTCAGAAACTAGAAAAATCTCTTTTAATTATATTATCAGCTCGGCCAAGGTCAGACGGTTTAGGTGTGAGGAAGCGGAAAGGTAATCGAGAGTTAGGCGAGAGAGGGGCCCGTTGTACATTTTATACGAAAAAAAGGAGTCTAGACTATTGACGTTTTCAAAAGAGATTTGAACGAATCCGATACCACATGGAGTCTATATTTTACCAAGGTAAAAAGAATTTTATGCATGTATCTACATGATAAATAAAATTACCATAAAATCCTCATTGATCATTTCAATTGTTGAGTTGGTTCCTTTTACATAGATGAAAGCTATCAAGCAGATTGGAAGGCGATATAGGCGCCTGCAATTGGGACATCTTAACCGATGAGCTTAAGTTGTACAAAAGGAAATTGGTTTGGAGAAGAGTGATATCAGTAGATTAGGAAAATATTTTTAAATACACAAATAGAGGGGGGAGAACTAAAATATGGGGGAACAACTTTTGGATAAGGCAGAAACAATCCGGCAGCTGATAGAATTATAGTTTGATCATCACTAAACAATGACAACGCCAAATAAAGCTAGCAAAAATAGCAGACTGGAAGAGAAGCCGAGCCCACGTGGCAACGAATGCTATGCAACCGAAGAACCACTGAGCCGTGAAAGCAATGTAACCACATGAGTTTGTCTGGCTAAACTAAACAACTTGAAACATTTTTCATTACATTTTTCATGCATTTGACATATTAATTGGTTTTACATACCACAAGCCAGCTATAATGGGGACCAGTTGTTAGATCTGATTTATAGTAATAGGAAAAAGCACTCGCTGCCAGAGTGTGCCTGCCCACGCAGTTCGAACATCGAGTTTTTCCGTTTTCTCCAAAATTCTAGATTCCGAGGATGCCGTAATCCGGGCATAAAGTTCATTGATACCCCAGTGAAAGGCGCGACTTTTTGAATTTGAAGGATAAATATATAGAAAAATGCAAATGGGAATCGAATCCGCATGGCGCGGTTAGAAGCGCTGACTAGTAACCACTGAGCTACACAGATAAAACTCTCCCCTTTTGCACACTCTCTCGTCCCTTTTTCTTTTCTTTTTCTAACCTTTGATGAAGGAAAGTGAGGACTATTTAATTGACTAGATTCTCTATCTCTATTCATACTCTCTCTTATGGCGGGAAAACGATCGGTTAGATCGATCAGTGGCCGTATGCAAGAACAACGGGAAAACCGTTTTCCGGGAAAATGTCATTAGCGTAGGCGGAGGATTTTTGGAAAACGCCTTCGCCTACGCTAATGACGTCACATTTTCCCGGAAAACGGTTCTTAAATACGGCCACAGGTGAAACAAAGAAATGAGGAGAGAACACACTCACTAAAAGGGAGACAGACCAAAATGCGTTATTTCAGCCTTGATCCAACGATGGAGCGTATTCACACACAGAGGGCAAACTTGCCCAAATATGGGTAATAGAATTGCCAACTTTCACTACTTGTGTACACGATTTTCCCACATTCGGGCAAATGCTAGCCCAAAAAACCATCGATTCACCTACAGTAGCGGCCAAAAGTATTCGGACGAAACTTTGAAATGTCATAACTTTTGACTCAGATGAGCAATCGGGCTCATCTTTTGACATGATACTATAGTACTTGCTTGCATCATATACTACTCCCATTGTTATGATTCGTAGTCGTATTATTGTGTGGCGATCATCGAACCTCTCTGTACTTACTCAGCAGAAATTATTTCCTCGGCTGGATTTTTCTGAGGCTTGTTGTTAACAGTGTTTGAACAACATTTACTGCCGAGTAGAATCCGCTATGCAATCTATTCGAGCTAATTCATTCCTGTGAGAAAATCGAAATTTCCAACACCACTGAAATTGGGCCAAAACGTCATAACTGTTCAGTGAAGCTGCAGGCTACAAACTAGGTAGAGATAATTGCCCATGAGTGATACAAAACCAGGCCGAGTATGAGCCCGATTTGTTGAATTTTGAGAAATTTCGAAAATTTATTTTTCTCATTTTTCGAGGTACAGTAAGTACCTGTTACGGTTAATATCCATTCTGTTTAACAGCAATATGTCTTCTATACATAGTAGACGGCAGTGTACTATTGTTTCATGAAATATCGAGTTCTTCGAGAGAAGTTATAGTTGGAGAAATGAGGTCGAAAATTGTTTGGACACGAATTTTTCAGACCGTCAATAAAATTTAAATGATTTTTTGGCTAACTAAAAGAGCAACGCGGCCCCCGCGGGCCGCGGGGGGCCGCATCATGCCGCATCGATGAATAAATTTTTTTTCAAACATTTCATTGCTTGTGATCGTTGCATCATCAGATAATATTAATATCACCGCAGAAACAACATTTTTTGGTTGAGTGTGGACATCGTCACACAGCCAGCGTCCCCGAAACGCGGCATGATGCACAAATTTTTTATTCAAACATTTCATTGGTTGCGATCGTTGCATCATCATGTCCGCACCCTTATTTGATGATGCAACGATCACAAACAACGAATTGTTTAAAAAAATTATTCATCGATGCGGCATGATGCGGGTATGCTACTCCCATTGTTATGATTCGCCGCGGGGGCCGCAACCTGCCGCGTTTAGGGAGGGCGAACGTGCGACGCTGAATTAGTGTGACTATCTCTGAACAATGACAAAACCAAAGAAAGCGAGCAAAAATAAAGTGGAGGAAGGAGAATCCGAATCCACGTTTCAGAGATTGCTATGCAACAGAAGAAGCACTGAGCCATAAAGGCGATGTGTCCATAGGAGTACATATGTATGGCATTTGATGTCTGTGGTTCTAACATTCATCGTTATCATAGATCATCATACCAATCAACTTGAAACATTTTTCATTACGTCTTTCATGCATTTGACATTACCATATTAATTTTACATACTACAAGCCAGCTATAATGGGGACCAGTTGTTAGATCCGATATACAGAATTAGGAAAAAATATTCGCAGCCAGAGTGTGCCTGCTCGCGCAGTTCGAAAATTAATTTAGGGTGAACACCATTTTTTAGCGGCATTACTTCAGAATAGGGTACCAGTACACCGGGCAAGTCCAAAAGGACGTGAAAAATGAAATTAACACAAAGGAAAGGACGTTTATATTAGGCAATTATAATATTATTTAGGACTGGTACCCTATTCTGAAGTAGTGCCTTTTTAGCTCGGGGTCTTCATTTAAGTTAATAATTACCAGAATGTATAAATATAATATCATTGTGTTATTTACATTATTATGTTATTTACATAGCAAGTTTCATCAGAAAGGAGACATTAGGAACTCAAAGAGTGAAAATTAGATCAAAAATCCAGATAATCAAGAAAGACCTTGCATAGTAACAGGGTGTATGGCACTTTTTCTCATAACTACATTCAAATGGAGATATAACGTCCACACTTATCAATAAAAGTTCCCTGTATCTCGATGGCATCTGCATGAATACGGACAAATCGTTCGCAAAATATCTATTCCTGCTCAATTTCAATCTCTCTGTGTTGTTTTGCTTATGAAAATCACTTACTCATTCACTCTCGACTATTGACGTAAAACAGATATAAGCACAATTTGTTTCATATATTTTTATTCAATTAAAGGCATAACGATGGTGGGAAAAACAGTAAATGATAAGTTTCAGGCCATAAACTATTAAGGGACGAATATGAATAATTTAGAATATTGAATAAAGATCTTTTTTTTCTAGAGAATATGAGAAGAAAGAAATAATAAGCAATTGTGTTTTCCTTACCATTGTCGTAGTCGGCAATAGTTGTTCATTCTTCCCGATCACCCAGAAGAATGAGGTTATTAGAGTTTGATTACTCTATAATAGGAAAGATGATATGTTTTATCATTAGTAATATAATTCATTTACCATTATTCCTAGTCCCGTCACACGAAGTTAATGTTTGTTCCTAAAAGAGGAAAGTTTAAAGGGGGAGTGACCTCTCTCAATGGTCTCTTCAACGGTCTCTCGTTGTTAGAGAACAGAGAAATAGTGTACGGAATGAAGAGACCATTGAATGAGGTTACGCTCCCTTTAATAAAAGAATTAACAAAAAGAATAATTATTGTCTTACCATTAGATACAAGAGATCTCGTTAATAATCTATTACAATTTTCTTCATATTCAAGGTCTTAGATGCCTGAAGTGAATTGATTTAAATATCCTTTTCACAACCACGACTTTTGATCAATATATATCATTATTGTTAAAGTCCTAACTTTACTCTCCACTCTGGTCACACTTTCTTTGTCTACGAGAGAGCGAAGAGTTTGAAATAGTTTATGTTGTTATTAGTAGTATTATTATGAGTTTGATAACTCTGTAATATCATTATGATATTTATTTATTTTATTAAGTTATTTTCAAAATCATTATCAAGTCATTTTTTTACCATTATCATATCCCTAGGAAAGGCTCAGACGAAGTTAATGTTCGTTCCTTAAAAATGGAAGTTTAATAGTGATAATTGATAAATTGATAACTGATGAAAAAAATTGAGGAAAAAAGAATAACAATTGTCTTAAGAATAACAATTGTCTTATCCTTCTGCCTTTTCTCTCTGCGGTTCGGTCGGTTGGACTGTTCTCTCTCTACTCTCGACTACACTCGCCTATTCCATCAAGAGAAAGGGAACAACAGTTGAGTCCCCTCCTAGCAGACTTTGGAAAGTCAGGAGCGGTATTTCCACCTTGTCAAGCAGGCCGATTGGACGAGCAACGTCAAGTTTTCGTGGGTTATTTGATTATTCTAATCAAGTTTCATATGCTGCCGTTTTCTTGAATGGAGATCAATTCTCTCAGAGACGAAAGGATAAATCTTGTGGATAAGAAGATTCCCCCTGTTTTGACCACTTCTGCATTTAATGTGCTGATAAGATAAAGTATTATTACCCTTAAACACTGGGGATCGCGGTTGTACCTGAAGACTACGCAATGCTTCTCCTCCTCCGCAGTCAACTTATCTCGCAATACAGTTTGCTGTAGTTGTTTATGGTTGTCTATGCTGCAAGTTAAAAGAGTTATTAAAAAGGATGGAGTAGTTATTATCATTCCATACTGCTTCATTAGCTTGCTTGCTTCTGGGTCTGCTTGTGGTCTTTCCTTAAATGAAATGATCTAGTAAGATAAACGCCTTTTCCTAAAGGACGATGCGAACATTCCGTAAGTAGAATATTAACGTTTTCAAAACATATTTGAACGAATGTGAAACTTCTGAAGAAGATGACCATATGGAAACTACATACTTTACCAAGGAAAAAATGAATTATATGTATACACATGACAAATAAAATTACCTTAAAAGTCCGTATTGATCGTTTTAAATGTTGGGTGAGTTCATTTTTCATAGATCAAAGCTATCACGCGGATTGGAAGGCGATATAGGCGCCTGAAATTAGGACATCTTAAACCGATACAAAGTATTTTGTCAATGATTTCATTCTGTTAACGAAGTCTTTATATTCAGAACAATTCCTGTATATGCGAATAGTTTCACCATGCAGTGTATTTAGACCAATATTAACAGGAGAATTTGATTGATAATGGGGATATCGAATTACGTTGAATTGATAATCATCTGTTTTATTATAAAGTGAGGTTTTAACTTGACCGCTATTAATTATATCTATTTGTAGATCAAGAAAAGCGCAGTTATTATCCTGATTGTTAGTTCGTTCTAAAGATAAAGATTTGTGGTACATTTTACTAGTTAATTTTATGAAATCCTTGCATTTACTGGATATATGGAATAAATCATCAATATATCTATACGTTCTATTTAGTGAATATGCTAATGTATGACCACCTTTGACTTTCTTAGATAGATATTGAAATTCCATTACAGCAAGGGTAAGATCTGCTATTTGTGGCGATGCATTATTTCCTTGTGGTATTCCTCGCTCTTGTTTGTAATATGTTCCACCATAAAAAGCATAACTGTTCTTTAATATATAATCCAACATAAGTTTAATATCATTTTTGTGATAAGTGATGCCTTTTTCTAAACTATTAGTTTTATCATAACGAACATAGGTTCCTTGAACATTAATGAATTCTGAATTAGCATTTTTGAATAGTAAATCAATGAGATAATATAATTTTTCTTTAACAACTTTATGTGGTAAGTTAGTAAATAGTGATGCAAAATCAGCACCGAATATCTCATTTTTCCCGTTTGTAATGTTTTTAAAACCGTTTAACACTTTAAAAGTATTTTGAACAGAGAAGTAAACGTTAATCCCATTATGTCTAGAAGTAAAGTTACAGTATGATTTAAAGTGGTTTTGTAAGAACTTAAGGATTCTTTGAAGTCGAATTGATAATGGTTTAAGACTACTATTATGTGCACCAGTGATAAATCGGAATTTTATTGGTGTTTTGTGCATTTTCGGTATACCGTATATACGAGGGAGAGCACATTCCATATTTCTGGGAATTGACATACTGAGTGTGAACTGTAAGTGATCTTTGATCTTTGATTCGTAATCGAGGTCATTAACTTGTACATAAGTTCTTTCATTACCATTGGATGTATTCATCTCTTGTTCCATCATCATGATATATAACTTTTTACAAGTGAATGCATAATTTCCAGATGCTTTGTCTACCATAGTAATTACAAAGTCATTTTTTAATTGTTTTAACTGATCAGTATATCGTGTTACGTCTTTTGCGTCAATATTTAAATTCAATTTATTAAGCTTTTCCTTTAGTCTAGGAATAATATGTTCAATGACTTTATTGACAGTGGCATTGATCAAAGTCGGCGATTTTCGGTGTTTCTTTCCGACAATTGATACAGTGTTCTCTATTGAAACAGTAATATCGTTGATTACTTTGCTGACAGTAGTAGGTCTTTGTATTCTATATTTAGTGCCTTTCATGAATATATTAGCTAGTTCTTTATTTTGTATGATATCAATGTTACCAGTACATACATGTCCATAATGTTTATCAACATATCTGTGATATTTGAAACAAGAACAAGGAGAAGACAATATCCTATCTATATCATGTCTAGTTAGGGTTTTGAGAAACTGTCCGTAATTGCAGAATATTGAAGATACTGGATTATCTAAAGAATATGAAAGTTGAATTCTCGTTTTATCTTCTTCTGTAAGAGTTTTAAATGAATCTTTCATGGTTGCTGAGTTCATCATCTTGCTCAAACCTATTTTCTCCATGAATTTTCCCAAAAATGGTAGTTTCAAAATGACCTTGTTACTATTATCATATTGTCTCTCCTTGAAATTTCTCCAGTAGTGAGGACATACAACACTATATATTTTGTATTTCATTTCATGTGATAACTGACTAAACTCGTTAGTTGCTGTGAATATTTCTATCCTGGAAAGAGTATGATGTGGCAGTTTTCTACTGTACATGAAAAGTTCTCTTGTTTCGATAATTTCTATTTCACGAACGATTTCTTCAATAGATTTGGTACATTTGTATTTTGGCTTTCTTCGTTTTCTATTTCGAGCTCTATTACCGCGGTTTTTAATGTTACCTTCGATATGTAGAGAGTAATATGGATGAGATCGTTTCTCCAATGGATTAATACCTTCTGAAATGTATCCAAAGTTTTTAATTGAGTCATTCAGTCCAAGTGGATATGCACTGTTTAGAGCTTTAATCCATAGTAATTCTTTTTCTCGGAGTTCACTCTTACCCTTTCCGTAGTCTAATATATCGATTATGAAAGATTCTTTATCATGACCTACTTCTTTGAAATGTCTACTTAGAAAGGTTTTCAATTTGTTGTTTGAAAAGGAGTAACGATGTTGACTCATTCTTGCTTTGACAGTTTGAGTAGTTTCTCCAACATATTGCATACCACAAATTTCACAAGTGATCATATATATTACATTCTTTGTTTTACACGATAGATTCTCAGGTTTATTTGTGAGGAAAACGTCATTAGTAATGTTGCTAAGAGCTGCTGTCTTCCATTTCATCTTAGGACAGATAACACATCTTGCTTTATTGCACGACGATCCTGTATGATCTGAATAATTTCCCAGTGAGATAATATTTTTTCCTTCTTCCCGGCTCAGTATATTATAGAGAGTTAATGGAGAGGAGGCTGTTTTGGCGTTAGGTTTTGCGAGCTGGTTAAGGGATGCTCATCCCGAGGCTTTGTGGGCCGGTCGAACGGACAATATGGTGGGGCTGCCACCGAGGTGCGACTCCCTAAATAGGGAACCTCTACTAGCCGGACCGCTTTACACCCCCACACTCCGCCCGACCTTTCGTCGGTGTGGTAGGGTGGTCACTGCCGTCCTTCAAAAATAAAATATTATGTATATGAATAGTTTATTATAGAGATATAAGCTAGGTTGTATAGTTACTCAAGTAAAATGAGCTAAGTTATTAATAAAAAGTTTATTATAAAAGAAAGGAGTTCAAAATGGACATCTTAAACGAGGAGCATTTGTTGCAAAAAAAAAGAAAATTGGATTGGAGAAGAATGATATCGGTAGATAAGGAGAATATTTTTAAATACACAAATAGAGGGGGGGGGGAGAACTTTTGGATAAGGCAGAAACAATTCGACAGCTGATAGAATTAGTGTGACTATCTCTGAACAATGACAGCACCAAAGAAAGCTAGCAAAAATCGAGTGGAGGAAAGAGAAGCCGAATCCACGTGGCAACGACTACTATGCAACAGAAGAACCACTGAGCCGTGAAAGCGATCTAACACCAGGAGTTTGTCTGGCTCTACTAAACAACTTGAAACATTTTCATTATTGACAGTATAAAATACACTTGTCTATTTGGTACGAAAGTAGCCAACCACAGAATATAAAAACACATTTCTCCAAAATTCTAGATGCCGAGAGCGCTCTAATCCGGTTCATTGATACTGCCAGGGAAAGGCGCGAGTTTTTTAAAGAATAAATATATAGAAAGAAAAATTGAAGAATAAATATATAGAAAATTGTAAACGGGAATCGAACCCGCGTGGCGCGGTTGCAAGCGCTGACTACTAACCACTGAGCTACATAGAGAAAACTCTCTCCTTTTGCACACTCTCTCGTAACTTTTCTTTTCTTTTCCTAACTTTTGAACTCATTATAGCAAGAAGAAAGAACACGAACACTCTGAAATAATGAAATAGAGTGATGACTAGTCAATTGACATTATTCTCTATTCATTCTCCCTCGTATGACGTGAAAAACGATCGGATAGAGCGATCTAGGGAAAAAAAGCAGAAATGGCCAGAGAGCAGATACTACGAGAGAGACTGACGACGATGCGTTATATATAATATATTATATATAATATATAATATATAATATAATATAGTTATAGTATATACAATATATTGGCCTTGATCCAATGATGTTGCGCATTTCACCCTTATAGTCTGCCTCATAGTCCTCATAGTGCATATGAGTGACAGCTTTAAGGAGATGGCGAAGAAGAGAAAAGACTGTGGGGTGTCATAAATCTAACGAAAAGATCAGAAAAAAGGGGAAGGGAAGCGGTGAAAATGTATTGAGTGCATTTAGCTTCTTTTGCGACCTTTTTAAGGCATGCATATACATACATATATATTTAAGTTTTAAAATACCAAAGAATGTTACTCAACATAGTAAATAAAAAATAAATCAATCATGATATTTTAACTGCATGTGCAGTGGTTCACAATATTTCAAGAAAATACATCAACTCATTTAATTTAATTTAATATATCATACATCAAAAAGATGGGACAACATTTGAAGAACTTGTAAATGAGAGAATGTGGGGCAAACAAGAGGGGTGGATAAGGGGGATAAAGGGAAGTGCAGCTCTTAAATAGTCTCTTTAAACCATAGTTCTTCTGTTTCATTTCAATGCTTCATACTACACTTTTTCTTAAAGCGACACTCCTAATGCTCTTTGTCTTCGAGAAAGTATTGCCAATGCGGGAGAGATATTAGCTTGGGGTATGTCTTTTAAAAACAATACTACCTGCTTTCTTTTGCTTCATTCACATGCTATCATAATCAATTAGTGGTCTATTGATTTTTTTATTCGTCCAAGTGATTAAATATTGAAAATCATTGAAAGTAAATTGAATACAAAGTACAGTACTTTGTCTAAATTTTTGTAAAGGAGGAAAAAAGTCAGTTCACGATCATTCTACGGGACCTCTCACAATGTTCTATAGACTTTGAAAGCGAAAACGACCGCTCAACATAGAAACTCTCTCAAATGCAATCGTCTTTCGCTTGTCTGGCTATGGAAACAAAATGGCTTGAACCAGAACACTGTGCTCTGCCACGCACTAGACGTTAGCGCAGAGGGAGCGGAAATATGTCAAGGAAAAAATAGCAAAAACAGTTGGGCTAAGTTATGAGTGTTGATCTTTTGCTAATCCTCTTCGGGGAATCGAACTTTCTCGACGACCAACCGGCCGGTTTGACTGTCCGAGCTCTTATCCACTAGGCCATGGGTCCCTATTAGAATGAATGTCAAACGATCTACATATACTCAGATACTCCCGTACTTAAATACCCCGTTATATAACGATTCCGACTCCGCCCACTTAACCGTGCGGGCTTGGACACCGATTACAAGCATTAACACACCCCAAATATCCAGCAGGCGCTCCCGCGGCAGTCTGGACGGTCCAAGAGAAGGCTTGTGTAGCTGCTCGCATCTTCACTCGATCATTGAGAAGTTCAGCGACGACGACTGCCTGACCATCTTCACCAGCAACCAATCGAAGAATCGACATGAACAACGATAGATTACAATTTATCAACTTTTCCTAATCTTTCCTATCATAATCTGTGCTCAAAAGCTACGCAAGGACAAAAGACTGTTTACAGTATCGTAAAGTTTAGTGTTTCACTTTTCGTAGCTTTTGAACATTGCTCAAGAGGGTGTGAACTGTGGCAAGCCGTTTGGCAAACATGACGTCACAAGCATAGACGGAGTCGTTTGACGAGGAGAGGTCACGAGTGTCGACAAACGGTTTGCCACCGTTCAAGGATACGGCCAAAATTAGAAAAGATCCCAATTCTTCCGCTAACGACATCGCTCACTATGATACACAAAGATGACTAAATAATGATTGGGCGATGTCGTTGTCGTAAGAAGGACCAAGAGCAAAGAAAATTGATGTTAAGAACCAGTGAAACTATAACAAAAAGTGGCGACAGAGTGTGTAAAACGAGGAGTGTTCTCTGTTTTTTCATCTTTTTCTGATTTTGAATAGAGTTTAAGATCAGCCAATATACAGTACAGCCCGATCTCCTTTTGTACACGAGTAACACTGCGGCGCGCAGAGGCGCTCATTTGCGCTCATCATTTATTTCTGCGGGTACTGAATACTTTTCGATTCCCAAAGTCATAATCATGAGTTTCCGTTATGAAAAGTAGTTTTAATGACTAAAAAAAACAGAAACAAAATTTATATTAATGAGAAAAAAACAATTAAAAGGCAAATCACACTAGTCCGAAAATGATGGGTACTGTAAATTTCGAAAAATGTCTTACGGCGATCGTGCGATCGATTCGTAATATTACAGTATATCTTTCCAGTAAATAATTACCGTCATTAAAACAACTTTTCATAACGGAAACTCATGATTAAGACTTTGAGAATCGAAAAGTATTCAGTACCCGCAGAAATAAATGATGAGCGCAAATGAGCGCCTCTGCGCGCCGCAGTGTTACTCATGTATAAAAGGAGATTGGGCTGTACTGTAGACTCGTACCTCCTAGAGTAGCAAAGGTTCGTAGAAGGTCCGACGTCGTCTCCAATGTTGACGTTTGTCCGTAGCTGAAGACGCGTGGTATCCTGTCAGTGCGACTGTCTACCTTCTTGGACATGACCTCTGACGATAGACCAAAGTACTCTGAAATGAATTTGACATTATATTATATATTTTATCTACGCCCGAGGGCGCAACGAGAACAATTTGAATATACGAGTGAAACATAATGATACATGATGATAATGACTCTCATAAATTACTGTGGTAAATAAAAGGGGGTGGGGTGCATAAGGTAACCCAAAGTGATAGTTCAATATAATAATAATACAAAATTTTTATGTGTTTTGCAAGAAAACACGGCACAGAGAAGATAAATAAGTTATATAGATTGATATGAACATAGTTAGGTCAAAGAAATAGTTCAGTTTAGATTATGAATCATAGCAATGTGAGAGAGAATTACGAACTGGGAATATGGGATGAACAAAATAATAATGATAGAAGGCAATAACAGATCGATAATCACGAGAGAGATAGGGAAGAAGAGTGAGGATAAGGAAGAGACATGGAAGAAAAAAAATCACCGAGAGTGACACAAAAAGGAAGAGAGGAATGAGAGATGTAGTGAGAACATGGCAAGATCTTTGCCAGAGGGAATTGGAGAGAGAAGTAGAGAGATAGAAAGATGGAGGAATAGAGAAGGAAAGGAAGAGGGAGAACAATAGCAAGAGTCTGAACTATAATAATTAAGAAAAGAAAAACAAGAAAACAGGTGTGGCGAAAAGTAGTTCAATTCAAAGAAGGTAACGACCTAGAATGGATACTCAATCAACATTATTGATGGTAGATCGTTTGCGAGAACATTGTTTTCTTTCTTTTCACTCTCTCGTTTTCCCACACCCTCTCACTCCGTCTGCTCTCTCGAGGATCTCCAAAGCACGATCTCCAAAGCACATGGTGAAGGCAAAGATCAAAGATCAATTTAAAAAGGAAACGAAGAGGGAGATAAGTGAGGACAGTCAAAACTACCAAAGACTGTAAATGAAAATAACAAGATAAAACATGTTAGAAATAATCATAAGCAAATCGGACTGCAAAATGCAAACAAAACAAAAAGACTAGACAACAACAACGAAATTATGTGCGAAATTTATAAAGTTGAGATATCGAATAAACACAATAGGTATGACGGAATGAGAAAAGTGGAGAGGAAGAGGGGACATAGAAGACCTAGTCGAAAACACAGGGGAAGAGACAGAGAAGTTGGGGAATTAATCACCAATGAGTCAACAGAACTATTGATCTCTCTCACTCTGTCTGTGTACTCTCTCACAGTTGCACTCTCTCCTCAATGATCAAAGAACGATCACATAAGAGTCAGGGAAGGAATCAATATTCGATGTCAGACAGAGGATCACTTGACTAGAGTTCGATGACTCTAGGAACAGGGTAGATCATCCCTTCTAGAACGTCAAGATCGAGCGCGTGAGCGGATCCGTATATAAGACAGCATGATCACGGTTTTTTCATTTATCGTCTTGTCTGCTTGGCTCGTCTTGATCTCTCCTTGGCCCAACTACAACTCCGATGACCGTCTCTTTCTCAACTACCGGAGTACTCTGCGCTCATCGCCATGAGGGTTCGCCTTCCATCTACACACGGATCCGTCTGCTTGTTCAGTGAGGTATCATGCCCCTTCCCTCGATTGTCATATAGATTACCTTTCTGCTACTGTGTTTTCTCTCATATCTTACCGTATCCGCTGATTTACCGTGGTATCATCCGTTGACTTACCGTAGTATCATCCGTTGACTTACCGCAGTATCATCCGTTGACTTACCGTAGTATCATCCGTTGACTTACCGTAATTTCATCCGCTGACTTACCGTAGTATCATCCGTTGACTTACCGTAGTATCAACCGTTGACTTACCGTAATTTTATCCGCTGACGTACCGTATCCGTTGACCTACCGTAGTATCATCCGTTGACCTACCGTAGTATCATCCGTTGACTTACCGTAGTATCAACCGCTGACTTACCGTAGTTTTATCCACTGACTTACCGTAGTTGCATCCTCGAGCGATAGTGTACTGAAGTTTATAATATCATGGATAGATAATTTTGGTAGTCTCACCTATTGCACTCTCACAACACACTCGGTTAGTCGATAATAGGAATATAGTAGATCACTCGCTAGTTCCTCCTGGTACTTTTTTATTGATTGGCTTACCGTATGCCTTTCTAACCGTATCCATCACGCTCCATCGTCCCCATGGTTCCACCTCTGTCTCTACGGTACCGTAACCCACTTTGACCGTTGGTGGGGTACTCCCGGTTGCGAGCTATTCATACCGCTCACCGGATTTACTCCATGTACGGCTGGGTATGTGGGTATGGTAGGTGTCGTGGATAGATTAGTATAGAATTTCGTATTTTTTGTAGATATCTTTCTTACTGTTGCCCTTCGTTCTTTTCATCACATCCCCCAGTTCGTTTCATTTTCTAAGTTGCTCTTTGATCTGTATTCTATCGATCTTCGTCATTCTTTCTTCTATAAACGTCAAGCCTTTTTCAGGTCCTGCAACCCTTTTTGATCGATTGATTTTCCATGAACGTTGGTCAAACGTTTGCCAGCAAACGTGACTTCACAACCACATGCGTTCGCCAGAGATCCTCCCGTGACGTCACGTTTGTCGGCAAACCGTTTGCCAACGTTCATAGATACGGCCTCTGGCCTACCGTTTGCCCGTCCGGGATCAACGACACCTCTATTGATTGGCCAAGAAACCAAACTTCAATCCCCAATGGAGATGGTCTACTCTGAAAGGTATATTTGTCTCCGGCCACGTATTCAATAAATGCACAAAGATGATAAAAGTGTAAAGTTGTCCACTTTAGCTTTCGGAAATATGATATCGTTGCCAACTATAAACATCTATGAATCTATGATATTCTCTCCTTTTACAGGTCGACTCTCTGTTTCGTAGTCGTCGTCATCATCGTTGATGAGCTACTCTAGCGGAGTCTGGCGGTGACAACGATGCTACGTCGCCCCCCCCCAAGGCTGCGATCTTCGTTGGGAGATGGTGAATGCACTTGACGGATGTCTGAAGGTGGATGGAGTGCGCTCACACTCTGCTTTCCAATTTGAATAAAGATTTTGCGGGTTTGATGTCTGTAAGCGGTGTCCAAGCCCGCGAAGTTAAATGGGCGGAGTGAGAATCACTACGTAAACGCGATTAAGCAGAATGGGTGGAGCTACATATCAGTGGGTTCGAGAGAGTTTATGAAAAGTTTACACCAAGTGAATATCAGGTCGGAGAATTACCGACGATTACTGCAGTATCTCAAAACCACAAGAATTGAGAGAGAAACAAGAGTCAAATCCACAAAAATTGAGATAGCTATAAGAGTCAAATCCACAAAAATTGAGAGAGCTGTAAGAGTCAAATCCACAAAAATTGAGAGTGCTACAAAAGTATAGATTTGCCGGCAAAAATCCTTACACGGACTCGCCTACTCCGTCACGATGAATTTAGAGCACTTTACAACACCATTCAACGTTTATCGGCGAGAATACGTGAGCTGGGATAGTGATTTCGATGATACGGTAGATTCCATTCAGAACACCGTAATGAAACGATTACTTCGGAATAATCGTGTCCAATACATTAGCAACGGATCCCGCGTCTGCCACAATCTTTTCGAAGATGATTTTGTGATGTTTTATCTGAAAAAAGTTTAAAAAGAAATTTTGGAGAGCATTTTGAAAAGTTTTTTTTTTCAGATTGCACGATGTTCAAAAATACAACATAAATAGTATGTTTGGAGAGGCATTCTTCGCGCACTTATAAACATATTCTTTTCATAATAATAATAAAAATAAAAATATTGCCTTCGTGATTACAGTGGCCTTGTGTGTTAAGTTGAACGAATCAATACCTTTCTGAAATACAAGAATGTTCAATTTAGTAAAAAATAGGTAATGAATATTTAATTTTTAAGCATGGAAATATGCGGCGAATTTCAAACAGATTCTTTAGTATATTCAGTCGAAAAATAGGGAGCGATGGTTTAAAACAAGGAGAGTTTACAATGAGTTCGTCCTCAAATCCCAAAAAGGGAAGGCGATAAAGCAGGCTCATGAAGTATAGTTCAGCGCGTTTCTGCTTGATCGGGTCTGAAATGTGTTTATTTTGTTGAAATATCTTTGCAAACCAATGGATAAAATACCTGAAGTGAATGAAGCGATTGATCTTTGCCATGGAGAGTTAGAGCCACCGTGGCAATGGAAATATTTGCGCGCGCTGAAATTAATTCAGAGCCATATTTGCAGTCAAGCAGCTTTTAAGGACGAAAAAAGTAGTGGAAATAAATTTTAAAAAAATATTTGTTCAACTTGTCATGCATGCTGGTGTAGGCTTCCGAGAACGCTTCATAACACGCCAAGAGGTCCTCCCATTTTGGATTCGGAGAGAGAAACTTAAAAGAATCTCATTGGATCGTTTTCTAAAAATATTCTTTATTGTTCTTTCTTGAACATTTGCAACACAACCAATTTTTATTCTTTCTCTTTGTCTCTTTCCTTATAATTTGCTTGTCCTCGGATCTAAACTAAACAGGAAAAAAGTGCAATCGGAACGGCGAATTATTTTTCTTCACAAAAGTATAAATTATATGATAAATTATAAAAAAAGTATAGATTTTCATAAATACATTTAGCGCCGTGGAATTTCCAGAGACCGTGCGAGCATAGTGAAGGTGACTTAATTTGCTTCCAACCTTCCTGTCCTCATTCACGGTTGGATTCTTTACCTGAAAATAGCAGATTATATTATTTAATATTACGGTAAGTATTTAAGTAGTAAGTAACTACTTAAATACTTGCAGGTTTTTAATCAATATCTAATAGTTGACCATAATAAAGTTGTGGTGGCTGCTATCTTTTCTTCTCTACTGCTTTATTAAGATTAATATAGCGAATAGATATGATCTCACCTCTTCATCAAAATAGCCTTCGATTTTTTTCATTGTTCCATTGCGTGCCGCAGTTCCCCAAATAACCTGGAACATCATTTCCATTATTGATTCTTTGTATTTTCTATTTTTTTAAATTTAAATATATATTAAACCTTTCTCAGGGGAATTGGGAGACTCATTTCTTTCTCTACCATAGTCACCATGATTTGCTTATACGCGTCATCGTCACAAAACTGTGCAAGTTGATGTGCCCAGCATTGAATCAGTTGATAGTTAGATTCTAAAACAAAGTATTAAATGAAAGTATCAATTAAAGGGCAACAGTGAGCTAATACTCGCCGCTATGGCAAAGCTCTCTCGTAGACAAAGAAAGCGAGAGAGCATTGCCAGAGCGGAGACTTTCAAATTACATAGCTTGGGGTGTCATTAATAGCTGTTTCAAAAGATGAGAAGATTGCAAAAGTAGTCATATATGGCACTCTAGAAAGAGTTAGCATATAAACCGAAATTTGATAATCAATCGGAACGATTTATTCCGTAAACGAAATCGAATATACCTTCCAGGCCTTCTTGAGTCTTATCTATGATTTTCTCTGCTACATTGACTCCGAACTTTCTAACTCTTTCGGCCAACTCTTTCGGCCACTTTCCAGAATTCTCATAGGCGACTATTATCATCTTTATGCCCAGAAACGCCATTTCTAAACACATTTTTTAAGTGTTTCCAAAAAAAACATATTAATGAAAAAAATATTAATGAAACTTACTCAAAACATGATGGCTCGTATCATGGATGATAGTTTCGTGAATAAACTGAAGAAATTCGCCACAGTTCACGCTGATTCCGAGCTGGAACCAGGAATAATTGGAACAAGAAATCGTAGAAAACTCTCCTTATTTTGCACACTCTCTCGCCTCTTTTATTTTATTTTCGTTTTTGTTCCCTTTTCGAATAACAGATGAGATCAAGAGAAACTCTGACCCTTTCTAGCCCAAGACCAGGACAGGCTTTTGTATGGTTTATCCAATTATACGACAGGAATGTCCGGATAAATATGTTAGTGTTATGCTTGATTATGTCATAGGTTATGAAGAGTTCGGTCATCTAGTTTATCTGTCATAAAAACATACTAGCCACACTCTGCAGAGCACTCAGTATGCCCTATTCATTCGACAGGGACAAATAATTCTTTAAAAGATATATTTTCGTAAATATAAAACATTTGGCATATCATTTTTTTAATCAAAGGGACAGAATCTGAAAACGTCTACCTCATTGATAAGAGTGTTGATGTAGTGCATGCGCTCCCATTCCGAATAGTGTGGAAACTCCTGAAAGTTAATTATTAAATTGGAAAAGAAAAAAAAAGGAAAAATTTAAAGGAAAATGCCCACTATTTTGAGTCTCGTGGATAAGCCATCAGCGGGGATTATGGCTAACTGGAAAACAACTTTAGTTATTTTAAACTGCAAATGACTCTAACGTTTAAAAAGAGTAGTTTCATGGTCGGATCAGGCCTTTTAATCATGTCCTCACTGAATGGTACGTCCGGACACTCATCCTGGAACATAAACTTCATTGGATCATTTTCATTTAACGCTCGTAATGATCCTCCGCCTCCTTTGTTTAAAAGAACAAGGTTGGTTGTTTTTTTTAAATATCAATCTTGCCAGATAATGCTTTTAAAGAAGGAGACCCTATAGGTTTTGCGTGACCAAACTATCCAACGAAGACAATAGATCCGGAATATCGTAATCCGGCATGAAAGTTTATTGCTTCCCCAGGGGAAGGCGCGAATTTGAATTTGACGGATTGATGTATAGAAAATGGCAAACGAGGGTCGAACCAGCGTGGCGCGGTTATAAGCGCTGTCTACTAACCACTGACTTGTCTCCTCTGGTATTTAAAAACAAGTCGTTTACTTATCATTCCCACTTGACTTGCAGGTCTACTTCTTATTATACGTAAGTTTACTGCAAGTGGTGTATGATACTGTAATGTATTTCGTCAAATGTTCTTTCACTTTTAGTAAACTTACAGTAAACTTCTAGTCAGTGACGTAATTTAAGTAGACTGCTAGTTTGGAAATAACAAAGTTCATTATAGCAGCATACCCAAATCTCTTGTCTCTTTAAGGAAACGTTAGGTTAATGGTCGACTTCTGCTCGCTTCAAAACGAAGTAAAAAGGCACTTTAATACTTAAAGGGAGCGTAACCTCTCTCAATGGTCTCTTCATTGTGCACACTGTTTCTCTGTTCTCTAACAACGAGAGAACATTGCTCGTCGAAGAGACCATTGAATGAGGTTAAGATCTCTTTAACACAGATCTCCTGTAAAAGTGTATGAAGCCATTGCACAGAAAAAAATAATTTTCCTCCTTTTTTATTGATAGTTGTTAGGCAGGCCTAACTGAGTGCGAAAACAACATTTTGAAATTTTGTTTTTCGTAATTTGCATAATTATGCAATTTTTTTACCGTCAACTTCAAATGAGTGTAACTCGCTTCGTTTTTGAGCAACCGTGTAAATTTTTTTTTCATTCGGGCCCAAATGACCTCCTCTACAAATAACTCAACTAAGGATATGGTCGGAAATGTTGTTCTTCATGTGTTATTGTATGAAAACTGTTTTTTTGCATACAAAATGCGATTTTTCTCGAAATTTTTCTCTAAAGGATAAGAGTTTTATTGCAGATTCGGATTCCCCGTCCTCGAATTGGGGTATACTGATATATCATTTAACACAACTCTGTCCGCCCAATAGTGATACTGTATATCGTCGTCCTGGACTTGGTGCAATTTTCTCTCAAATCACATTTTTGGTTGTAAATCAGCTCAAACTTATGTTAATGTACTCATTAGCATATTTAAACCCTGTAACTCGACCAACCCGACAAAATTGTCTTAGTGCTTCGAATTCTCAACAACCATCATTTTTGAGATATGAATCGAAAACTGATTTTATTAACGATTTTGAAAAACTCTGAGAAATCACTGTAGATCATTCATAGATGGCATCCGAAGTTATCGCTCTCTCATCCTCGGCCGCATCCACTTCCTCCTCAACGGGCAGATCTTCTTCTTCGAAATCCTTCTCCATATCATCCAGAAGCGCTCTTCTTCTTCTACTATGGATTCCTTTAGCCTCCATTTCCTTCTTCTTAGCAGCAACGAGAGATCGAATGCAATTCTTAATCTGTTCATGGGACATTCGTTCAGAAGGAAGGAAATCAGTTCTATCCTTCATTCTTCGTTTCTACTTAGACATGGCAATCAAACGATCATTCCCTCATTATGTATCTTTGCTTTTATGTAAACAATATTAGTATTAGATTAGATAAATCTCAATTAATTTTTAATCGTTCACTCTTTAACCTTATTAAGTTCTTCTTCTTTCCTTTGAAAAATCGTATTATTGAAAACTGTCCTGTGTGGGTCATCCTACTGATGAGGCCCATCCCACACGGGTCGGTCCAGTGTCTAGGACCAGGGCCGAAACACTGGATCGTTTTTTTTTATCTCTAGATAGTCAGTCTTTACATAGTTTCGTTTCTAACACAACCTACTTTAAAACCATTCTTTCATTACTTTAACTCTAATTCATGCTTTCTCCATCGGGTTTCGTGATGCCGAGAGCATTGCTCCGCTCCGAAGCCTGCGGGGAATCCCTATATTAGATAACCACCATTTCTAACTCTTTCCTTTCTTGTATGCACTCCACTTCGTACTCCTACACTAGGTTGTTTCCTTTTTCACATTGACTTTTTTGCATTCTTCTGGTCAGTGACCACGCGGTGCATAGCACCACCAGTAGTGACTTAAATGTCACAGGGTCGGCATAGCCGGCTACATTTCTAGACTCCATCCCACGTAAGGGCCTATATGGTACCAGTGGTGGTGAGAGGTATCATAGATTGAGAAATCAATTTATAAATAAATTTTAATCTTTAATCTAAATCTAATAAAACTCTAATTAAAATTTAATTAATTAATTTAAATCTAATATAAATCTTAATTACTCGAATAATAAATTACACAATTTTTAATATGATAAACCAAATAACAGAACCAGCTTATAACCAAGACCATAATTCCATTGTAACATCATCAATCTCCTTGGTTTCAGTTACACCTTTTACGTCTCCATTGTTATTATTATATTTATTATAAATGCTTAATTTTAAATAAGAACATTTTTAGTCAAAAATCAACTCTGATTACACACCTAAATAAACAACTACCATGCATTGCATTAATGGACTCTAGTACACTCATTGCACACATATCAACCTCCCCATTCAAGAACATATACGTTCAAATCCTTTAGCCAAACCTTCCTAAAACCAAGCGCCTTCAGCAATGCATTTGGATTTAATATTTTTCAAACTTCTATTTAATAAAATATTAATAGCTCATAAGCTCAAATTATTTACCTATAAAACCGGTTTTTCCTCCTAATATATAATTATAACATTACTATTATATTGAGACTGCAGTGACCACCCTACCGCTGTGACCAAAGGTCGTGTGGAGAGCGGGGGTGTAAAGCGGTCTGACAGGTGCGGTGTATTTAGGGGAGTCACACCGTGGTGGCAGCCCCACCGAGTTGTCTACACGACCGGCCCTAAAAAGCCAAGGGATGAGCCTCCCAATTAATAGCTCGCAAACAAAACGCTAAAACCTTCTGCCTTAACTTCTGTTTCAAAATGTTCCTTTATCAGAAAGGAGGGAGGGAAGAACTTAATCTCCCTCGAGTCCTCTTCTGACTACACAGGTTATAAGTGTTCTCGTTCGCGATGCATGATTTGTCCAAAAATGAATTTATATACTGGTGTAAAAAGTACGATTACTAATGATATATACATGACTAACAAGAGAAATAATGATACATGTACAAGCACTTTCGTTGTTTATCTGATTACATGTACTGTTTGTGAAATGCAATATGTTGGAGAAACAAAACAGCGTTTGAAATCTAGAATGTCACAACATAGATACTCATTTTCTTCGAATCATCTCAATACGTTCCTCAGTAAGCATTTCAAAGAACCTTTTCACGATAAAGAATCATTCCGTATTGATATCCTAGATCATGCCACTAATAAAAGAGAATTATTAGAAAAAGAACTCATGTGGATTAAAGCGTTAAATACAGCGTATCCTCTAGGCTTAAATGACTCTATAAAGAACTTTGGTTATATATCTGAGAATATTGATCCATTAGATAAAAGAACACATCCATATTATACAATGCCGATGATTAATAATCACAGAAAGAATAGAGGTAGACGTAAGAAAAGAAGACGTAAACCATTGGCAAAATGTACAACACCAATAGACGAAATAGTTGCAGACATTACATTATTCGAATCCAGAGAATTATTCATTTATGGTAGATCGCTATCTCATCATCAACTAAGACAACTAGAATTATTCACTACAGATCAACGATTTTCATTATTAACTCATTACAATAAATATAAAATTTATTCGGTCATCTGTCCCCATTATTGGAAAAATCATAAAGAACCTTCAATACACAGAAGACCGAATGAAGTTGCTCTTCGAATACCATTCATAGGAAAATTTATGGATAGAATAGCATTATCAAATATTTTAAACTCACAAAAAATAAAAGATATATGGAAGGGAATTAAAATTGAGGATAATGACATACCGTACATTAGCACACGCTATACCCTTACAGAACCAACATCAAATATAATATGCAATTATGGAAAATTCTTACGAACATTAACTGCAGACGAAAAATATAAAATACTTAATAGAAACTGTAATTGCAGTGAGTTCAAAGAATTCGTTGATAAAACATACGGCCATGTTTGTACAGGAAATACTTCAATTATAAAGGAAGAATCACTACGAGAAATAATCAATAAAGGCACAAAATTTAGACTAGAAAATTATGTTAATAATAATGACATCATAAAAATAGTCAATAACGCCATTGAAGAAGTCGTTCAAAGAATTTTAAGAAAAACAAAGAAAAGTGACAAGCTTGGACTAGTAATTGGACTACTTCAAGAATACGCCATAAAGAAAATAATAAATAAAATAGAAAAATATAATAAACCGAAGTCAGAGCAATTTAATTTCAAAGGTTTGACAAGATTACAAAATAATTTTATAATAACAGCAGTCGATAAAGCATCTGGAAACTATGCCTTTACTTGCAAAAAACTATACCTTCTTTTTATGGAAAAAGAGCTAAATAATAAGAATAATGGTGAAAATACGTATGAACCAATTAATAGCTTTGATAAAGATGCAAAAATAAAAGAACATACACAATTTTTAAAGAACTTCAATCTACAACAAATCGAAAATGCTAGTTTACCACGTATTTACGGAATTCCAAAAATGCATAAGAATCCTATTAAGTTCAGGTTTATAACAGGAGCATATAACAGTAGCCTTAAACCAGTATCTATACAACTACAAAAGATACTAAAATTTTTACAAAATCATTTCAGAAGATATTGTAAAACAATAACTGGACATAATAAAATCAATAATTATTTTACCATTCAGAATTCGTTTAAAGTTATACATAATGTTCAATCAATCAATAACAAGAAAACTGAAATCTTTTGCGCCGATTTTGCATCCCTCTTTACGAATCTTCCTCATAAGATAGTACGCCAGAACATATTCTTCCTTATTGATCTTTTATTTAAAAATTCTAATTCAGATACATTGTAATTAAAGGAAATTATATCAGATACGACAAAACAAATAGCTCCATATCTGGCAAATCCTACCATAAAAATGATATAAAACTTATTTTGGAGTATATATTAAATAATAGCTACGCATACTATGGAGGAGTATATTATAAGCAAAATAAAGGCATTCCGCAGGGAAACAACGCTTCACCTCAGATAGCTGATCTTACGCTAGCATCGATGGAGTTCCAATATATACAGAAGAAAGTAAAAATGAATCATCCACTAGCGTACTCATTAAATAAGACATATAGATACATAGATGATCTTTTGCATATATCGGAGAATACCTCAAAGTTTATTGAAATGACGAAAGAAATGTACCATCCGTCCTTAACTTTAGAACAAACAAATAGTGAAGCTAATAAATGTGCATTTTTGGATCTCAGCATAGAATTGTCCAATGGAAGAGCGACTACTAAACTCTACAACAAGACGGATGACTACAGTTTTGAAGTCATTAGATATCCACACTATCACTCAAACATTCCAATGTATATTGGTTTGAACACATTATCGGGCGAAATACTTCGAGTTTATCGTAATTCATCTAATTTTGTCTGTTTTAAAGAAAGAGTTAAGTCATTATTTGAATATTTCTATAAAAGAGAATACCCATTCCACATTATTCGACCGCGAATCTACAAGGTTCTAAATAAAAACCCGGCAATTAGTTTAAAATATGGAAAAACAACAGCAGAACTATGTTTAAAAGTTTTAGATGAAGAGTAAAAACAAAGATCAAAGTTCATACATGCAAGCCAGGAACATAGGTAGAGAGGTAGATCACTAGTTATCCCACGCTCAACCAATCAATCTCTAGTACTCTCTAGTGCTCTCTCACTTCTCCACACTCTATCACACATACGACGCGCTCTCTCTCTACTTAGACATGGCAATCAAACGATCATTCCCTCATTATGTATCTTTGCTTTTATGTAAACAATATTAGTATTAGATTAGCTAAATCTCAATCAATTTTTAATCGTTCACTCTTTAACCTTATTAAGTTCTTCTTCTTTCCTTTGAAAAATCGTATTATTGAAAACTGCCCTGTGTGGGTCATCCTACTGATGAGGCCCATCCCACACGGGTCGGTCCAGTGTCTAGGACCAGGGCCGAAACACTGGATCGTTTTTTTATCTCTAGATAGTCAGTCTTTACATAGTTTCGTTTCTAACACAACCTACTTTAAAACCATTCTTTCATTACTTTAACTCTAGTTCTATCTCTTCCGCTCGAAGTTTCTTCGAATAAACCATCTCGAATGTTCCCTTCTCTCACATACACTTAAAACAAAACGAAAAAGCTGGTGTTTTAAGTTGCATCAAGTCATAAAGGCGAAAAATCGTTAATAAAATCAGTTTTCGATTCATATCTCAAAAATGATGGTTGTTGAGAATTCGAAGCACTAAGACAATTTTGTCAGGTTGGTCGAGTTACAGGGTTTAAAAATGCTAATGAGTACCTTAACATAAGTTTGAGCTGATTTACAACCGAAAATGTGATTTGAGAGAAAATTGCACAAAGTCCAGGACGACGATATACAGTATCACTATTGGGCGGACAGAGTTGGGTTAAATGATATATCAGTATACCCCAATTCGAGGACGGGGAATCCGAATCTGCAATAAAACTCTTATCCTTTAGAGAAAAATTTCGAGAAAAATCGCATTTTGTATGCAAAAAAAAGAGTTTTCATACAATAACACATGAAGAACAACATTTCCGACCATATCCTTAGTTGAGTTATTTGTAGAGGAGGTCATTTGGGACCGAATGAAAAAAAACTTTACACGGTTGCTCAAAAACGAAGCGAGTTACACTCATTTGAAGTTGACGGTAAAAAAATCGCATAATTATGCAAATTACGAAAAACAAAATTTCAAAATGTTGCTTTCGCACTCAGTTAGGCCTGCCTAACAACTATCAATAAAAAAGGAGGAAAATTATTTTTTTCTGTGCAAAAAGGTTTTTATTTTCATACACTTTTACAGGAGATCCGTGTTAAGATGATATAGGGTCATCTAGACTGATTCTTGGCATGGTACCAATGTTCACCAACCTCCAATATAGCGATATCCGTGTACAAATCGATCTTTTCATCTTCACAATCAACCATTTCCTTATCGCTCTCGGCATTTTCCCGTTCTTTATCTCGCTTACATTTCTTCAAAGATCAAATCACAAAAGATCAAAGATCAAAAATAGTGAAAACGAACGGCTTGTTTGAGTAGCACCAGAGCTGAGATGCTAGCAAATATGATCGTTAAGGCAAAGAAAAGGATGAGGAGGAAGAAAATCGATTCGGCGGTAGTCATTTGATCTGAAAACATCACATGTACCGGTTGGCAAAATAAATGCACACGGAAAGTTTAAAAATGAATTATATTTTCATTTTCTATTCAACTTGAATCTTATTTTGGCACAGGTTACTTGGTGTACAAGCTAAATCAATGAATGCCGGGAAAAAAAGCTTGTCTGACAATAGTGGCGTCTTAAGCTTAAGTCTTGACGATGACTATAACGTCACGACTCTCTGATAAACGGTTGCCCAACTTTATTGGATACAGTCCCATGTATGTAAGTCTTCTGTGCTTGAAATAAAATAAATAACAATAAAGATTTATCTGGTCTGACTATGAACTTGAAGCGATTGCAAAAATGGGACTACACCAGAAGCCCAGATCGCATCAAAGGGGGGGGAGAACCAGGGACGCATCAGATCAAAGATTAGTCTCTCGGTAACCATAGTTTAGCAATCCGAATCCCTAAACGGGGTTGTCCTACTATTCTGAGCATTCTGATTCCCTTAATCTCTTCAACAAACTAACTAAACTACACATCTTGCCATGGAAAAACCCGGAAAGTGTTTCAAAAAGATTAAAGATTAACTGTACGAAACATACACGGCGGAGTACTCATGGCTGATGAGAGGAAAACCGCCCACAAGAGGCGGTGAAGGACGGAATGAAGTGGAAATGAAAGAAATGAACCTCTTTGTGAAGATTTATTTAGCATTAATTATGACTATTATCTAATCGATTGAAAAAAATCGTTGCAATGCAATAAATATTGTACCATGGTAAAAAAAAATCTTTTATCGTACGCGTAATTGTAAGGACCACCATTTTAAGTCTTCTTGCGCAAATTTCTTACAAGTACAGTATCTCTTCTATCACTATCGCGGGAGTTCTTCAGGCAAACTCAAAGCTATCCTTCTTTAAAGGCACTCCCCGAGACAATTTTACTCTACACATTGGCTATTGAAAGAGCAAATAATGAATTTATAAGTCATGCAAATGTACGCAATACTAACTTGACGAACACTGTTTCGGCCATAGGTTCTAGACAGTGACTCTCTCTCTCTTAGATAAAGAAAGACTCATATTGTTTTACTGAACTATTTCAGCCTACTTTGAAAAAAAAACAAAATAACCACATAGAAGAACTAAAAAGTAAAAATACTGTATCGTGGGAATAAGAAGACTGTCGAAATTGAAAATATCTCGTTCCAGGTGATGTGATAATGCAAAATATTAGCCTCGTACGGGGCTCGAACCCGGGACATGCAGATTAAAAGTCTGACGCTCTACCAACTGAGCTAACGAGGCTACGTTAAAGACTAATGTAAAACATGTTCTGTAATTCCTGTTCAGCCTTATGGAAGATTATTATGGTTGTTCTGCTCAAAAGTTTCTGTTATTTAGCTAGTTTCTGCTTGTTTTCATAGCTTTTTATTTATCATCGGATGGAAATAATTTCATCATTCTTTTTTCTCCATTCCATTTTCCTGGAAATTTACGTAAAGGCAGCTTCATTTCTCAATAGGTGAAAAAATCGAACAGACACGTCTCATGCACATCTAACGACAATACAAAATATGGTACGTGCGCCGTAGCGACACTGTTTTTGGTTCGAACAGCAAAACCTGAAGCTTGATCATCTGCAATAGATATTGAAACTAATTTGGAATTCAGACAATCAAAGTTTTGTTTCCACACGAATTATACGTACTAAAACGTACAACTAGTCCGGAATGAAGGAAGGAATGAGACACTTAAGCTTCGATTCAGCACCGCCATCGCGAAGTTCAATCTGTCAATATATCTCATCTCGATTATTTCATAATAACTCCTTCTATGCAATCCGTGGTTTTTGTTTCTCTCAAAACAACCCAAGTATATTTGCTGAAATAATCAATAATGGTTAAAAGATATTTAGTACCTTTAAATCACTATCATTTAATTTGCGAGTCATCTGTTTATCATTGTTCATAAACATTGTTATCAAAACTTTCAGTTGTGAAATTCTTACGCGCTGACTTATGGAGTGTGTAAACATCTAGTTGGTTTAAATCATCCTTTAACTTCTTTTATAGGTTCTTTTGTTTGATTTTGTAGTTCATTGATACCACAATCCCTGTTTTTGAAGTGTCAGATTTCTTTCACGGATTATTTGGTTTATTCTTCAACACTATTGCCTTCAAATACGGCACCACCTTCATTTTCCTTCTTTCACTCATTGTTGTTTTACATTGTTCGCAATAAATATATTTCCACTTGCTCATGTTCTTACTATATTTTGTAATTATTTGGAGAAAAAATTTCAACGTAGGTTGTGTGTTGATTGCATTCGAAGAAGAATACTGAATTCGGAGTTCTAGGAATCTAAAACATGACAATTTTTAATCAATTAAATTAATACAGTAGTATTAATAGATGTACAAGAAGAAGTATGCGTGCTCTTTAAATGTAAATTGTTTTCTTTATTTATTATCGAATATCGAATATACACCATCTCAACATTTTACTATCGAAGGGGTGGAAACACTAACACTTGCGCAAACACACTCATCCTTGACGTCTCTTCAAGTCATAAAATTACGTAAACTTAGATAAAATAAAAGGACAGTATAAAAGGCGTGTTATCAAGATGGGTTTAGCCATTCCTTCACACCCTTGAGGGTATTACAATTCTTTCGATGCGTAAACTTGATCAGTTGCAGGATGTACTGTAAGACCATTGTGATTCTATCTGCCTGTATTATTGGAGCTTTCTCGCTGGAGTGAGTTACTTTTTTGCTTGTTCAGTTTCATTCAACATTCTCTCATCACGCTCCCAATTTCTAATTTATATTTACTAATACACAACTATCTATATTCGTGCATTTGCATGATCTATTTCAATGTTTCTATTATAATTATATTATTTTATTTTAGTTGTGCGTTTAAAGCCAAAGCGGATGACGCAAAGTTGAATGTCCACGATGGAGTGGACACATGTGAGAGCGGCGACAACTACTGCCTCAAGGTCTCTAAACAAACATTTTTGTTTATTTATTTATTTATTTATTTGTTTGTTTGTTTGTTTATCTATCAGTTTGAGCAATGAAGGGGCCAAGCAATATGTTGGTGAAGGAGTTCCGTCGATTTACGCAATTTACATCAACTAAATCAACATTGTTTTGCAGGTCGACTATAATGGAATCAGTGCGAAAGGATGCTCTAAAACGGCCCTAAAAATTGCACTTGGAGCTCTTCCGTTCATCACTTGTAAAGAGGTGATAGGGAATAGATTTTTAATTTTTTAATTTTTTAAATTTTTTAATTTTTAATTTTTTTGAATTTTAATGATATTGACCGTATAAAATACACTTGTTTATTTGGTACGAGAGTAGTCAACCGCTGCCACAATGAATTTCTATGTTTAGAGAGAGAGCAGCGGTGAGAGAGTAGGTAGATCAGAGAGAGCGAGGAAGGAAAGGAGGAAAGAGAGGAAGGGGAGTTAATCGATAGTTCTTCCTCTGTTTAGCAGCAGTAGCAATGCAATTATGCAAGTACATTTTATACGGACAATATTCAGGAATCGTGCAACGACGGTATTTGTTGCTGCAAAGGCAATATGTGCAATGGGGTCAGTGGAGCATCCGTCATGATGTCCCTTCTCTCCATTGGAGCAGCTGCACTTCTTCTGAAGAACTGAATTATTAAGAACGACACACCAAGCTAATTTGAAACTCTCCGCTCTGGCTCTCGCTTTCTTTGTCTACGAGAGAGTATTGCCAAAGCGGAGAGTTTCAAATTAGCTTGGGTGTGGCTTTAAGAACGACACAGGTCGGATCGGTGCCTGGAACCGAGCCGCTTATAGTCCGATTTTACGCAAATATTATTATTATTATTACAGTCATGCCTTAAATTCATTCTCATCTATTATTTTATTTTCTAAAAACGAATGATAAATACATTTCATAACGATGGGCAATAACAATAATTTCTTCTAACACAGTTCATCATATAGCTCACAATAATTTAACTTTAGAAAGCACATTATGTATAAAAATGAAATTGTTGTACAACTATCAAAAATATTCCTTATAAATCCAACGTATTGTAAAAGCACACCCTTGTCATTCGCCACTAATGATTGACAGGCCTCAATACGGGATGCACGGTGTTCCTGATGTGTTAGCTTTGATATTTGATCTTTGATCTTTGACAGTTGACCCTTGATTATTATATATTATAAATATAAACAAAAATCAATCAACTAAGGATTTGGCTTGCTATTAATCATCATTCTTTTGAGCGATCGTGAGGCAATCAATAGATTGAATAAATCAATCAACAATCTTCTTGTTATTCCTCTTCTTCTACAACTTCGTCTTATTTGCAACATCTTGCTCCTTGCCCCATTCAAACTCTTCCATTCATCCGTCTTCAACTGTATGCAATCTTTGAATTTCTTTAGGCATCCCTCTCTCTTCTCTTCTATTCTATTTTATAAATTTTCTCTGTGTATACTTGTTTTGGAAACTTTTTTATATATTTTGATAACGGAAAATCAAAAGATCGAAATGAAATTTGGAAATATTTCGATCTTCTGCTTTTCCTTCCTCAAGATATGCGAGAAAAAAATGATAGTGACTCTCGAATGTTTATGTAAATCCCTCTGAGACGACCACGTGATAAACGAGAAGTTAGTGGAGCAATCTCAACTATCCCATAAATCAGTGGCAAACTTTCGAAAATTCATGCAAGTTCATTAAATTCATTAAATTTTTCTGATTTTTGAGAATGTCACTCAATTTTCTTAAATTTGCCTAATTTGCCTACAACAAATCAAAAATCACGCTGATTGGTTTCATTGAAAAATCCACTTTTTGCTATACTTTAATAAGGTACTTTTTATATATATTGCTAATAAAATATATTAATTTACAAAATAAAGTTATTTTGTTAAATATTTTAAGAAAAACAGCTCATTTCTCATTGTTCTAGCCTTTTCGGCCCACACTTCATCCCACTCTCCCTTACAATTAGAGTACTATCTTGTTGATATCTCGAATCTTCCATCTACTTTGAGTAACATGTCTGATCCATCCCTTCTTCCTCATCTTCTTGTTGTTTCAAATCAAATCAAATCATTTATTTCCTGTATAAGAAAGAAAGGGATGGTATGGGATTCTTCCTATCATGTCTTTGTTCAATCCATGGTACTATCGATTTCTCTTGTTGTCATTGTTCTTTTTCATCGTTTATGACGACATTCTAGTGTTCGAAATGAGCAAACCAAATGCTATCGGTATCGATCTCGGTACCACGTACTCGTCCGTCGGAGTTTTCATGAACGGAAAGGTCGAGATCATCGCCAATGACCAAGGTTCGTCCGTCTTCCCCTTGCTTGTTTATCTGTTCGGAGGTTACCATCGATCAATGATGATTGGCTACCGTAACCTTTACCGCAACCCTTTTGACAGTCAGGGTTTC
Organism: Parapristionchus giblindavisi; assembly: GCA_943737045.1. Lineage (NCBI taxonomy): Eukaryota > Metazoa > Nematoda > Chromadorea > Rhabditida > Diplogasteridae > Parapristionchus > Parapristionchus giblindavisi. The sequence continues at coordinate 684,125 of CALSFV010000243.1, forward strand.
CACTTGGGAGCCAACACTCCAAAATTTATGCGACGAGCTCATGTCTCGCAGATGTAACGCCGCATTACTCTCATTACTCATTGTCACCTCAACTTTATCATTTCATAAACTTGCTTTTTATCCACTTACTACGCAGAAAAAATCCCCCAACATATACTTTTCAATCATAGCTAACAATAATAACATAACAAATATCAATAATTAATAATAATTAATAATAATAATAATAATAATAATAAATAATAATAATAATAATAATAATTAATAACAATAAGTAATAAATATATAAAATAACAAAGAAGTGAGACATGAACAAATGCATAATGAAATAAACCACAATGTTTCAGGAAACCGTACCAGTCCCTCATATATCGCCTTCACCGACACCGAATGTCTTATCGGAGAAGCTGCCAAGAACCAGATCGTCATGAACCCTCAGAATACCGTCTTCGGTAAGTAACGACACAGCGGTTCCGTTATGGTGTGCCAGAAAAAAATCTGAGCGAAGAAAAAAAAGAGGAATTACGTAAAAATGAGCGAGCGCAGATGATGAGAGTACACCATGGTACTGAAATTCAATAATTATACCGTTATACCGTGTGCTGGAGAAACGTCTGCTTCTTACAAGGGAATCCTTTCAGCTCGCGGAAACCAATCCAGATGAAAATTTGCACAGGCATTGTTGAAGACGATAGAAAATGATATGTGAAGTCGAAAAATGCAGCAGGGCAATACCCGAGCCGCAGCATCTATCCAAACTTGGTCAAACTTGGCGCGCATTCGCCGCCAACAATCTGAATTGATCGTCCCTATCTCTGAAGAAAGGTATCAACTTGATTGGTGAACGGAGTGGAAAGTGGCTCGTGCATTAAAGACAAAAAGATTCCGAAAGGATAACATCAACGCGATTGTACGAAGAAACTGTGCCACCAATAAGGTCTCTCTCATTGCTTCAGAATGCGGCGAATGCGCGCTAAGTTTGACCAAGTTTGGATAGATGCTGCGGCTTGGGTATTGCCCTGCTGCATTTTTCGACTTCACATATCATTTTCTATCGTCTTCAACAATGCCTGTGCAAATTTTCATCTGGATTAGTTTCCGCGAGCTGAAAGGATTCCCTTGTTAGAACAATATTGTAGTTTATTTCTCTAATATTTTACTGCACTTGTAAAATTTTTAAAAAAAAGTGAAATTCCGGGTTTTGGACAATTGTATAATATGTATATGGGCGGTCTAGAGTAGTGAAAGCTTCAGCGAATTACTAAACTCTTGGATTTTTTTCTATTTAGTCAATTTCAGATTGCAAACGTCTCATCGGTCGCAAATTCGACGACTCCAACGTCCAATCGGACTTGAAGCACTGGCCCTTCAAGGTTGATGCGCAATTTCAAAACTTTATGAAATCTTACATGGGAATGATGTGAACTCACATTTCCCGATTTTCACGAAAGTTGCAGGGAATACTAACTCGAATACGCTGATTCCAAATCTGCATTAAAAACCTGCGAAATGTTTTTCTGAAGCGAGTTATAGCCCGGAAAAAAAGCGATTTTTTTACTTTTCAAGCCATTTACAGCTGATTTTTCAGCTTTTTTTCTCCATTCAATGTGAATTTTATCGCTCTTCTCCTCTCTTATATTCTCGCTCAAATCCTAACTGCATCATTTTAAGGTGATATGATGTATTGCTGGTATTCCGGAAGGGGCTGGTTCGATTCCCCGGCAGTGAACTTCTTTTTCTGATTCATGGGTGAAAAAATTTTTTAAATGACAAAAGATCCCTCCGGAATACCAACAAAACATCGTAAGACTTGATCACGATGCAGCTTGGAGTGGAAAATTATGATTATGATCATATTGCTCAGGAAAATCAGCTGAACAATCATTTGAAACATAAAAAAATCACTTTTCGTCGGACTATAACTCGCTCCAGAAAAACATTTCGCAGGTTTTTAAAGCAGATTTGAAATCAGCGCAGTCGATTTACTAAACCCTGCAATTTTCGTGAAAATCGGGATATGTGAGTTCACACCATTCCCATGTTAGATATATTTCACAATTTCCGTAGGCAAAGTCCATGGAAATGTGAAGGTTGTTCTGAAAATAGTCGAGAGAAGGCTGAAGAACGTCCGCATGCTTATAGGGAGTGTAACCTCTCTCTCAATGGTCTCTTCGACGCGCAATGCTATCTCGTTTTTAGAGAACAGAGAAATAGTGTGCGCAATGAAGAGACCATTGAAAGAGTTTACTGGAATGAGGACAAGTGCTCTAGGTCATCTCAGCCGAGGATGGCAAGCCCAAGATTCAAGTTGACTACAAGGGAGAGAAGTCTCATCCATGGTTCTCACTAAGATGAAGGTACATTTTATTTACACCTTTTACCCCTTGTATTCTGTTTGTAGTCTGCTATCTAAATAGTGCAGTTGTTTTGCGGCGTTTCACAGTTTTCACGTCAACTTTAAGTAAATTTCAGAACATGTTGGGTCTCCAATGTCAAACCCTGATTTTCAATGGGGTTTGGTTTGGTTTATAACACATTTATCAAGAGTTGGCATAGACAAGGGCTTTGATGTGCATGGAATTCCAATTCTTGCACTTAGCTTTAGAAAGTTACATCCAACAGTCTTCCGAAAGAGGTCGCTCCATCTTGTGGGGGGTCTCCCTTTTCTCTCTCAAGCTCCTTGGCCATTGCTTGAATTTGTCTGTCATAAGTCAATGAAGATGCAGTAAGAAGTTACAGTAACCGTCCATCAATAATGATCTCATTTCTCCATTGCGCGGTCTAAATGTGATGTAAAATGTGTAAAAACCGACCCTGCCATTGCGGAATGCGAAGATAAAATAAAGAGTTGCTCTCTCAATTTTCGTACTCTCTCGTTCAAATCCTAACACAATTTAATATAATTATAAATATCTATAAAAGCTGTATTCCTTCTTCTTCGTTTCAGTTCAGCGCTCTCCCAGGAGAAGGCGGGGAGCACGGGCCCCATTGGACTGCCCTCCCTAAAATGGGAGGGCATGCCTCTCCCTAACAGGGGAGCAGTTCTGCAAATGCCGATCTTATGTAAATTACCCCGGGCCAAAAAACAGGACAGGTTCCGACTTCCGTACCCTTTTACAGTAATTTCATGGACCATCATTTACGCCGATGCATACATACAATTAGCAAAATGTGATGCGCCTTTACGTGGCGACGTTAACCCGCATATATATTGATTTCTTACAGGAGACCGCTGAGGCCTTCCTCGAAGTGAGTGTGAAGGACGCCATGATCACCGTCCCCGCCTACTTCAACAACGCACAGCGTCAGGCGACCAAGGATGCAGGAGCCATCGCTGGACTCAACGTCCTCCGTATCTTAAACGAGCCCCCCGCAGTCGCCCTGGCCTATGGTCTCGACAAAAAGCACAGGAAGAACGGTACGAATTTCTTTAAAGGGAGCGTAACCTCACTCAATGGTCTCTTCGAAGCTCAATTCTCTCTCGTTGTTAGAGAACAGAAAAATAGTGTGCGCAATGAAGAGACCATTGAGTGAGGCAACGCTCCCTTTAACAAAACTACCCTAGCCATCCCATATTTGTCGAAATATCAACTTGTTTTCAACTTATCAATGAAGCGATATATTTTTTTTATTTATCGATTATCGAGCAATTTGATTCCAAATTATCGATTAATATTTACAGCAATGTTCTCATCTTCGATCTTGGAGGTGGAACATTCGATGTGTCCATCCTCACCTTCGAGGACGGTACCTTTGAAGTCAGGGCCACCGCCGGAGACACTCATCTCGGAGGAGTGGACTTTGACAACCGCATGGTTGATCACTTTGTCGAAGAATTCAAGAGAAAACAACAGAAGGTATCACTTGCTCACTTGCTTTATCAATTTATCAGTTGCTTAGGCCTTAGTCTTCTGTCTGATTTACATTTAAAGGTAGACCCCAAATTTCACTCTCCGCATTGGCAATGCCCTCTCGTAGACAAAGAAAGCGAGATAGTATGGCCAGAGCGTAGAGTTTCAACTTAGCTTGGGGTGTCGCTTTAAAGTGTCCCAAAGCTTGTAACCCTTGCTCCTTACAGGATATCTCGTCCAATCCTCATCATCTTTGTCTTCTTCGCACTGCCTGTGAGCGTGCCAAGCGTACACTCTCTTCCTTCTCGCAGGCCTCGATCGAGATTGGCTTGGATGTTTCGACTTCAACGTCAACATCACTCGTGCCCACTTCGAACTGCTCTGCGCTGACATCTTCCGCGATATCATGAACCCCGTCGAAAAGGCGCTCAGGTACGGTAATAATAATAATGACAAAAATCATTAGCACGGGTCAGGGCTCGAACCCGCTCGATAGTTACTTCAACCGGACACTTACCATTGGACCACGGGTGCTAGTTTGCAGTAGAGTTGGCTAGTCGGGGGTTGCGGGCCCGCAATGGCTCGTAAAATCATTGCGGGCCCTCATCCTCGGAGGGAGGCGAGGGGGGGGGGGGGCGATTGCGGGCCCGCAATTTCATTCGGGCCCGCAATGGCATGCGGGTGCTAAATAGTTCGCATCGTCACTTCTATAATATATATAAGTGCGCGGGGTACACGCGACGGGTTTGAACGGGCGGCGGAGGCAGTGAGAATGGGCGTGTTCTCTATGCGGGCCCGCATCGCATTGCGGGCCCGCATCGCATTGCGGGCCCGCATCCCGCATCCCGAATAGCCAACTCTAGTTTGCAGGATATCTCCACCAATCCCCGTGGTAGATCTCTTCTTCTATCGTTTGCGGTTATTATTGATTTTTCCTAATTTTCAGAGACTCCAAGTTGGACAAGTCGTCCATACACGACATCGTTCTCGTCGGAGGCTCCACTCGTATTCCGAAGGTGCAGAAGCTCCTGTCCGACTTCTTCTCTGGCAAGGAGCTCAACAAGAGCCTCAATCCCGATGCGGCCGTCGCATACGGAGCTGCGGTCCAGGCTGCCATCATGTCAGGCGACAAGTCTGAAGCCATTCAGGGCCAGTTTCCAATCCTCGATGTCGCACCACTCTCGATCGATGCCGAACGCGCTGAAGGTGTTATGACACCACCGCTGATCAGGCGCAACACCACCATCCCCACGAAGACCGCGCACACCTTCACCACCTACGCAGACAACCAGACCGATGACTTCATCGAGGTGCGAATACTTGTTGAGGGAGCGTTACCTCACTTATTGGTTTCTTCATTGCGCACACTATTTCTCTGTTCTCTAGAAAGCGGGAGAGCAGTGCGCGTCGAAGATACCATTGAGTGAGGTTACGCTCCCTTTATTTTTATTTTTTTTTTTGCTTTTCGAAGAGAGTAATTATCGTTTGACTTTGTAGGTATACGAGGGTGAGCGTGCGATGACCAAGTACAACAACCTGCTCGGAGTCTTTAAGCTCTCCGGTATCCCTCCCGCGCCTCGTGGTGTTCCTCAGATTAAGGTTTGTGATTTCATTATTTATTTATTTATCATACACCCTATAAAAATGTGACGACATTTGAAATATCGATTGAATAAATAAATGAACAAGTGAATGGGGAAAGTGTGTAGTAGGAATTGGGGCGGAGAGTGCAGGGATTCTTGATCTTTGATATGAACTTTGTTCAGGTCATCGTCGACAATGACTTTGACGGTATCCTGAACGTGTCCGCTCAGTACACATTGACTGGAGAGCTGATTATGAGTAAGAGCACAATCACCAACGATGCCGAGAAGCTCGAGATTAAGGATAATTTCGAACTCTTCGAGAGCAGTTGTACTTCGAGAAAGTAGGAAGAAAAGAGTTACGGTGTTTTATCACGATATTTTCAAAATTCTCGGCAATTATCATGGAGGCCGAAGATGATCCCCAGGGTCCCGTTTCCAATACAGGTACAATAACTTATTTTTGCGAGCGGATCTTTTGCTTACAAAACCCGAAAATAGAATCTCCTTTGATGTTGGAGACTGATCTGCATGTCCTGTTGCTACTTGTTCATCACTAACATGTTCTCTTCCCACCAATTCTATCTGTACCCCAATTCAATCGTCCCTTAAGAAAACTGATGTCCTCAGCTAGGCTCAATCCATACTATTTCATTCCATTCATTATAATGTATATTATTCTTCATTTCTGTTTGTTTCACAACATTGTTAGTTCAAAGTGAATAATATATATATATATATATATATATATAATACTATCGATTTTTAAGGCATGAACAGGGCAAATAGAGCTGTAATATTTAATAGTTAATAGAGTTAATAGAGTTGGAATCATTCTCTTCAATAGGTATGATTTGCAGATGAGCCAATCCACCGAAATCTTCATACAGGGAATTTTCGGTATAAAGAATTACCGTTATTGACCGAACAAAATACTCTAGTTTATTTGGTACGAGAGTAGCCATCCACAGCCACAATGAATTTCTATGTTTTCTTGTTAAAGAGAGAGTCCAAACGATATAGTACATAGATCAGAGAAAACGCGAGGAGAGAAGGGAAGGTAAGGGCGTTGATCGATGGAATATTTCTGCGTTTAGCAGCTTAAAGAAAGGCAATTACTCAAGTGCATTTTATACGGACAATATTCAAGGCAGACGAAGTCCTGCCGTAGACCACAGCTAGGCTAGTCATAATTCCAAATATGTGCTACTTTGTCCAGTGGCCGTATGCAAGAACCGTTTACCAGGAAAATGTGACGTCATTAGCGTAGGCGGAGGCGTTTTCCAAAAATCCTCCGCCTACGCTAATGACGTCACATTTTCCTGGAAAACTGTTCTTGCATACGGCCACAGAATATTATCTGAATGAAGATATATGCATAGATCAAAAATCATAAATGAGCTCTAGCCCTTCTGTGCATCAAAACCGCGAAATTTCGGAATAAGTGCTGCAGAGGACGTAGTGATATAAAAATATATTTGGAATGCTTATGTAGTTTTTTTACACAATCGCCATTTTACGTATCAAGACATGAATGTTCTTTGTTTCGTCTTCCACCAACGCGGACTAGATAAATCACTGTGCAAACCGTGCATCGTCATGCGGCACTGAGGCTTGCTAAAATATAACACTATATCAAACCTGCACAATTCAAGTTTTATGGTAAAGGGGTTTAAAGCGATTTATGTTAGTCATTTATGACATTTAAGTTTAATAAAACGGTAGTGTTTAGTGCATTACAATTCAAGAATTCTTCTGTTTCATGTAAAATTAATAGGGTTTTTGAAAGCATTCAACATGAAAAGTGCTTGCTATTTAATGTCCTTAAATATAAGTAAGCAGTATTACACTTTTATCTTGGTGAGTAATTTAAAATTTCTGCTCAGTAAATCAAATTTTTTGTTGAGCGTTCTCTTTTATCGTATGAATGTGAAATAAGGTGAAAAAAATAATGAGGGAATTAATGATGATAAATATGTGATATACGGTATGAGAGAGGAAGGGTAGAAAAATAATAACACAATTCAATTTTTCTTTAAAAATGCGAGCCCATGATGAAAAGGTGAATACCGTAATCCTAGTCACGAATACGGTACCTAATCCCAACTTTTCTTGAGAAACTGCAGGTATTGCTCATCTTCAGTTAAAGCGCGCTTCTGACACGAACGTCCGTCTTTGGTACAAGAGTATCCTTTGGGACAACAACCGTGAGAGCAGCAGGTGGCCTGCAATATAATCGTCTTTGAAGGTAATCGAGAAACACATGAGAGCCAGACTGCATGCTTTGACAAGGGAACCGAGAACGTCGGGGACGATCAGTGCAACACAGGTCGACTAGGAACCTCTAGGGGGTCCCAGAATTGTTTTGAACTGTCTGTTTTGTTGTGAAAAATATCAGCATACCACCACGATTCTTGTTTATATCCTTGTTAACCCAATCTGTTTCCAGTTCCGTTACTCACGACTACTATATCGCAATCCAGAACAGGACTGGGATTTCCGGTTTTAATATTATCCGAATTTTCCGAAATTTTTATCAGAAAATTGCGATTTTCCGATTTTCCGAAAAAATTTTCCGGACAGCCCTGATCCAGACAACAAGACTTTGTGGAAAACAACGCTGTATCAACCGTTTCTACGTTCTCGCTTCATTCATTAATTTTAATCGTTGTATTCTGTTTTTTTTTCTCGGAAACGCATTAATATTTTTATAATAATAATTGATATGACTCCAATACCTCATCCATTGGACAACACGAGTGTTCGATCTGCCCATTCTGTTCATATTGTACACAACAAGTGTGTCCTCTTGAACATCCTCGATCGACTCCGCATTCCACCGGGCGCCTCTCTATCTATAATACTATTCAATTTTTAATTGTCTACAGCCTTTTCAAGACTTTAATTTCCGTACGCTATTATATTGTCTTATTCTCAATTTGCAGTGTTCATTCCCATGGAAAGTAAATGGTTAACAAATAATCTATTATTGTTAGTTTTTATGGTATTTGATCTTTGATTTTTGATCTTTTGATCCCCACCTCATTTTGGGTCATTCTCGGCTTGCTATTCCGGTAGTCAGTAGCTCGCTTGACGATCCGAGGAGTGGCCGGGAACTTGCGACTGGATTCGACACGCTTACTGCCGAAGATATCCTTAACCGAATAATATTGTCGCTTAATATCTCAGTGAAAAGTAACTAATTATTAATTTTGTTCTTTCATCTTTTGTCACAGATACGATCAATGGATCATCATAGAAGATTAATTATATTAGTTACGGTTTAAAGGGACACCCCAAGCTAATTTGAAACTCTCCGCTCTGGCCACACTCTCACGCTTTCTTTGTCTGCGAGAGAGTATTGCCAATGCGGAGAGTGAAATTAGCTTGGGGTGTGCCTTTAAAGACACACCCGAGATATTCTACTCTTCACTCTGTCATAGCTCTCTTTGAGACAAAGAAGGCCAGGTAAAGTATTACCAGCGCGGATAGTTAAATTATCTCGGTGTGTGCCATTACAAATTTGAGCCAAGACTCTGGTATTTTGCCACTTAAAGTCTACTTAAACTTTCCCACTTTAAGTAGACTTTAAGTAAACTTAAAGTGAGACGTAAGTCTACTTAAAGTGGTGTGGTATACTGTAATGCATTTCGTCAAATGTTCTTTCACTTAAACTTTACTTAAAGTCTACTTAAAGTCTGTGACGTAGTTTAAGTAGACTTTAAGTGGCAAAATACCAGAGGAGTAGTCGAATTGTAACTATCACCTTGTCGTGTCGCCAGCAGTAGTCTCCACTGCATCTGAAAAAGGTTTATGTCCTCAACTGTAAACTTTCTTCTCCTTATTTTTTCAATTTTATTTTTAAGGTTATTGATCTTTTAAAGAAGGAGACCCTTGAGTTGGCATGACTAACTCCCGCAAAGATTAACATGGGATAGAATGTTAATATTGTATGGAAAATAGCGTAAGTCACAATGGGAAAGTGAGAGGGTCAAGTATGCAAATCGGATAGACACTCCCTACTTGCCTCAAAAGTTTTACTTTCAATGCGCATAACAAGCTTCAAGCATATCATCACGCAATATGAAATATGTCGTTCGGTTCGTGTGATAAATCTGTATCATTCTACCCGAACAGTCTTGTTAAGAAGAAAACTCGAGGATCTCCATCTTTAAAGTTCCTTTGAATGCAAGTAAGCATTGCTCCAAAAACACTATGGATTGAGATCAACTCTTATAAAGGTAAGTTGGTTTTCCGGTGTATTGCATTGTTTCAAATGTTGAATTATTCTTTTCCAACTCACACAGTTCCGCTCGGGCAACAGTGGATATGGTCGAAGCAGCACGTCGCTTGAGAGAACGGACAGCAAGAGTAACGACCCGGTATGAGTTCGCAGCAGGTAGACGCTGGGAGTAGTACGAAGGTTATTCAAAATTTCTTTTCCAAATACTATGAAAAGCTAATTACGTAACAAAAAACTGTGTTACAAAAATAAACAAACTAAAAATATAAATATGGTATGTGTATTGATTTTATTAATTTTCACCTTCACCTCTCTTGTTTAAGATAAATAAATAAAAAAACTATGGATATGTAATACAATCACTATGCATTCAGAAGGCGTGATCAATTGATCTCTCATCTGCCCGCCCCCATCCCCATCCACCTCTCATTTAATAATTTTAATCTGTCACATATTTTTCTCGCGCTCGAACACTTTGTGCATGTTGAAACACCCTTGCGGTGTACGATAAATAAATAAAATTAAAAAAATACTCTCACCTAAAGGGCATACGCTGAGTCCGTCGGGACATATCGTATTCTCCGTATCTTCCTCGTCGTCTTCATTACTTTCTATCGCATGATGCTTCCCATGCATACGAGTGATTTCTCCCTAATTATGAATTATTAAATTAAATTATTATTATTAAAGCAATCTTTATCGAGAATGGCTAACAAGGGAATGGTCTCAATTCGGCCTGACCTTATGAGATGTCAATAGTGTGACTAAAATTAGTTATATATGCCGATCGTAAATCCGTTTATAGACAGTGCCTAATCGACCTGACCTTCGAGAAAATCGATCTTGAAATATGCTTTTCTTGGCCGGCTGGTCGATTCGAAAGTTCGCATGGTATCCTAACTAAATTATCCCGATGGGTTCATTAGTTCATCTATCAGCCATCCAGACATCTGCTTTCATAGTGTAGTGGATAAGGTGCCCGCGTTCACTTTTGATTGCCACGGGTTCGATCCCCTTTGAAGCAATTTTCTTTTGCTGATTTTTATCTTGTCGAAAGATTGAAATATTTTGCTGTGATTATGAAAACCAGAAAAGAAAATGGGAAAGCAGGAAAAGGGAAAGCAAGCCCATAGGGATATTTTAGTGTAGGAGACAGCATGAACTTTCGAATCAACCCAGAGAGCCAAATTTTAATATCGATTTTCTCGAAGGTCGGGTCGATTAGGCACTGTCTAAAAATGGTTTTGCGATCAGCATATATAACTAATTTTAGTAGCACTATTGACATCTCATAAGGCCAGGCCGAATTGAGACTATTCCCTTGTAAGCAGTGTTGCCATTGAATCTGGAGTGTCAAAAATATAGTGAATATGCGGATATTATTATTAATTGTCATGTTTTTGGAAAGCAATTTCTACCTAGATCAAGAATAAAACCATGACGCAGCCTCCACCCTAATGTTCCCAGTTCATTTGGCTAAATTCCATGTCATACCGTAATCGTGTCAAGCAGTGGAACTCCATCACTCCTATATTGCTGTTTTCACCTTCATTATTCATGTTCTGACTAATGGATAAACAATGAAATCTATACACTATAAATAAAGCACAATAGTGATGGCGTTTGTTCAGACCACGCCCACTTTTCTCTCTTTCTCTTTCAATGTAGTGCTCAGCGTACACCAGACGGGTTTGGTGCGCGATGGAACTCATCCGCGGTGGGCGGGGCTTAGTCGGTGTCCAACTCTCTCTCTAATCTCTCTCTCTCTCTCTCTCTCTCTCTCTCTCTCTCTCTCTTTCTTTCTTTCTTTCTTTCTTTCTTTCTTTATTCCATCTTAAAACGCGTTCTTCGTAAGAGCGGAGGGGGCATGGCACAATGCTTCAAAATCATCCGAGGCTACTCATATTTGATGGTTGGAGTCCCTAGGGGCCGTATACACTTCAGTCAAAAAATTGACCAAAATTATCGATTTTTGATCTACCAAAAGTCGAAAAATCAAAGTGTGATTTCCACAGCATGTTACATACCATTCGATAGAGGATCCAAAGTTATATAAGAATGCCAAGTCTCATAAGATTTCATTGCTCCAGGTTCGAGAAATACCCGATTTTCCGAATTTTGACAAGATTTTTTTGTTTTGATCTCATGGCTTATGGCGCACTAAAAAATAGTGGAAAACGGAAAATGGCGACTTTCCGGGGTCTAAAAAAGTACACTGGAAAACCGAAAATGGAAACTCGAAATTTGAATTCGCGGGCGCGAATAAGGAGCGGGAATTCAAATTCTGACTTTCTAACTGCGATTTTCAGCGGTTGTAAAACTTATATAAAGCAGAAATTTCATTTTTCGACCTTTATTAAGCGTAGGAACTTGAATTCCTACTTAACATCCTTTTTATACCGCAGAAAACCGCATTTGGATAGCCAGAATTTGAATTCCCGCACCTTTTTTCGCGCCCGCGAATTCAAATTTTCGAGTTTCCAGGTGCTTTTTAGACCCTAGAAAGTCGCCATTTTCCGTTTTCCACTATTTTTTAGTGCGCCATTACTATGTTACCATTATTTCCAGGGACTGAATTTTTCGATATGTTATGTAAAAATGAATGGGCTATCCGAATATCACACTTATTTGTACCAAAAACCAGCCAGGCATAGTGATATCACCAGTCATAGTGGTCAGTTTTAACGCCAAACCCCGACGCGGGTTCGAATCCGGGCACAGACATGAATTTTTGCATATTTTTATTCGGCTCAAATTTGACTTTAAATTATACTTTCATGTGTTTTACCTTATTTTCATTAATTTATTGTATGAAATAACCATCAACATTATCAGAAATACTAAAAAAATCGTATAACTTATTTAATATCGGGAAAAAGTCATGGGACGAGCGAAAATAAAGGTTTTCCGACAGTGTCACTTCTTTAAAATGCAGTATTTTCTTTCTTGTGATAAAATAAGATCAATCTACGCGTGAACTCTTCAAATCTCGGTAATCGTAAATTGTTTGAAAAATTGTTGACAAAGATCAAAGTTCAAAGATCAGAGACCAAAGTTCAGCAATAGAGTAAATACTTTTGTGAACATTTTCAGCATATATCGGAGCTTTAAAATGAAAGATTTCATCAATACAAACGTTGGGACGAAACCACTGCAAAAGAAAAAGCCTAAGTCTAACCGTAGACGCTGAAATCCAGTAGACCTCATAAGAAAGTGCTGCGGGTCTGAAAAGAATCATAACCAAATCAAACTCAGCGAAATCTTTATTTGATAATCCATCTGCGGAAGAACCATAATTTTAAAACGCGTTCCCTCTGAACGGTAGGGTCTCAAAATCCGTTCTTCCAACAAATTTTTTTAAATGTTCTGAGAGAGCTATGACTACTAGAGGTGGTGAGTCGAAAACAGCAACGCCTTTAGAAACGGGCGAGAAATGAGTCTAGTTTCTGCAAATGCTAATTACCCTAGCGAAACCGGGGCGAAACGACCTCTCATCGACTCTCGTTTCGGCTTCATTCAAATTCACCCAGTGAGACAGTCTGTTCCGGCTCGTTCCGGTTGAAAAATAAGTGAAAAAAATGGAAAAATAAGTGAAGATGGGCAGTAGGGTTGAAAAACACGCAAACTATAAATTGTGATCGATTTGGTTGACCTCATAAGAAAGTGCTGCGGGTCTGAAAAGAATCATAACCAAATCAAACTCAGCGAAATCTTTATTTGATAATCCATCTGCGGAAGAACCATAATTTTAAAACGCGTTCCCTCTGAACGGTAGGGTCTCAAAATCCGTTCTTCCAACAAATTTTTTTAAATGTTCTGAGGGAGCTATGACTACTAGAGGTGGTGAGTCGAAAACAGCAACGCCTTTAGAAACGGGCGAGAAATGAGTCTAGTTTCTGCAAATGCTAATTACCCTAGCGAAACCGGGGCGAAACGACCTCTCATCGACTCTCGTTTCGGCTTCATTCAAATTCACCCAGTGAGACAGTCTGTTCCGGCTCGTTCCGGTTGAAAAATAAGTGAAAAAAATGGAAAAATAAGTGAAGATGGGCAGTAGGGTTGAAAAACACGCAAACTATAAATTGTGATCGATTTGGTTGTTTTCCCCGCAAAAAAACGCACTCAAAATCACATTTGAATGAACCGGGACGGAATCGGAACGGGCGAGAATCACTCTCGAGCCGGCTGGAGGAGATTAGCATGTCTAGAGTTTCGGCTGGGGGGGGGGGAGATAATCCCATTATCTCAACCGAAATTCCGCTATCCGTTTCGTTTCGTTACCTCTAATGACTACCATAATGTATATAAACATCACTCGCATCTAGCATCATTTTGGCACTTAGAATTAAGCGCATCTACAAGAGGAGTATTAAATTTTAGGTATTAAAATTTCCTTGAGCTGGCATGGCTGTCTCCCGCCACTATAAGCATGTCGAACATTGTTTATTATAAGGTAATTGGCGTATGGGACAATGAGAAAATGAGAGAACCTGGTGTGCAAATCGGATGGGAATTCTCTATCACAAGAAAGAAAATACTGCATTTTAAAGAAGTGACACTGTCGAAAAACCTTTATTTTCGCTCGTCCCATGACTTTTTCCCGATATTAAATAAGTTATACGATTTTTTGTATTTCTGATAATGTTGATGGTTATTTCATACAATAAATTAATGAAAACAAGGTAAAACACATGAAATTATAATTTAAAGTCAAATTTGAGCCAAATAAAAATTTGCAAAAATTCATGTCTGTGCCCGGATTCGAACCCGCGTCGGGGTTTGGGCGTTAAAACTGGCCACTATGACTGGCGATATCACTATGCCTGGCTGGTTTTTGGTACAAATAAGTGCGATATTAGGATTTATGCATAACATATCGAAAAATTCAGTCCCTGGAAATAATGGTAACATAGTAAGCCATGAGATCAAAACAAAAAAATCTTGCCAAAATTCGGAAAATCGGGTATTTCTCGAACATGGAGCTATGAAATCTTATGAGACTTGGCATTCTTATATAACTTTGGATCTTCTATCGAATGGTATGTAACATGCTATAGAATTCACACTTTTATTTTTCGACTTTTGGTAGATCAAAAATCAATAATTTTGATCAATTTTTTGACTGAAGTGTATACGGCCCCTAGGGACTCCAACCATCAAATATGAGTCGCCTCGGATGATTTTGAAGCATTGTGCCATGCCCCCGATGCCGCCCCTCCGCTGTAAGGGAGAATGCGTTTTAATATGCATAACAAGAAAAATAAGGACATAAAGGGAGTGATGGATGTCCGTCGCTAATGTAGCGATATCGGTGAGGGTTCTTGGGTACAGTGGCAGTTTGGGAGCTATGGGCGAATCTTAGAAGAAGGTATAATTATATCTGGGGAGATCTTAACTAGCCCTGCACGGAAAGGGGATGGTGGGGATTTAACTAATTCGATGGGTGAAGAGTTCCATATATCTATTGCTCTAGATGCACAGGTAGATAATGTAGAATTAATACGATAAGGGAGAGATATACGGTAAGGATGGGAGAATCTGTGATCGCGGTTAAGAGGTGATACAA
The DNA here is from genome assembly GCA_943737045.1 of Parapristionchus giblindavisi. Classification (NCBI taxonomy): domain Eukaryota; kingdom Metazoa; phylum Nematoda; class Chromadorea; order Rhabditida; family Diplogasteridae; genus Parapristionchus; species Parapristionchus giblindavisi. Next base: position 699,368 of record CALSFV010000243.1, read on the forward strand.
CAACAAGGTTTGAATAGTCGTACTCGTAATGGCCATGAATGGTACTATGGATAAATTGCAAATCTCTAATAAATCGTCGATATTCAAGGGTCGGCAGATTCAGGTAAAAATTTCTATCGAAATGATTGGATATGGGCAATTTGCAACGGAAAAACAGCCTACGAGAAAAATTTCTCTGGACATCTTCAAGAGTATTGGTCAATAATTTGGAGGTAGGATTGAAAATGATAGGCGACGATTCAAGGAGGGGACGAATATAAACACAATATGCTTTGACGAATAATTGAGGTGAGTTAGAATAGATGGATTTGAACATCATATTAATCATGGTACGGGCCTTATTAGAGATTACTCTCTCTCTCTCTCTCTCTCTCTCTCTCTCTCTCTCTCTCTCTCCCCCTATCTCCCCCCTCTCTCACAATCAGCTCCGACTTGGCGGAGCCCACGGCTGGTAATAAATAATAAATACCCGTGACGAAGTGCAAGTTTTCTTTTCCACATCACACGTTGATCCAGAAGGACAGCATGACTTGCCATCCTGGCAGCAGATCGCGTCGGTAAGTGGGCAACAACCGTACTTTCCTGATATGGTCGACGTTTATCCTATTTTTCTGCGTTTTTTTTTCGGCTGACAATGAGATATTTGTGCAAATCTTACGAAACGTTTTTTTGTTCTTTTCGTGAATCTTTTACGAGAAGTAAACAGAAGACAATGAAAAGTTGGGGGGGGGGTGGTATTTTTTTTGCCATTTGAATACATTAGGTGAACATTTTCTATACATTCAAACTTTTCTGAAGATTTTGAATCCCACCTGAGGGTAAATGACAGCATGTTGCTGTATCCGGACAAATATATCTTTCGTCACATTGCTTAGCTGCCTACAAAAACAATTTAGCTACTGATAGCTGATTACTTTTTCATAATTAAACAATGTTTAGATTTGTTACCGTATACACCGCAAGCACCAGCAGGATCGCGGATCGGATATACATCTGAAACATTTTAGTATAATAATATAATAATAGTATTATATTTAATGATCAAAAAGCAAAGATAGATCGGGTTGGTTCCGCATTAGGGTTACCGAAATCGCTCCAAACCGTCCCTCGTTACCCGAGGAAAAAGATCGAGGAAAAAACCGTTTCAAACCGAAGTCGGTCGATTCACCCTTTGGCGGTTAACCGTCCAAATTGATCTTATTCTACACATCTACTGATCTACCATGGAGAATGGTCCATTTATATCAACTGATAACAACCGTTTTGATAACGTGCGTTTCGTTTTGCTGATATTGCTCACAACACGGGCACATTCTCTTTTCGGATTACCTTCCATCATTTGTTTACCCATGTGATAAGAGATTTTGATTTCCTATTTATTAAAGTTTTATTATGAGAAAAAATCTTAATAAAATAATTTTGTTCATACTCATTAGCCTATGAATTGTGGTTGACAAGGTCGATGTATATAATATACAGATGAACCTAATAAAATGTTCTTGAGTACCGACGTATTCCTTTAAATATTTCAAATTCTTTATCAATCGCTTGTTATTGTATTATTGTCCTGCGTCCCTCACCATTCCATGTGTAAACAAAAGAAGTGATTTCGAAATAAATAAAAAATAGAATTTCGATTTATCAAGAAAATTTATTCATTTCAGATCATTAGCAGGGAGCGATGTATGTACTTCTTCTCCCGTATCATTCTGCCACTATCATTCTGTCATTCATTCTATCTGTCAATTGAACATGACAGCAAAGATGTCACTTGAAACGTCGTGAACTGATATGACAGGAGATGACAGACATCTGTCAATTGCAGCTGCAGTTTTATTAAAGACATTTTTTTCAATTCGTACTCATAAATAACAATCAGCGCTATATTTTCAGATGCTCAAGAGGTCGTTATGATATTATTACATTCCGAGCTTCGTAATCTATTTTGTTTCTTGAAAAAATGCGCTTAATAATCAAATTGTTTTCAAGCGTTTTCATTTTATATTTTTCATATTTCTTTCCAGGAATTAATCAGAACTGTAAAGATCATGCGTGGACGGAAAATGATCCTCTCCTCATCATTTATTAATAAGTTTCTGCATAATTTAGCATTTCACGTTCTTCAAAAGGCAATGGCTATTGTTGTTGAGGAGGGGTGAAATTTGAATCGCACCCCCTCATGCTGTACTAGAAAACGAATACATCTCATAAATCTCCTGAACTGGCTCTAGCTAACTTCTCTTTGCATAACAATTGTCTAACAGTCTTACAATTTTAATGAGTACACATTCTAAATTAAATTATTCATAATTCCTGCGATAGCATGAGAGATGCAGCCAGTGAGGGATCGGCTTTCGGCCCTTGGTTAAAGGAAACTACTCTCATGTCTAACAAATCAGAGATCCATTGACTTGAACTGTACCGATGAGACCCTGTGAATCCTGAACACGATATGTAGCTAATTAACGGCATCAAGATATTTCCTGCGTCACGATTTAAATATATCGCCGCTATTCCTGGTATGACCATTTCCCTATGCATGATTTTCATCGGACCGTGACCCTCCTCTTTTGAAAGCTGCCCCAATGAATTGGTGACTTCCGCTCGTTCAAACTTCATTTCCAGGATATGTCAGCGTCATTGATCTTTCAGGCTTCAAACTAGAGACATCTCTGAGGGGTTGATATTCTGTCAAATCTTTATTAGCTAAAATCTTTGTTTGCATATTGTTATTTGTGAGTACTAGTGATATACATGTCCGAAACAACGCATCTTTTTTTAAATCTTATTTTTACCTTACTTTTGATGTTTCCGAATCCAGATTGTTGTACATTTTTCAATTGTCCACGTGCTTTATTCATAGTGACAACAACCGAACATGGAGTATCCAAAGATGACATAACCAGTGGTTATTAACCACCTGTCCCTTGTAATACGCTCGACCGTCCGTAGTATTCACTGGCTCAATGTACTGCAGTCCATTACTTATCATTTGTCCCTTTCGCGTGAGAGACGCTAAAGATTTGCATAGACAAAAAAAGATAAAAGACACATTAAAATAAACACCCTTTGAAGTGACTTTTCGCTTAAAAACATTCTTTTAAACGTATTTATAGTTTGATTCACTCACTATTATAGGCCACGTTCCTGGCAGAACGGAAGTCATGCTGGTAAACACATTCAAAATGGTCAAAAAGACTTCAAATGTCAAATGTTAGCCAACAAATTATCAAACCTGCTCAGTCGGAGCGTAACCATAACTATTCTCGACTTCGTTCCATTGATATTTCAACTTTTTGCACCTTGCTCATCTGCATTTTGAAAAGAGAAGTCATTATGTTGCACAAGTACATTTCATGGGTCAAGAAGTGTTTTTTCTCTCTCATTTCTTCAATATGTCTTTGTCCATGGTCTAAAAATAAAACATTCGAAAAAATTGTCCTTATAGTTTCCGATATCCCTTTTGCCCTTCTCCAAAACCAACTTCTGAAACCTAAGAACTTAAATAAAACTCTGAACATAGCCCCTTTAGTTTCGTTAAACACACATACTCTTGTTTTCCGAGAGGCCCTGCCATTATCCTCGAAGGTAGTGCATATGGGCTGTCTCTATCGTGAGTGTGTCCCATAACATCATCGTCACTATTGGACTTGTCTTTATGAGACTTGCATCCGACGACATCTTGTTCAAAATGCATAAACTTTTCCTTCGCCCCTCCACTACGCTTTTCACGCCTTCCCGACTAGAGACTATACCCCCCCCCCCCCCTATTCACCCGCCTGCCTTTGTTCGAACTTTATTTTCCCTCGTTTTTCGTTCCGTGTTTTGTTCAGGAAGATTATTGACAAATACGAGTATAGGCTAATTCCAGCAAGTTTCGAGTTTCACGAATCTGTGTAAATATCAATTAATTAGTGTCTTGTCGATGAACTTCTGAAATGAATAAAATAGTAGTTAGTCGAAAATTTTGTGCACACAAGTTGTAGAACAACAAAAATGGATTTTGAATTTCTGAAACGAAAATTTTCCTAACAGAAACATAAGATATACTATGTACACTGTCATTTTTGTGTTTTCTTGGTCGGGGTAAACAAGCCATATCCACCTCCCTGAATTCCCCTTTAATGCCTTTAACTCCTTCAATATCGATCCTGTCATAACCATTCAAATGCACTCAGATTACTCGAACCTGAATTGGACGCAGAACAGATTTACTCATTAGCACTCGCCCTCATTGTCCTTTAAGTCACACCCCAGGCTTTTTTACTCTCCACTCTGTCGTAGATAAAAAAAACAAATGAGAGTGCATTGCCAGAGCGGAGGTTTTCGAATAAGCTCGGGATGCACCTTTTAAGACAAAAATAAATGCATAGGGCTCTAGAGACATATTTGAATAAGTTGAATAAAATTGGTAGAATCGCTTCGTAAAAGTGTCAGCACACCGCATTTTCGCCTTTTCAATATAAGGCCAAACTAAGATAAGGATGGCTCAATGTTGACAAAAATTCTAATAATTGTTTTCCACCTCGCCGTGCTCCAAGTTAATACGGTGTCTATTGTCCAGTGCATGGCGCGACCTCAGCAAGCACCCACGACGTACGACGTTGCGCACATTGAAGTAGCGTTAGTCCTGAGGAAAATGCTGCAGCTTCAGTCGTATTTTCTGTAACTTTGTTGTCTCTAACTTCCAACTATTGTTTGACGCTTGCATGAAACGATAATTTACTCATTAGTCACTGTTTTGTATATTCCAATCATCATTTGCCTGTCTTTTTGTCTCACAATCAGTTGATTGATTTCTGGTCTCTTAACAAGATCGTTTGGACAAATAAACGGTCGTTCGCTTACGTGCAATGCTCACAAGTTGCAGTATTCTATCATTCGCAACTACAGTCAGGCTATTTGTTGCACCGAATCAAGCACTTTTATGCTTATACAAATGGAAATATCCGAGTACGAATGAGCCAAAGATTCGTTGAATCAATTGAGAATTCTACATAATATTTGATTTGACCATAGCTATCATATTTCGCATACGCACAATATCCGTCAGTTCTATCGGATAACGATCACGCTGAAGAAAAAAACATTTTTTCCCAAATGGCGTTTTGGGCGTTACTTGACACCTCACAGTTTTTTAACGGATGATTAAGATTTTTAAACATAACTGTTTAAAGGTGGACTCCCGCGAATATTTTCGTGAACAAACTGTGAAGACAGAATGATAGCAAAAGTTATTCTACATACCATACACTATTTATTTTATGTTAATTCAGCTTATTGATCGCTAGAATCATGAATGAATCATGCTCTCAAACTCAGGCAAAGGCGCGCTTTTTGAAAATAGGAAAGTTCGGCAACAGGATTCGAACCCGCGACCATGCGCTTTGTAGTCAGAAGTTTTACCACTACGCTAAGGGAGCATTGAGTAGACTCCCTGTCTTCTTGCATATCACTAGACACTTGCATAAGCGAAATGTAAGAGATTTGCATGATCATTCGCGGGTCTCCACCTTTAATCTAATTTTGCAAATTTACCTGGCGATAACTCGGTTGTGTATTACTAAAATCATTATTCAAAATAGTGCCTATCTTGGTTCGCATCTCGGAAGTCTAGGACTACTTCAAAGGAGATAATGGGTATATTTTTCCTGCATCAGAAGCAGAAATCGCTGATCCTTGGCTTCTTGTTCTTTTGTCCTCCGGCACTTCCTTCTATTATGTAGAGGTAGAGGAAGGGAGAGGTAGAGGGAGAGGTAGAGGTAGAGGAAGGGAGAAGGAGAGGGAGAGGGAGAGGGAGAGGGAGAGGGAGAGGGAGAGGGAGAGGGAGAGGGAGAGGAGAGGGAGAGGGAGAGGGAGAGGGAGAGGGAGAGGGAGAGGGAGAGGGAGAGGGAGAGGGAGAGGGAGAGGGAGAGGGAGAGGGAGAGGGAGAGGGAGAGGGAGAGGGAGAGGGAGAGGGAGAGGGAGAGGGAGAGGGAGAGGGAGAGGGAGAGGGAGAGGGAGAGGGAGAGGGAGAGGGAGAGGGAGAGGGAGAGGGAGAGGGAGAGGGAGAGGGAGAGGAGAGGGAGAGGGAGAGGGAGAGGGAGAGGGAGAGGGAGAGGGAGAGGGAGAGGGAGAGAGGTAGACAAAGAGGAAAGGAGATGAAGACGTAGAGGATATGGTGAGAGATATGAAGAATGAGAGAATCCTTCACCATGTAACTCTACGTCTACAAAACATCAAGTACGTTATAAATTTACTTTGACGTCTGAAGTATACCTATAGGCAGTAAGTAACTGCACCTATTTTACATGCACACTATCATGCCTAAATAGCTAAATAAACACCCCGCGTTAATTTTCAACTCACTGTTCTATTTACACACTGACACAAGAAACTCAGGGGGGGGGGGGGGGAATTCAACAAGAAACTCAGGGGAATTCCTTTCACCGGGGGGGGGGGGATATCTTCACCACTGTTCCCCGTAAAAATAGATACTCTACCCAGTAGTCTCTCCCATACAAGAAAGAAACGCCACTGGGGTAGGATAACGTCTAGCAGAAAACCAACCAAAACACAGAAAAAAAACACAAACACATATAGTGGCTCTCAGATTTCATCCATAGATATGTGTTCTTGTTCTACTTTTTAGCTTCTACCTCTCCTTTTTCTCTCCCTCTGCCTTTCTCTCCCTCTCCCTTTCTCTCCCTCTGCCTTTGTTCCCCCTCCTCTAATATATTCCCATTCATATCCTCCTCACAGTATTACACAGAATACCATTGGATTTTCCTGATTGGATTTCTTTTGGACAGGCTTATGAGCACCCGAAGCTTATTAGTACCCAAAGACCATTAGCAACATCCATTCACACTTAATCCTATTATGAGGCCTGCTCTGAATTACAGTAATAGCACGAATTGTTAAAGCTTATTCCGGTTCCGTCCAGTTTCTTGCTATTATTCATTGTAATTTTGCATTGTAAACACTTTATTTAGATCAACCATGCGATAGGTCCAGATCTGTAGTGAAAAGGAGACGGTCATTTCCACTTTAAAAAATCATTCAATGCGTTCCGTGCAATACGAAAGATATGAACTATCCTTAGGGGAACTATTCTTAGTTCTGCTAGACAGTGTCCGGCCTAAACATAGCCTCCTTGCCTAACTTTAATTTAAAGAGAAATTAATATATAACAATACGTGCAAGATATAGCGCCTCACATATTATATCTGACTATGAGCAAACTTTTTCACATATTTCTAGCGTTTTTTGTTAGCCTCCCTTTTTTGCCTTTAAATTATGTTTTGTGCCCCATTTTACATGCAGTTTAATGAAACGCTCAAGTTGATTTTTGAAATGAATGTTGTAGTGCTCGGAACGAGAGTAACGCACAGTTCAAAAGTTGTGGAAAGATAAGGAAAACTCTTCTCTTTCCAAGCACTCTCTCGCCTATTTTTCTTTTCTTTTCGTGACTTTCGAAAAGCAAATCAAGCAACCAGAACCTCTCTCTCGTGGCATGGTGCCAAAAGCATGATAGCTGTTCTAGTTGAGTTGAAATGGTTGTTCTCTTCAATACAATTGCCATTGAATGTGCTTTTTCTGTTATGTAACTACCATTCTACCGCCACATGTGAAAATCTTTTTTATTGAAAGTACATTGTGAATGTATTAGGTGACGACATAAGTAACGCTCGTTTTTTAGTCCCAACTTCAGTCGCATAGTTCTTGCTCTGTTGTTATTGCCAGCATCCATGCTGTTTATACTAGATAGGCTGTCCATCGAATATCCTGCGGTTGTTTTCGATTCAGTTCCCGCGCGTCCTCCAGGCGAGAAACCCGCACGATTTCGCCCCCGATGGAATTCACATTCGCAACGTTATTTTATTCCTCTTCCTCTCGGGCTCGAAACGCCGTGACTTACAACCTCGCCTAGCAGAGGTGTACCCCTCACATGTGCCTCACGTAACACCGATGAGAAAGTGGGTCGTCAAATTTGAGAAACAGGACTTTTTCATCGAAGATAAAGACCAACCCGGTTGCCCTGTGGAAGTGGTCCTCGATCGATTGCTCTAAGAGGTAGATGCTGACCCGTATCCCGATACCGGTGATATTGCAATGGCACTTGGGGTCAACCAGAGCACTGTGGTACATGGCATTCACACACTCGGAAATAAGTGAAAATAGGGAAGATGTCTACCCCACGTCCTAGCCGACTACGACAAGGATCGCCGAATGGACATGGCAAAGAATCTTCTCACTCTACGTTGCCGGCTTGGTTGGTTGGTCAACGTTATAACCGGTGATGAAAAGTGGGTGCTCTACGATTACGAAGAACCAAGGAGACTGTGGTTCGGTTAGCGCGAATAGCCAGCAGATGTCCCCAAACCCGATTTTCACAACAAAAAGTGATGCTATGCATCTGGTGGATGGTACGTGAAGTCGAGTACTGGAAACTCCTCCCCGAGGGTACGACTACCACGACACATGTCTACACTCTCCAGCTGCGGAAGCTAAGACTCCACCTCGAACAATCACGCGGGAAGGACACTCAGATTTAATTTCAACATGACAATGCTCGACATCATACCAAAAGAACGACCCAGGTTGAACTAACGAGATATGGCTGAATTGTATTCCACCACCCTCCGTACTCACCCGACCTTGCCGACTATGGTTGCCATCTCTTCCCGGCGCTTCATCACTTCCTCAAAGCGCAAAGCTTCAAATACCGAACCACTATCCATACCGTACTCGTCACCTATTTCCGAAATTAGCCCCAGTCCTTTTATCACGAATGGACAAATAAACTGCCGGGTGGAAGGCAGAAGGCCATCCATCCGAACGGTGAATATTTTCCGAATAACTCTTGATTTGTTAAAATTTTATGCTAATTTTTTTGGAGAGTGAAAAACGAGCGTTATTTATGTCGTCGCCTAATACTTTCCACAAAAAACGATTTAAAAATATTCAAAGCACATGTAGTCCTAGATCACTGCTAGACCAGTGGCATTATCACTGTGGCATTTTTTCCAATATCCGTTCAAAATGCGCCTTTGACTAGACGTGAACTACACTTGTGTCGCATCAGACACAATCGAGTATGAGACTAGATTTGAGTGAAATAAAAACAATGAAAAGAAAGAATAAGAACAAAAATCTGTCATTCGGTCATAATCGCCTTTGATTCGCTAGAACCATTCAGAATGGTTCAAACGAATCATGATCCAATAATTTTTCGATGTACGATTGATCCACCAATAGACGCTTTCTTTGCTATCATCTTTCGCATCTTCTATATTCCTGCTAATTGTTTTCTTTATTTCTGATTTTTTTCCCACCAAGGCGCCCGAAAGGGGAATTGGTAGTGACTAGATCATGCGGTAAAGTAGGTCCAAGAAGAAGAGATTAGGCCCTCCGGACTGAATTGGCCTTGAAATATCACTGGCCTAGCAGTGATATCCCGCAGGACTTCGTGTGCCTTGAATAACGGGTTGTACCTTTACCTTTTTACCCTACCTTTTTACCCTATAAATTTTAATACTTTAGTTTGTTCTGTACTTTAATTATTATACGACCAGTGAGCTCTTTTTCGCTTTTTCAACCCTGCCCCTACAAAAATAGTTGTTAAACTAGTTTTTATGGTTATGTTGCTTTAGCATTGTACGTAAGCACACTAATATATATTATAAATTACTCTTAGAACCTTTAATTGTAACCTTGCACGATTTTAAGTGCTATTTACGCTAAAAAGGTCGAAAATAAAAAAAAATATACAGAGTAATTTATTTTGCGTGGACAATTTCGTACTGAACAGTATATTGTTTTGCACTAATTGAGGGACATCATATTTCTGGAAAGCTCACTTTAGTATTAGCTTGCAGTCCTTCAATTGCCAGCCAGAAAAATACTTATGTAGATTCAACTTTGCTGCCACATTTAGAATGATTTACTACGAGTGTATTTATTGTTTGGTAAATTACCTAGCGTAGTCTTTCCATGGTTTTATTTTTAAAGGAGACCCAAGAGTTTTTCGTGGAATGCAAATGTTGTTTGTCGGTTTTTCCAATCAAACTTATGAATACAAGTCCTACAGAGGGCGAAAAAATATTCTTCTTTTGAACACATATTTGTTTTTTATATGGGCCAGGACGCTGGCAAGGTGAATCAAATTCATTCGGTCCTAGTACTTTTCTTGCTCTATCCCTCTCCCTCTCTCTCGTTCTCTCTCTCTCTCTCTCTCTCTCTCTCTCTCTCTCTCTCTATCTCTCTCTCTCTATCTCTCTCTCTCTCCTTCTTCCTCTCTCTCTCTCTCCCGTCCTCTCGATATGAATTAAAAGCTTCCACCCTCTTACTGGAAGCAGATTGTTTGACAGAAATAGTAAGTGCCTTTGTCCATCAGAGATAACTACACCATTCTTTATTGTCCAAACTTTTCCTGCCACGTCATTATGAAGATGCATTTTGGCATCGGGCCAAGTTGAACTTTAAACTTTGAACCTTGATCTCTGAACTGAATTTTCGCAGATGAATTCTCTATTTCGTTCCATCTGATTTCCTATGATTTACCGTATTTTCTGCGAATTCGAACCTTGTTATTATTTTAAGTGTGTACGCTCGAAACGGAGAACATGACTATGACGAGTGAAAATAGTTTGAAATATAAACTCGATTTATTTGCGAATGGGCTATGCCTCAAGGGTGGAAAGGGGGTCTCATAGGATACTATGATCCCTATCTTACGATTGTTAACATTTGCATATTTTTGATTGGGTTTATGGTCTCACCGGTGCAATAAGTACTTTTTCGCGCCTAAAACCATGCAAAATATCGCGTGCAGTTAAACGGGCTATGACGTTTGCTTTGGCTTTCAAGGGCAGTCATCTTGGAGGGAATATGTACGTGAAGCACTGTGTTCATGCAAGATTCGAGTAGGACTGTAGTCATATGAAAATAACAAGTTCTTGCCACCTAAGAGGAAGTTAGATTGACCGAAAACAGGATGGTTCAATTTTATTTCCCCGGTGCGTTTTTGGATCTACGTGCGTTTTCATAGCCTCTTGCGTTTAAAAAAATTACTTTGTCCGATGATCTTTGCACGTAAAGCTGAAGCTTTCTCTAAATGCATATCCCGAGCTAATTTTACTCTCCTCACTGGCAACAATATCTCGCAGATAAAGAAAGTGAGAGAATGTGGTCAGAGCGGAGAGTTTCAAATTATCCCGGGGTGTGCCTTTAAAAGACATTACAATTTGAAATTTGTAATCGGTTCTTCATGTTGGCCTTCTCCATATATTCTTATGCTTACTCTTATTATTTATTTATTTATTTATTTATTTATTTATCATAATTTATCATACATCCAATAAACATGTGACAACATTTGAAACGAAGAATAAATAAGTGAAGAAGAGAATCGGGAAAGTGGGTGGTAGGAATTGGGGAGGGAGAAGATGGAGGGGAGTGCAACTCTTCACATGTAGACTAAATAAGATCAAAGATCAACATGATCTTCTCTTATTGATGTATGATAAATTAAATTAAATTAAAAGATAGGTTGGCAAGACCTTGCGGGGGAGGAGTCCGCATTGATTCAATACAGTACAGCCCGGTCGTGTTTTGTACACATTCTGCGCTGCGCACCGCTGCGGGGCGCATTTGGACGCATCATTTATTTCCTTTGCGTATGAATATTTTTGAATTCTCAAAGTCTTAATCATGAGTTTCCGTGATAAAAAGTTCTTTTGAAGACTAAAAAAACTAAAACAAAATTTTTATTAATGAGAAAAAACAATTAAAAGGCAAATCACACTGGTCCGAAAATGATGGGTACTGTAAATTTTAAAATAGGTCTTACGGCGATCGTGCGATCGATACGTAATATTACAGTATACCTTTCCAGAAAATTAATAGTGATCATTTTCGGACCAGTGTGATTTGCCTTTTAATTGTTTTTTCTCATTAATAAAAATTTTGTTTTAGTTTCTTTAGTCATTAAAAGAACTTTTTATCACGGAAACTCATGATTAAAACTTTGAGAATTCAAAAATATTCATACGCAAAGGAAATAAATGATGCGTCCAAATGCGCCCCGCAGCGGTGCGCAGCGCAGAATGTGTACAAAACACGACCGGGCTGTACTGTATATATCGGATTGAATCGAGTCTACTATGAGGAAATGCATTAAAGTGAAGTGATGGTAATTCCTAATTTATCAATAAGGTCAGGGCATGAAATCAAATATACCATCATATTATACAAAACATAATAATATCTTTATTATGCTGGTATATAATGAACAATACATAAGACACAAACAAGAAAAATGGTTGGATACATAATTTACTATGCCACAACGGGGCAGCATAAGTATAGTAGTGGACATCGAAAAAGTTAAGAAGAGCTACATATAATTGATTTGATAGAATTACTAAACGATTTTGGATTAGGACATATAATCGAGCTATTGGGAAGAGAGTTCCAAATGTTTACAATACGGTTTGAAAAGAAATGAGAGAAACGAGTGGATCTACAAGGGTGTTTACGAAGAATATAATTGTGTCTACGGGAAATTCTAGAGGGTGAAGATAAAAGAAAGGTGGGATTGTCTATACTAACTAGTCCATGAACTACTTTATAAGCGAAACTCAAGTCTATAAGGGTGCGTCTTTGCTCAAGGAGATCAAGGTTCAGGTGTGATAATCGATTCGAATAAGAGGTAGGAGTGAGACCACATTTAGCATATATACTACGAGTAAATGATCTTTGAACTTTCTCTATGAGGTCGATAAGATATTGTTCGTGTGGAGACCATATTTCGCAAGCATACTCTAGTATAGGCCTAACATATATGGAGAACATGCGAGCGTACAAGATAGGATTTTTCGAGGAGAAAATACGATAGATGTATGAACATCTAGCTTTGGCTCTAGAGACTATGGATAGAATGTGAGATGAAAAGCACAGAGTATTACTGTAGGTAACGCCAAGATCAGTGAATTGCTTCACTACAGGAAGGGGAGTGTTATTGATCAAGAAGTCGATATCTGGATGATTATTTCCAATGCGCATAATAACTGTTTTGGAAAGTGAGATAGATAAACCCCATTGAGACGACCATTGTTGCAATGCGGAAAGAGCTGTTTGGAGTACGGATGTATCAGATATAGAGTAAAGTTTGACGTCATCTGCATAGATAACACAGTGTACTGTAGATGGGAGTACATGTGGTAGATCACTAATGTACATGCAGAAAAGCAGTGGACCGAGACAACTACCCTGGGGAACTCCTGATAGTACATTGAAAGGCTGGGATACGGTATCCCCTACAATAACAGATTGAGATCGATTAGTAAGAAAAGAACGAATCCAATTAAGAAGAGACCCTTTAATACCCAAAAGCGAACATTTATGTAGAAGTAGATCAATAGGAATTGAATCAAAAGCTTTCGAGAAATCAATGAATGCTACTGATATGAACTTGTTTTTGTCTAAAGCAGGGTACCAATGGGAGAAAGAGGAAAGTATGGCAGAAACACAAGATCGATTTGGCGTAAAACCATGTTGACAGGGGGAGACTAGTTTATTATCGATTAGATGCTGCCAAAGTGCAGCGACAACTATCCTTTCAAATACTTTTGATGTAGAACACGTAAGTGAGAAAACATGACAATGGGATGGAATGAGGGGACCGATGGATGCCCATCCATAGCGATATCTGTGAGCGTTTTGGGTACAGTGGGTTTGGGTACAGTGGGTTTGGGTACAGTGCAGTTATTCGATCAACCTGTGTACACAGTTCCTCGTTTGTTGTTGACCAGCCCCTGTAGTGTTCAAAAATCACGAAAAGGAAAAGAATAAAGGAGGAATACTAGGGATTGTTATCTTTATTTCGAAGAGTGCATACGGCGACCGAGGGAGCGTAACCTCTCTCAATGGCCTCTTCATTGCGCACACTATTTCTCTATTCTCTAGCAACGAGAGAGCATTGCGCGTAGAAGAGACCATTGAGAGAGGTTACGCTCCATTTAATGAAATTCACAAGTACACAAAATCTTGTAGCAGTGTTTATTTCTTTGATTATTGCTTTTGAATAGGACAAAAAAGCGTAGTTCCTCTACATATCTGTAGCCTTCTCTTGCCTTATTTACTCACTGTTTCCTCTCATGGAACGAAATTTGTGTTAAAGGGAGAGTGACCTCACTCAATGGTCTCTTCATTGCACACACTATTTTTCTGTTCTCTAACAACGATAGAGCGTAGACCGTTGAAGAGACCGTTGACATAGGTGTCAGTCCCTTTAACGGAGACAGACCACACAAGAGAATATAGAGGTAAAATCAAAAATGATGAATTATCTTTAAAATAAATTGAAAATGAAGCGAAAACTGTGAGAATGTTTACCTTTTAAAAGTCGTAAACCCCTTACTATTGTAAAGCGTTGATATTCAAACGAGCAACCTTTGCTCGCTGTTTATGCATTTTGTTTGTCTTCTTGGACCGTATGATGCAAGGCAAAACAGTGTTTAAAGGCACACCCCAAGCTAATTTTGCTCTCCGCATTGGCAATACGCTCTCGTAGACAAAGAAAGCGAGAGAGTGTGGCCAGAGCGGAGAGTTTCAAATTAGCTTGGGGTATCGCTTTAAAGAGCATTAACGGCAGCATGTTGAACAATAATCGCCAATTGAATTTGCATTTTTTTCTCTTTTTTGCGACAATTATGCCTTTCTCTTCTTCTGTGCCCACCCACTATAACATAACCTCTCTACGTGCTTTTGCCTATTTTCTGTCGAATCGAAGAACCGAGCGAGGGTGTTATTATGGTCTTGGATATTTGAATCATCAAAGACTGAGCTTTTTCAAATTAGCCCTTACTCGTGAGAATACATAATTAATTTTTCAATGATTTCCATAAAAAAAGTCAAGTTTTAGTTCGATGCGACATTGAAGTATGTGTATTTACCGGTGAGGGTGGCTTCAGAAGTGCGTCGTAATTAGGATTGAGGGCACGTTTTCAGTTTAGACTCACGCTAGACAACCCGCACTGCACAGTAAACAGTCAGCCTGGATTAGGAACAAATCTAGATAGTTGTACAAAAAATTATTTATGCGATTTCGAAGACGGAACAGAATAAAACGAGAAAATGGACGATTTGCACTAATATGGGTCGCTTTCTGAATCGTTTCCTTGTCCTGTGGAGCTTCGCTTGGAAATTACTAGTGATGTTGTGACCTACAAGTCATGATGCTTCCTCTAGCTCTCTGGTTCTTATAGATAGCGAAACAATCATGTGCAACCTCATTTTATTTATTTATTTAAGTCATGTATATTTAACTTTGCCTTTGCCCTATATATAATAGATAGGACCCTTGTATAGGACCTCAGCACGCCCAGACTAATCATTCATTTATTGGCAACCATTCCCCCCAATGGCTGTGTGCATGTAGGTCATTGTATTGTATCGTATTTAGCTATCTTTGGGGTTATAACCATGTGAATATATATTGTCTTCGCTAAAAATTTCCCTTCCTGTTATAAGGCGACTCTTGCTATATTGGTTTTCGTCCGGGTAGTAAACTTTATGCATGTCCTGTCCACAATGGAATCGGCCTCTCCACTCTATACACACCCTACCACTCCTGCAGACTCATAAGTAGTATGTGCCCCTTTTTATTTCGTCGCTTGGTTCACTACTTTATTGAAGCTGCATGATGTATGTTTTAGTAGCCCGCAGGAGTGCACTTTCGCGGGATTGGGCGAATTCATTAAAATATGAATATGAATTTATGCACGTAGTATTTACGATAAACTTGATTTTCATTCCCTGGTCGCTTAAGTGCCGTCGGATTTGCGAGCCAAAAATACCGTCACGCTCAGAGATTTTCATCCTCGCACTCAATGAAATTTACCTAAAACAAGTTTACTCGAACTTCTCTCACTCTACTAAACTCCCTGCGTGATATTCCGTCATATATTAGGATTAATGGAATTTTGCTGAATTTTTATTATGTAAAAGTATGTATTTTCGTCTTGCAATTTACAAAGCACAATCGTTCGGAATGGGGAAACCTCATGGCGTCCCAGCCACGAAACACACATTAAAAAACAGATGAAATTTTTTTTCAATGTCCATAAGTGGGGCAATGGAATGCTTGAAAGGTCTGGAATCGCACGTATTTCGTGCAAGCCAAACACCATATTTAACGCGGGCTCACTTTTCGATTCAGAGTCGTGTAATAATTCATCGACTATATTTCTTGGAATGGTTCAACCGGGGATATTTTCGTCATTTTGACTTTGGGACAGTCATAGTCATAGTCTTCTTCAGGATGACGTGGTCTTCAGTAGAAAAGTATATCTGTATGTCTTCAGTAGAAAAGTAAAGTAAGGTGTTTTAGTGATCTCTGCATTCGACATTCTCTTTATTTGTTCTCTGTTTGAATTTTTGTACGGCTGACATTGAGTCTAGCAAGGCTTAATTTGTTTCAGTCAAGGTTTTGTGTTTGTATTTCGATGACCAAACATGAACGAACTTCTACTCTTAAAGGGATCATTAGTAATAATATTTATAATTTCTTACAGATAGAATACTTTGCGTGAATAATGAATAGAAATTTTTTTAAAGGAATATCAAATATTAAGAAATGTTCTCTTATAATTAAATGCATTTTTTCTTGTGCAAATTTTCTTCATATAAATCGGTTTTTTTACTTGCTGGAATATCCTTATGATATTTGACAAATAAAATAAATAATTTCTTAATCACAAGGATAGCTCATTCAACGATTGCCTCCCCACACTCTGTTCAGTGAAGAACAATGGAAAAGTGTGTGAAAAGTAGATACAACTCCTAAAGGTTAAGGCTCCATATACTTTAATCACCCTTGGACCCAGCAAAGTCAAGTCATCATTATTCATAATTTAATTTCCCCATCCCTCATCATCATCATTTCTACATTACTATACATACTTCATATTTCTCTCCCTCTCTCTCTCTCTCTCTCTCTCTCTCTCTCTCCTTCTTCAACTTTCTCCCTATCGAATGAAATATCCTCTTTCTCTCTCAGTCATTAGCCGTTTTCGACCCGGTCATATATCGTAGTTGTTGCTTGCCATTCTGGGGAACTTGAGTGGATATTTGAGGAGAGAGGGAGAGGGAGGGGGAGGGAGAGAGAGAGAGTGGGAGAGGGAGAGGGAGGGGGAGGGAGAGGGAGAGAGAGGAAGGGGGAGAGGGAGAGAGAAAAAGAGGGAGAGGGAGGGAGAGGGAGGGAGAGAGGGAGAGATGTAGATAGTGAGGTAGTGGGAGAGAATAAGATCTATCGCCTTTCTCACTTTCCTGAATGCATTCATTATACAAGTATCGCTATTCTTCCAAAACTACTCCCGAATTCTCGGAATACTTAGAAATTTATAGAAAAATTAGAGAATGTGATCATTCCGACTCATAGATGTGTGCTTATTGTTCCTTATTGCTTCATTCATTCATTATTCTTGATTTTAACTGATGGATAAAGAAATAAATAAATAAATAAAATATTATTGCCCTGGAACCAAGATTAGTTGAAACTATCCGATAAGTCCGCAATCTCTTACTAATGAGGGGGGGGGGGGGGCGAGAGATTGTGGTCGGAATATATAATATGCTAATCAAATGTTTCACTTCATGTGCATCATTTTATTTTGTTCCAGCAATGATCAAATTACCGTGTTAGCAAATGTTTTATATAGTACTAACGCGTTCGATGATGCGATTTGTGAACTCTTCAATTCAAAAAAAAATCAATTCAAAATTGATGATTACATAATGCGATGATTAAAACAAACTATTTTTTTTCAGCAGGAGAACTCGAACTCGATAAACATTTTTGATCTTTGATCTTTCATTCCTGACCTATCTCATCATTTTGTGGAAATACTTGATTAGATTCTAGTGTAGATTTCGTAGGGGTAATTGAATACAATAGCATTAGTAATAATAATAATATTTAATTAGTTCGATGCGCAAAACAAAATTGCACTACTGCTCACCAATTCATTCGTGGAAAAGTCCATTATTGACCCAGAAATATAATTCCGCGACCAAAATTACTCGTCTATGTTTTTCTCTCTGATTATTATGCACTATTTTTGGAAAGTCTGATATTCTTCCTTGTGAAAATCTTAGAAAAATATGAAAACGAGAAAATGCTTCAGGTATTTTCATTGTTTACTCTTACATGCCCATACATAACATTTGTTTATTCTGTCTTTATTGTCTATTGGAACAACTTCCACACTAAAGTACTGTCTTTGGTTTTTTAAACTTTACAGCCGTAATTATGATACAAATTTACATTGAAAATGCTAAATGAAAATTTCATTTTCCGAGCATTTTTAAATATTTTTTTCTTTTCTTCGAACCTTTTTATTCCGACAATGAACGAGCATTGAGGATGGGAAAGTGCGAAAATGTAAGATCGAGTTTGGTAATTCGATTCGTAGAGCTCTGCATCAACTCAGAAGTTTCATCTTTAAAAGAAGTCCTAAACATTTTTAGTGTTCTCATACATTCACGATATTTCCTTGCTCTCTGCCTACGATTGAATTCATAAGGCCTTGTAATTCGATTTCGCTGCACAGCATTCTGACTATTTGGGAATCCTGAACGACAGTTCAACATACACACTACCTCAACATTAATGCTCTCTCGCATGACTTGCTTTCAAAGATGGCTTATCACAAAAAATCACAAAAAATCGATAATTTGAAATTTTCGCCAAATGAAGTGGCTAGGGCTTCTCATGACCCCAACCACACCCACTGACCGACATCGAAATCGGAGACAAAAAAATTCCTAGTGGCAGAGCCGGCCGTTTTTGCTACACTTTTACAGGAGACCCGTGTTATACCAGAATACTGAGGCTAGTTCAACCTATCTTTATGAGACCCATCAGGGATGTGTATTACGTTTGAAAATATCTAATTTTCATATTCATATTGATATCTCCGATGAATCCAGCGCATTTGGTCTTTTGCGGTTCTCCGATCCATTCGATAATCGTCACCAATATTTCACATTCCCCCATTCAACCCTGCAATTCTCCGTTCGTTCCCTCATCTAATCCTTCATCGTCCATACTCCCATATACTTTATTTCTTCTCCTTTCAGTTTCGGGAACGACACCCTTTCTGCTAGATAATATCCCTGCGCGAAATTATTATTTCCTGTGTATTCAGGGGATCAATGGTTGAGTGAAATCCCGACCTTTGCGGGGGGCTACCTTCTGCAGCAAATACTGTCATAGGAACAAACATCTAACTTATTTTCTGGTTAAAATTATATTTGTTTATCACATGCTCACGCATGAACGAAAGAGTCGAACAACTTATTTGAAACGATTGCAGCATATTAAGTTATTATGAAAATATACAAGCAAGAATACAAAATTTGCTTACTCTGCAACGTGTGATTAAACCTTTGATGTGATAAAAACACGCTTTGATCTTTTATTATTTCGCTTTTGCACGTATGTTTTTACTATGCAAAGTTCGTTTCTTCCAATGTTGTTATGGAACTGCTCATACACGCATTATAAACACGACCCACTTGTAAATAGCTGAATCTTTAATCTTTAATGCTATAATAACATTTATAAACATATATCAAGCGCTTTCTTATCACATGCTCTCTTAGAGATCTGAAAGTGTATAGACCATGTTTTTGTAACGATTTCATCAAATTTCGGGGATCAAATTCTGCATTTTTACATACATATTTGATCCCATAATAGTTTTCCGGCCTAATCTGCAAAAAATTGGGCAGACTGCACTTGTATAAGTAGTTCCGAGTATGGTTCTAATCCTTTGTTCTTCTCATTTCGTCAAGATGTCTCCGGTCCAACTTTTGCACACCCATCCATCCGTATATCCATCATTTCGTTTTCATCTACCTCTCGTGTTTCTCGCTTATATACTCTTGCACTAGTAGAGTTAAGTCTAGGCCATGTATCCCAAACTTGTGCCTTTATGTCCTAAGTTTTTTGGTTCAGTGATGAACCAAAAATCTTCAGTGAGCTTGAGTTATTTTCTTAAAGGGAGTGTAACCTCTCTCAATGGCCTCTTCATTGCGCACATTATTTCTCTGTTCTCTGACAACGAGAGAGCGTAGAGCTTTGAAGAGACAATTGGAAAAGATGTCAGCTCCTTTATGTTGATTTCTCTATTCTATCTTACTCCATGCACTTCGCCCACTGTCAAACTCCCCCAACCAAGAGCCATACAGAACCATTTATTCATTGTTATTATTATTGGTAGATATTATATTACCACCACAGCGTCGATAGATTACTTATTCAAGTACAACTCTGTTCTTTGCTACCACTGTCGCCGTTGTATTGACAATCCGTCACGTTTTCTATCATTATTTATAGTCATTTCCGAAGTCCATAAATAATATTTTACGTGTACGACTATTTTGGCATTCTATTTTCAGTTTCAATTGTTTTGTTTGAGCAATTTTGTTCATTGTCGCGTGAACCCTAATGGTACCATGCACACGAAAATAGGTATGGATTCGGCTATAAAGAGCTCACAATACGCTCAAAAGTCAAGAATTTAAGCGAAAATAAGGCAGTATTTCCCGTTTTCACGCGTTCTTTTCCCACCCTTTGTTGACTTTTGAACATTACATGCATGTCGAGCATTTCCTATGCATTACTCCATATTCCATATGTCGTACATTTGAAAAGACTAGCTCATGAGGGACTGTGATACCGAAACTACACATTGGGACTTTCAAAATTTCAGTGATTCTCACACCAAAATTTTCGCGTTCGTACAAGACGTTTGTTATTACACAGAAGAACCATCATAGAACAACTTTGCGAAAGCCTACCACTCCTAAAAGTTAATAGGGCCCCAGCAATAATTGCACCACTCTTTAGGGCCTGTATGAAGTCACGAAGGGGTCTGGTTCCTCGTTCAAGATCGTAGTCATTCGTAACCTCATTATAATTATTATATTAATTCATGTATATTTTTCTCATAAATGGAAGTGATCCTTGTATCGGACTTCAGCATGCCAGTTGGGTCCCCCGTATAGACCGCTCACAGTTATCCTATCCTCATTATCCTTGCATCGTCATTCCCCATGACCCATTCCCCTATATAAACCCCCTCCCAATCTCTGATAAACCAGTCTATACTGACTCGCCCTGTTGTCTATTGACCATTCACAGTATTCTGCCATTTTTCTTCCAAAGCAAGACAAAGGAGAGACCATTGTATTCGAGAGAGTTTGTATGTTGAGCGGTCGTTCTTGCTTTGAAAGTCATGAGAACGCTGTGCATTATATTGATACGCGGAATGTCGGCATCCAACTGGCCCTTACTCGTAAGTTTTCTGTTCGACGGTAACCATTCCCTCCCAATGGTTCTTTGCTTCGTAAAAGTCATTGTATCTTGTATGATATGTATGTAGTCCTGTTTTTACACACCAACACCACGCATTCCAGGTCAGCATTTCCTCCGTATTTGGATTGTTTTCGAGTGCATCATCATCTGTTTTCTGACATTCCCCTTTGGTCCCTTTTTTACTAGACCGCCTCAGCCTCTATATTTTGACAGTCCTCCCTCGTATATCTTCAGTTCTGACCACCTACGCGGGCGTATTATTTATCTATATTGATTTATGCAAATTGGTCGTAATTTTGTAGTGTGCGAGCGTAGTGTGGAAAGGAAGAAGAGTCACGACGACGATGTAGGGGGTGATGATGAGGTATTCATAGATGGTCATAGATTGAGACTGAATTCATTACTCGTCTAGAGGTAGAGGTAGAGGTGGAGGTAGACGTAGACGTAGACGTAGAGGTAGAGGTGGAGGTAGAGGAGAGGTAGAGGAGAGGTAGAGGTAGAAATAGAGGCAGAGGTAGAGGTAGAGGTAGAGGCAGAGGTAGAGGTAGATGTAGAGGTAGAGGTAGAGGAGAGGTAGAGGTAGAAATAGAGGCAGAGGTAGAGGTAGAGGTAGAGGTAGAAATAGAGGCAGAGGTAGAGGTAGAGGTAGAGGCAGAGGTAGAGGTAGATGTAGAGGTAGAGGTAGAGGAGAGGTAGAGGAGACAGTGACAGATAGCTACAATTGTTTTTCTTTATTTCTCAAAATTAAGTCGTGACGCCATCAGAAGTATCATTATTGTTCCTTGTTTTATGTCCTTATGTATTTGTTTGCGGTAGTTGTACTGTACACTGGCAAAATAAATTTACAATGATTAATAGTGTATTTTCGTGTTTTTAAAGGAAGTCGCCATTAAATTACTCATTTCTGCGTTATCCTGTAGTTACTTGCCCAAGGAAAATCGGAAACGCTCCGCTCTATTTTCTAAGTTTTTTTCTGATACTGGCGCGAGAGAGTGCTATCAGAACGAACTGTTTCGGATCGCTTTACCTCTCACTTTCCTCTTACGATAAAGAAAAACATTAAATTTGCTTTAGTTATGCGCAATTTGAATTCTTTCTGATTTTTTTCTTTATGTTGTCGTTCTGATTTTTTGGGTATGATCTTAGGTGAGCCTGTAATTTGTATTACGCATTCTGCTTACGAACATGAGAATTCTTCAAATTAGTACTTTTCTCTCCGTTAAACGTATGTTTCATACTAAACTTTTGTCCTTCGTAATTCCTTTAGTCTTTATATCGTGTTTATATTAAAGGTTCATTCGTAAACCATCTAAAATGCGCTCCTTAAAACCATTCTTCAAGCTAAGTTTACGCTCCGCATTGGCAATATCAGTTCGAAGATAACGCGGAAAAGTGTGTCTAGTTCATTCAACAGTCTCAATAGTTTATTCCTCATAATTTCTTCGTTCCATTTATGCTCCCTATTGTCATCAATATTTTACTATTTTGATGTCAAATGAAGCGTAAACCACTATATACTCGGGGGGGGGGGGGGCACATCCTCTAATGTCGGTACATCGGAGATTTGATAGCTATCGATAAATAACCTCTGTCACCTTCCCCAAGTCCTTTCTATTATTACCTGTCACGGATGTATCAAACAAATAAATAGATAAATAATGTTACTCCCCGCATTGGCAATCCTCTCTCGTAGATAAAGAAAGTAAGAGAGCATTGTCAGAGCGGATAGTTTCGAAATAGTTTGTGGTGTGACTTTAAATGAAGCACAACTCACTCTGCGTCCTCTCCATATCACACACTATTTTCCCTGCTATGTCAACTAAAAAATGTCTACACCGTGAAGCGACCGTTGATTGCAATCTATGCTGCGTTCAAAAGTTACACGAAAAGAAAGCAAAAAACCCCTCCTCGTTTTGCTCACCTGCTCGCCGTTTTTCTTTTCTTTTCGAAGATATTTGAGCACGCTCCGCTCTAGCGACTCTCTCTCTCACCTTCTGTCCCAACCTCATAGTTGAGCCAGCGCGGAGAGTTTCAAATTACCATGGGGTATTCGCTAAAAACAGTCTGACTCATCGTTTTAAGCACGATAAATAGCGTAAGACTGTTTGTTCGAACTCAAAATGCTATTGTGTCCTTATTTTAGACCAGAGACTGTGTTTGGCCTCTTAGATTGTTTTTTTTTCTCGTATTTCCAGGGAATTATTTTCGGGGTTTTGAGAAATAATGCATGTTGATTATCCTATAGCACTTTGACTTTAACCATTTTTTTCATTGGATAGATGGGAAGAGGGAGACTGGGAGAGGTACACAGAGAGGGAGAGAAAGGGAAGAGGTAGAGACGGAGAAGGAGAAGGAGAGGTAGAGAGCGAGAGAGAGGGAGAGAGAGGAGAGAGAGAGAAACCGAGAGAGGACTCCGAAATGAATGAATATTATAGCCAATGGTGAATTTACCGTGTTGACCATTTTCGAACTACCAAATGCACTTCGGTCCAAATTTATCGCCTTTAGCTCTTGCTAGACGAACCGTGAATACTGTCCATGGTCTATTCCATGGTAAATACTATATCGTTGATACAAAACAGAGAAATAGTATGTGAAACGAAGAGACAAGGAACACCCCGAGCTAATTCGAAATTCTCCTCTCTGGCAGCGCTCTCTTGTAGACAAAGACAGCGAGAGAGTGTGGCCAGAGTGGAGAGTTTCAATTTCGTTCGGGATATGCCGTAGTGGTCAAAAGTGGCGAACGACTAGGAAAACAGTGAGCTCATAAATTTGAATCAGCATCTTAAATTTTAAAATTATCAAAATATTATTGTATTATAGTGACTCTATTCTGTTCTTTGTCTGTGTGTTCTATCGTTGCAGTGATTTTCCCAGATTTGATTGCGCTAGCTTTTCCCTAATTCTAAGACGACCAAAATGCCCTGCAAAATGGTGTGTACTTCCCACAGCCCTGTGTACCCTGTAGGTAGTTAAGTAGTTCTTTTAGTAAAGCTTTTTTTAAAGTATATATCCTATATTTGGGTAAGATCGAACTGTCTATCGGTAATCCTCTGCCCTGTGAGTATGTCATGGTCATTTCTCATTAAGTCTGTGACGATCTCATGATGATGCTTCTTGTTGTTTTGGCGTATGCCACTGGACATCTTTTTGGGGTTTGACGGGACAACCAAAGATGGTTTTAAAGGCACAGCCGGCGCTATTTTTGCTCCACACTCTGGCTCTCTCGTAGACAGCAAAAGTGAGAGAGTATCGCCAGAGCGGAGATTTTCAAATTTGCCAAGGGTGTGCCTTTTAGATGGTTCTAGCAGCTCTGATATAAAAATTTCAATTACAATGATATGATGGGACGATAAAATGATGAGAAAATAAGATTGCTTCATACATTTTACATATTGAGTCTATTTTTCCTTTTTTTGGTAGTCCGAAGAAGAGATTAGGCACTCCGGGCTGAACAGTGATCTCGTTTCTCTTGAATAAAAGGAAGAATTTACGTTTACCTTTAACACATTTGTGGTTTACATAGATCCGCGGCCAACAGTGTTCCAAATATCACTATTCATGTCTAGGGAAATCATGGGATGTTTCCAATTCAATGGAGCCTTAACGAAGTTCATTCATTCATAAGAAAGTGGACATCAGCGCCACGGCACATTTCTCTGTCTCCTATCACTCAAATCCGTAGTTAGAGAAGTGAGAGAACATGCGAAACGAGATTCAGACATCGAGAGCTTGCTTGTCTTGTTGATCATATTATACTTTACTGTCAACACAATGACATGAACTTGGGGAAATGCTAGGACAGCCATTTCCAATAACCATGTAGAACTCACAGGCAAGTGACAGCAAGAGATATTTTTCCACTCGATGTTTGATCCTTTTTCTGGTCGATCACCGCTGAAATAGCCTAAGGCTTCCTATTTGAGACATATATGCACTTTTGTGGCTAATTTTAGTCAAAAATATAACCGAATCTCATCTGCGGATATTATTTCCTACGTCGTATCCTTCCTGGCCTCACCAAACTTATATGTATTATACATACTAAGCTCGGATGGATGAAACCCTCTAGTGCATAACGTTTCTCTCGTATATGCACTTTGCTTTCAGTCTTGCTTACACTCTGACGAGTAGAATAAAGAGGTTAATCTAAATATCGCTATTGGCATCCGTGAGTGCTTTCTGGTTCTTACTCTACAATAATTTTAAAAGCAGTCCGAGCTTATTTAAAGCTCTCAACTGTCAATGTTCTCTCGTTTTTTTTTGTTTACGAGATAACGTTGACAGAGAGTAAAATTTGCTCGGGGAATCCCTTTAAAGGAAGCGTAACCTCTTTCAATAGTCTCTTCTACGCGCTATGCTCTCTCGTTGTTAGAGAACAGAGAAATAGTGTGCGCAATGAAGAGACCATTGAGGTTACGCTCCCTTTAACATGTCCCTAGTCGCACGCGCGTTTATCTGTACATTTGTTGTAAACTTCAAATTCTCTAGGAATTAATAAACCTGTTTACTTTGAGTCTATTTCGAAGAGAGACATTCTTTCCTCTGCCTCTCTACTCTCATTTCGTGTTTGTCTCTTCCTGGAACACGATCATCTTCCCGTTTACAGCAACCTTCAATTGAACAAATCGAGTCCAATTCCGAGAGCTCCCAATGTCTTTTCCTGCCTGTTACTCACTGTTTTCAGACCGTCTCGATCCGATTCTGTCTTTTAGTTCCTAACATGTTTAGCAAGCATGGCTGGACAAGATTCTTAAAATAAGTTCAAATAGCAACAGATCGTTCTTATGTTGCCACAGTTGTGACATAGTATTTTATTATTAATAATAATCGCTTGATGTGCGTTTCAGAAAAAGTATGAGAATGAAATGCAGAAATAATACTTATGCTCACTCAATTTTTTACCTTTCTTTTCCACTGATACCTCATAAAGATTATTATCATTATAACTGCCCAGGACTTGGCAAAGTGCCAAAACCTGATCTCACTTACAATTATTCTATCAACCTGGTTTCGTGGTTACTTTTCGATCTTCTTCATCTTGTGACTTTCAAATCCCTTTTGCAATGGATCTATGCATGATGTAGCATTGCTAATCCTTTCGTCCTCGGTGGGAGGCACCACAAGCTCTATTTTTATCCTCTTTAACGTCTGAAAATATCATCTTAATCTCTTATTCATGATGTAATCTCTCGCATAATCATCATTTATTATATAAGACTACGACTTTTTACGCCTTTTTGATTAATCCCATCTGTGTGAGAGATGTCCTACGGAGTATTTATCATCTTCCTCCCTCGGACATCATCTGTACCTCTACCTCTACCTCTACCTCTACCTCTACCTCTACCTCTACCTCTACCTCTACCTCTACCTCTACCTCTACCTCTACCTCTACCTCTACCTCTACCTCTACCTCTACCTCTTTCTCTACACTTCTACATCTTCCTCTTCCTCTACCTCTACCTCTACCTCTACACTTCTACATCTTCCTCTTCCTCTACCTCTACCTCTACCTCTACCTCTACCTCTTCCTCTACCTCTACCTCTACCTCTACCTCTACCACTACCTCTACACCTCTTCCTCCACCTCTTCCTCTATCTCTACATCTTAATCTCCAGTAATTTTCGAGATTAATCACTGCATTGGCCCATTTCCCAGATGTGCATTCTCACGCGACTATTGCTTATTGATTCATTAGGAGGAATTTGATTAATGGGGAAGGAAAGAGACTGATGACACGTTAAAACACACCCCGAGAAAATTTGTCTCTCCGCTCTTGTAATGCTATCTCGCTTTCTTTTTTTTACGAGAGAGTGCTGTCAGAGCGAAGAGGAAAATATATTAGTAATCCAAATCAGTTAGCGTTGTTTGCATGAAAAAGGATCTTGAAGGCCCTTTTTTTCTGATTTCGGCACTGAAAACTCCCTGGTTCTTGTTTTATTTTTCCTCACATTAGAATAATGTAATCATTAGAATAATGCAGCCTCTATAATACTTTCGTTGATTTTACCATTTATTTTATAGGAATAATAGAATAGTAAGAAAAATAATTCATAATAGGATTTTACCAGAGGTTTTTTGAACTCTTATAGTTAGGAATACGTTTCAGAGTTTCTCTGGAACATATTTCGTGAACATTAGTCACTCTCTAAGAGACTCTTAGAAACGCACGAATGGAGTTTGCAGGGCTAGCCCGTAGACTCTTTGATCTTTCTCATATCTTTAGTCTCGAATTCAGAGATCCTCTTAGGCATTCGGCGGGAGGTTATTACGGTACTTTTGTATTATATACTCTATGCAGTAGTGATCAAAAAAATAATAACATTCACATTTTTCATCGATAACTTCCTTCAAACTCCATCAATCGACTTGCATTTTTGGTGGACCATCAAGAAGTTTTGCTAACATAGCTGCAGTAGCTTTGCAGCACTTTTCGATTGTACATACATATCCTGCTAAAACTGGCCTTGAATATTATCACAGAATTTTCTTCGCTTCCAATTATGTGAACAATCACTGCCCCCCTAGACTAAAGTGATATACATTTCGCCTTTTTTACACCCATGAATGATATTCGTTTCTGGTTTCTGAGTCTTGTTCTTGAAAGATTACGGAAGCCTAACACCTCCCAATGTTCTTTATGAAGTAATATATTTCATCGACAACATTCTTTAAAGACACACTCCGAGCTAATTTTACTCTCCACATTGGTAATATTCTCTCGCAGACAAAGAAAGCGAGAGAGGTTAGCCAGAGCGGAGAGTTTCAAATTAGCTGGGGTGGGCCTTTAAATTCTTCGTCAACGAATGATCTGGACGCTTCTTTGATCTCATTTTCTCACACCAGACTTGTTTACCTTATTTTCGTTCGCATTTCTGACTCGCCCATCCAAATTACTGTTCTCTCTAGACGCACTAAAGGGTGTACCCGTTTTCGATTCGCCTCAGCCCTTATTTTGGCACCAATTTTAGCTTCGTCCGATATTAGAAGAAGCCCTCGGAGGCCCGCTAATCCCTTTTCACTATTATAGACTATCTGGTCACATGAACTCTCCCACCAGTTTACTTGAAATAATGATAGTCTCATACTTCCTACTTCATACTTCCGAAAAAGTTTTATCACACCCTCGCATCTTTTGCCTATCTTTTAGAGAGCGTTACTAATGAAGAGAGATTAATTAATGAAAGTATAAGTTTTTAAAGTGAGAGTGACCTCTTTCAATGGCCTCTACATTGCGCCCACTATTTCTCTGATCTCTAACAACGAGAGAGCGTAGTGCGTTAAAGAGACCGTTGACAAAGGTTTCAGCCCCTTTAAGTCGGTGTTTTGGAGTCCGGCGAATATTTTCGTGAACAAACTGTGAAGACAGAAATATAGCCAAAGTTATTCTGCATACCGTTCATAGATTATTTTATGCTAATTCAGCTTATTGATCGCTAGAATCATGAACGAATCATGCTTGATGTACAGGCAAAGGCGCGAAATTTTGAAAAAAAGAAAGGCAATAGGTTTCAAACCCGCGACGTTACGCTAACTAGACAGCGCATTTACCTCTACACCAAGAGATAGATGCCTGGCAAAGCTAATTTCTTGCATATCACTAATCTCTTGCACAAATGATGTTACGTATTTGCATAGACATTCGAGGGCCTCCATCTTTAATCTTGATATTCAATCGTTATAAGCGATCAATAAAAATCAATAATAATTAATTAATATAATTAATCGTTGTAATTTTTACTTATCCGATCTTCTGACACTTTTTTGCTTTAACCACTAGTCATTTGTCATGATGAAAGATAGTGATCGAAAGCACTCAGCGGTCTTGATATGAAAAACTTTTTTTAAGAGGCGAGAGAGTGTGTGAAACGAGAGAGTCTTCTCTCACCTTCTTTTCTTTTCGTGACTTATGAACAGCGGTGGGGATATTTCTCGGAAATAAAAGAAGAAAGAATAGAAGGTAAAAAGAGTGAAGAGAGTGAATGAAATATTGACTTCCTCTTTCACTTTTCACACTTATTGTTCATAATCGTTCAGTGCAATACCAATTTTTTAAGCACACCCCGAGCTAATTTGAGAGTTTCCGCTTAGAACTCCTTGAGCTCCACCGTCTACGTGAGAGCTCCCAATTAGCTGTGGTGCTCCCATAAAGTAGAGCCGTACTTCGAAAAATAATCGTATTTTCCGTGTAATCAGCTTCTATGTCTCATATATTACCCCATCCTATTCATCCCTTATAACGACTCTAATTCAATGAGGACTAACTCAATTACAACGATAGATATAATGGCCCCCGGGACTAGTATTTACTCTGGTAATGGGTTCATTTCTGCGCTAGTAGAGCTGGGATCGGAAACATTCGGAATTTTTTTTTTCACGATAATAAAAAAGTTGTATTTTGGAAAAAAGCATACGGTAAATATAATTTACATTTTTTTTGAAATTTAAATAACGTTATTCAGCCGATTATGGTCAGCTGTATCGCCAGCAAAAGGCCAAAAATTCCAATACTCTAATAATTCGTGCCAATGCAGCGTAATCTATGGTATTTTCATTCTTCTTTGCATTGTTCCGATGATTTGTTTTGTTAGACAGATTGTGATGCCTTATCATCATCCATGATCTCTATCCTCCATATTCGTGATGGAAACGACAAACTCATTATTATAGCATGGTGGAGAGTCCGTAGATAAAGGGCAAAGAAAGGGGTAAATCCCGTTATGCAAGGCGCAACAAGTCCTTTATGAAATCACTACTGGGCCGGTGATAATTCGAGGAAAATTCAGTCCAGAGGGCTTAATCTCTTCGTCCGACCTACTGTGAGAACGTAGATAGTGGACAATTTCTCCTTTAAGAGTATATGCAGGGGAGATTCAACATTTCCGTAATCGTTTGATTTTTTCCCTGATAATAGAAGCCTCATATGCTTTACGCGCGAAATTTGGCTACGCTTTCGACCTTACAGACAATTTTTTACATAGAGTAATGCCTTAACAGAAAGGGACTGTAGCGGAACGTTAGTATTCTTTAGCTTCCGTTTAATTTGTATTATTGCTGTCGTACAATTCATTATTTGTAAGAACACTCGGTGAATCGAGTCGGGAAGGATCTTAAAGGCAGACACCAAGCTAATTTTACTCTCCGCTCTGGCAACGCTCTCTCGTAGACAAAGAAAGCTATAGAATATGGCGAGAGTGGAAAGTTGCAAATTAGCTAGGGGTGTGCCTTCGAATCAGACTGAATCCATGAAATCGTGTTCTATGATTCATGACATTTCAGATATTTCAACACTAGAGTTTCTAGTTCTACCCCACATGGAATAGGCCTATGGAATAGTTTGAGAGATCAACACCAGTCTAAAACCTTATAATCATGAATGCATTTTTTTCATTGAAGTAGTTTGAAACCCGATAGCAAGAGAAATCGGTGTCGAGATCAAATTTTTCCGCGAGGACAGTTGCACCCACAATAATACCGCCCTATACCGAATACTCCCGCAGGACTTGCATGCCTTGATTAACGGGATTTACCTTTACTTTTACCTTTATACCGTATACTGTAATCAACCAGAACGAGGTGCGAGTAAGCATGAGTATATTTGAGTATACACCATCCTTGTATACTGCCTTTGCCCCCCCCCTCGTAATGCTCTCTTGTTGACAAAAAAACAGAGAAATATTATGAGATATGAAGAGGGTGTTGCTCTATGCCTCTAATGGTCATGCCTGAATTAATCATTATTGCTCCTCATCCTTTCAATAGCGTCCATTCAAACCTTCTATTTCCGTTTTTTTTTACAAGTTGCTCAACTTCCTCTATGACAGAAATACATCAGCTGGGTTAGTTTGGTTATTTGGGTTAGGAACCCAGCTGATTTACCACCACCTAACCTACTGAAGTTATTTAAAATGTAAATGTAATGTTTATGCCGGATATGGCTGTTCATCGGTTTCCTGCTCGCTGACAATCACTGTCAAAAGTTACACTTTCAATGATATTCCTGTCAAATATCGTTTGACAATGACAGAGTCACTGTCATTCTGGTGCATTATTGGTCTAAGCGTTCTCACGTAGCTACACGAATAAAGTATAATCGAACGATGAGAAAAAGGAAAACAATGGTTGTATACAATGCTCAGAGATCTTTCATCTCCCGTATCTTCTTCTCCTTCGTTTTCTTCTCATTTCGCTCGTTCGTTCATTGCGTTTTGTTAGACCAGTCATCTTTTTAATCGAACCTTATGAGGATTTATCACTATGTATCATTGAGAGCCCCGATGTCAAGCACATATTTCGCATCTCAAGATGGAGCTATCAATAGCTAGTACAGCGATGGTTTATTTCAAAGATTTATTGTCTGACAAAAGTTACAAAGGAACTATCTGACGTAGCGGTTTCCTCGAATAAACACACTAGTTCATGGATACGTTCTTAGGAAAAGTTAAGCGACCTTGTTTTATGTTGTTTTTGCGCTGCTAGGATCACCCGTACTTTCGTTGTACATACCCATTACCTATTAGAAATGTATGAACAACAGCCACTTTTAAGGTTAACGTAGCTAGTATTTTGTATGCATATTTACAAGATATTATGGGGGGGAGTTTAAATACGCTATTTGAAACTCCCCGCTCTGACCACAGTCTCTCGCTCTTTGTCTACGAGAGAGTGTTACGAGATCTGAGAGTAATATCTGCTCGGGTGTGACTTTAAACAGATCGTTTTCTTTCTTAGATAGAGTTAAAAATATCTGGCCCTGAAAAATCGCCGTTTCAACACTTTCTCGCGCTCTCGAGAGGAGAGGGGTGATAGAGTAGAGAGTGAGTATGCGAGAGACAGATAGAAAAAAATGGTACTGCGCACGAAAATACATATAAAGTAGACACCCACGGGTAGCGTGCCATTTTGAATTCCCTGTTTTGACGATGTTCGACAGAACTTTTCACAGAGCGATGAATATTTCAACCGAGTCAGGTTTTTAGGTGATTTATCTTATCATTGTCATTGCGATCATGTTGCGGTTCTATTTTTCATAAGTACAATAGCCATTTAATCCCCTTTTCCCAGAGTTGTGATCCTATGCTCTTTTCAAAAGTTGAGAAAATAAAAATTATAAATTGCCTTGTTTTACACACCCTCCCGCCACTTTTTCGTTTCTTTTCTTTTATTTTCATGACTTTTTAATCACCTATTCGATTTTTCCAATTCGATTGTCGAATACGTATGATGTTTTAACTGCCTACGGAAAGAATAATACTATATTTATGTGTTATATTTATGATATCACTAGCCTAACAGTGATCTCCCGCAGGACTTTGTGTACCTTGAATAACCTTTATCTTTTACCTTTTATATTTATTATAAATGACGTTTCATATTTAAATTTGCTATTAATACATCTCGCCTCCTCATGATGACATATTATATATCTACATGCGTTGCTAAATCCGAAACTTGTGTGATCAGTGAAGCCTTAATTCTTAAAGGATCTTATAGCGTAACATTCATCCCTTCTCATTGCGCGCTATTTTATCTGTAGACTAGACGGAGGTTGCATTCACGTTTCGCGTACTACTTGGCTTGCCACAAACTCTAGCCTAGAATGTTGTAAGGGCACACCCGAGTTAGTTTGAAACTCTGCGCTCTAGTAACAGTCTCTCGCAAACAAAGAAATCGAGAGAGTATTGCTAATGCGGAGAGAAAGCATACAATTTCACCATCCACATGGACAATTTTCTTTCGTTAGAGATACGAGTTTCAAATTTTCTTGATTTGTGGCTTTACAGTACCGTAGATTCTCCTACGTTAACATGGGGTCCAGGGTTCTGTACTCTCTCTATCCCACCCCATCATATTATTGCGCCTTGAATATTTAATATTAGGCGTGAGAATTTCCTCTTTTTATGTTGCTCTTTACTTGGCCTATTTAATTATAGAATGCTTGGAAATTCATAAACAAAGTAGCCTGAGAAACAGTATTGACAATGTCAATTTTTGGCAAATCTCGCACGAAAACGGGTTCACCCGGGGATATCCCGAAATCCAATGTGAACCGGGAAGTGTCATGTACTGTATATGCAGTTTTGATTCAACCATACAATCAATATTTTGCTTCAATCGATATTAATTTAAATCAATATTTGTGGACCTACATGCCTTAAATAAATCAGCTGTCATACCGACTAATTCGAATTCGGCAGGCAGCATCTGCAACAAATGAATGAACTAGGGGAGCATTTATCTATCCCTCTCCCTCTCTTCCACTCGCTCTTCCTCTTCCTCTTTCCCACCTCTTCCTTTCTTTCACCCTCCCTCTTCCTCTCTCTCCCTCTTCCTCTCTCTTCCTCTTCCTCTCTCTACTTCTACCTCTATATGCCTCTCCCACTGCCTCTCACTCCCCTCCTATCTATCTCTCTAATACATAGAAGAGGTAGAGCGTAGCCTCTCGTGTTCCTCTGTTTCTGCCTATCCTCCCACTATATTTCAATGATTTCTGTAAGAGGCTTGTAGTAGTGTTTCGTTGATGCTTTCCTGGAACTCAAGATCTTAGTATTTGGGTAAGCCCGTTGATACACACTGCGAACAATCTAATGGTAGTGTTGCTCGAACAAATTGGGTAAGACTATTAGGCCAAAGCCAGTTGATACACACTGCGAGCAAAATCCACGAATTAATAGTGTTATCTTAGAGTGTATTCTGATTTCTGCGGTAGTGATACAATACATACATGTTTTGGGCTTATTTCCTCCACCCTTTCTCTCCCTCTCCCTCTCCCTCTCCCTCTCCCTCTCCCTCTCCCTCTCCCTCTCCCTCTCCCTCTCCCTCTCCCTCTCCCTCGGTAAAATGGACTCACGAACCATGGGTCGTCCCATCTGGGACGCATTTCATTCTATCAGTTCAGTTCTATAAGATGTGCCACATGTTAGCTATTTTTTACGACTCAGTGTTCGCTCGATTTTATGTGCTAATGCTTGCCTAGGCGCTGCTTGAAACAATTGGCTTCTAGCTACAAAATCGTAATCTCTGTCTCTCCCTATGGGCCAGTCATTGTCATTGTCAGTCATTCCATGCCCCATTGTCTGTCAGAAACCAGCGCTATGAAACTGTTTTCTAACTTCAGTATATTGCACGGGTAACAATGGAGCAAGAGTCATTTATTGAGGGATATCCTTGGGCTTAATACATAAATAATTGATTTATTTGTTCCTATTCTGGATCATTCAATAAGGGTTCGTTGGATGAGAACATTTTTATAGATTTTTAGTGGAATCTTCATCCAAATCAAGCTTTTTGTTGTTTCTTTGGCTTTTCTACTATACGTGCAACTTATTACGAATAGCTCTCACGCTCCGCATGAGAACCGTCAATTAGAACAGACCAGAGAACGAGAGAAATTAAGGAAAGATAACGACAAACGAGAGAATCTGACGACGAGTGTTCTTGGTAATGATATGTGAACTATTTCTTGATCATGAATCCTCTCACCTTTTGCTTTTTCACGAATCAAGAATTCTTCCAATCCTTTTCGTACTTTTCCTTGATTTCTTGTCTGATTCACACAAAAAAGTGTACTCCACAGTACACAAGACCTGCGAAATGTTATATTTAAGACTTTTTGTGCGATTTTGTTAAATATAGTCTTGTGCGCTGTGGAGTACACTTTTTTCTCCGGGTGCAATTTCACCGCCCTGAAACTTTCAAAATCGTGCCACGCATGCAAGATTGGGCACAATCTCTCCTAAATATGCGTGCGAATGACACTTTAGTCGGCAATTCTCGTCTCGCTCATACATTTTCACTGCTGCTTCGGCTTCTATATCAAGCCGAGGATTTTCGTTAAAAAACGTTCCGTTAATGCGATATTACGTCGAAACGCTCTAACGGTTTCAAACTTCCGATGATTTACGTCGCTAATCATCGGAAGTTTGAAACCGTTAGAGCGTTTCGGAAGCGCGTAGTCGGAGAGTGAAGCCAGACATGTCTCGTTTCGTCCTAAAATTGGCTTCGCTCATATCAAAATGTCTATCCGTGACTGAAATATCCCCTCTATTACATGATATGATTGGCAATTACGCCCTAATTTGCCGTTCCTGCCTTGTTTGTGCATCATCAAGATTGCACTAATTGGACTTACTGTATATAGCGGGCCGGAAGAGATGTTGAAAACACGCCGCTTAAGCTCGTTAATCAATCAAGCACACGCCTACAGTATACGGCTTCCTCGAGCGCGCTAATTATCGTAAATCTTCCTAGGGCTGATTTATATACTGGGTGAGGGGCCTGACGAAAACATCAGGCACGGAAGGAGCAGAACACGCCCACACACTTTCGATAACTTTCGACCCAAGAATATTCTGACCAAACGCCACGAAGTGGGTACACAAGTCTTACGTAGTCGCTCATGATTATCTTGTTAATTCCTTTGTATTATAGGTTACATGAAGATAAACATTCATTTAGAGATCAAAGATCAAATCGCTCAATCGTTTCCATTTTCCGTTTTGCTTGAGATGTGTATGATTGATCGTGTCCGTATCTGATGCATAAAGTGTTTTCGACCTTACATCACTCATGCTCAAAGATCAAATAGGTCAGAGATCAAAGATCAAATCGGTCAACCTTTTTTTGTCCGCGCAAATCATAATAAGACTTGTGGTGACTATGTTCCCCCATCCCTATTTCCTTCTCTTAATAATTGGATACTTCACATATTTTCTTGCCCTCGAACACTTTGTACTTGCTGAAACACCCTTGTGGTGTACGATAAATAAAATAAAATAAGTTCGACCGTAACTGAAGTATCAAGCTGTGTTTTCGTCCTTACATCATCCTAGCGTGACGCCCTCACCTCACACTTCTGCATATACTATATGCAATTTCTCGTGCTATCTATGTACACTTGCTATTTTTAATCCGTCGTTGCGTATTCCCTGGTGGACTGTGGTGTGTTATTCAGAATGATATTTCTGAATGATACACGGTTGCAAGTCTGGGTGAGAATTGAGGTAAAATATCGTTGGGTTTCAGAACAAAAGCAATACCATAATAAAGGTAAAGGTGAAGGAAGGTACCTTTAGGTAAAGGCAAATCCCGTTATGCGAGGCACACGAAATCCTGCGACAGAATACTATTACAAGGCCAATTCAGTCCCCAGGGCTTAATCTCTTCTTCGGTCCTACTTTCGAACGTACGCTATACTTACCGTAGTACGCTCGGAACTTCTTCGGTTTCTGTACCGGTCTGAGGAGGGGGGGTGGCCAGAAACCGAAGAAGTGCCGTACGCTCACGTTTCTAGCGCAGTCTTGCTCTTTTGTTGTCTCAGCGTTTTAAATATGCAAACGTGGGCTCAATACCAATAACACTATTCTATGTACAATCATTATTTGAATGTCGTATTGTCGTTTCATAGGCGTTTGATCTCAACTTCAACCGTATCTTATTACTTCGTTTTGCGTTCGCAACGCGTACTGATTCGCAAATTTGCGCAAATTTTTTCCGGACCCGATTTAAGCACCAAACAATTTTGTTATTTTACTATAAAACCACTTCTCCCCGTCCCCATTGCTCGCCCACTGGTGCACATGCCCTATTGCCAATTGTACAACTTATCTTCTTTTCTTTTTCAGAATTCCGTAGACGTTCGGCGCGGGTATTAGTATAAAGTGCACCGTTGCACCAAACGACAACAACACCGCGGTCGTACGTCACCGCTGCACACTATAATTAGAGGTAAGCACCAGTTTGGAGAGCAGCAGAACAGCAAAAGAAGACATTTGAAGATCAAAGTTGGGGATTTTAGTTGGTGATATACCCATATCACATAGTTTGAAGTATTATCTATAATAACATATAGGACAGCGTATTTGAAAATTTCTGCAATTCTTGTCAAGCAAAAAATGGCAAATCATTCTTCCCTTTCTTCTCGACTTTTTTCTCTTCTCGGTCACCGCAAATAAATCACAACACCGCAAAAAAGTGAAGAATGATTCTGCCATTTTTTTGCTTGACAAGAATTGTAAAAAATTTCAAATACTCTGTCCTATATATACAAAACGAGTACTATTGTATTATATTTCCACCCCAATGGGTTCATTTGAATGAATAAATTATTATTATTTTATTATCTACCTACTAGGCCACCAAAGTATACTAAAAAGTAAATTAAAACACTCTGGCCATGTACCACAGCGTTCTCATGACTTTCAAAGCAAGAACGACCGCTCAACATACAAACTCTCTCGAATACAATGGTCTCTCCTTTATCGTGCTTTCGAAGAAAATGGCTTGGACCAGAATACTGTGGTACTCTCGCAGAAAAATTAAGTGAGCGCGTGCACCCAAAGCGGAAAGATTCAAATTATTACGGGTATTCCTTCTCTGTGTCCTTTCTCTAATACATAATTTATTCTTGTTTGCCAGAGCAACTCCGGCATTATTCTTCTTATTATACTGAAAATTCATGAAAATCATGAAAATTCTAGCGCATCAAACCTCACAGTGTGCATAAGTCTGTTTTTGTCCCTTTTAGTTATCTCTCTTAGTTATGGACCCTCCTCCATCAAAACACTCTCTCGCCCTGCATCCACTATGTCTAGTTGCTCTCTCCATATCGCCCACTCTCTAACCGCCTGTGCCCTCTCCAATTTGCCTCATCCCTCTGCCCAGAGTTATTTGCCCATTTCCTGTCAAAAATCTAATGAGGAGTGTGTCTCGGCGAGTAAATTCGAGAAGTTTGGCGGCGCATCAAATTTCTCGCCTTTACTGCCCATACTCATATCCCACACTAGCTTCTCACAGTCACACAACTTTTCAGGAGCTCCCGCCAGAATCTATTTTGAATTTTTTCAAAACCTCAAAATGGCGCCAAACTGCACGAACTCGCCCCCGCCCGATATGAGCTTCACCCTGCCCATTTTGTCGATAATCATGACGTACATCGTGGTGTTCATCATCGCCTTCATCGGAAACTTCACCATGTTCCTGATCCTGCTGAGGTATACGGTAGTTTTTATTTCACTTATTGATTTTTTTTTTAATTTCGAATTTCCTTTATTGCTTCTATATGACTTTCCTTTATGAAAAAGTAACGGCTGCAATGGGTTAGGCGATGTTCAAGTTAGGAAAAATGGTGATTTTTCGCAAGTCACGATATACTTGTTGCGTTGTAAATTTTTAATTATGAAAACATCATTGAAAGTATGATATCATGAAAACATTGAACAAAACACGATCAACGATACACACATCTGTTTCGTCATTTTGAACTATATTTTCATCTGTGTAGAAAAGCACCTTGACTTATTTGCAGCTGGCTTCAATTAATAGGCTTCAATGCTAGATTTCAGTCCCGAAAGTTAATATTTTCATTGAAACCAACAACTAATATAATATTCAAAGCAGCGCTGATGATGCTATGAGCTGAAAAAAATCAGGGATTTCCAAGAATCTTAATTCCTTATTGTTATCTCTGGACCAGCGTCTTAACGGGACAGCCGAGCTAATTCGAAACTCTCCGCGCTGGCCTTATTCTCTCGCTTTCTTTGTCTACAAGAGACCTTTGCCAGATATGAGAGTAAAAATAACCCCCCCCCCGCCCATAAGCGTTTCTCCCAAAGACCGCACATCAAACGTTCAGTACTATTTATGTTCAAATATTTGTATGTACTCTTCCTTAAGCCCACTAGTTCATCAGATGAAACGAGACCTTAGATAGGGGTTCCATCCATCCATTCATCTCTTCCATTCTAGAGTAATCCTTGTTGAATGACAAATGATTGATAGAGGAACAGAGGAGCGAATAACAGACGATAGACTCAAAATATCCCTGAATCCAATGTTATCTCTTGATGGTGGCGATAGCGGATAAAGTAAATATTTGAGATCAGGGTGTACTGGCGTCGTTATTTCTTACAATTAGAGATCTTTGGTGCATTGACCGGGTGAGTGCTGCGAGTGCAAGTGTCTCATATAACCGTCGTAGAGATTTAGATTAGCTTAGGGTAGTCCTTCAAGGGTACTTTCCAAGCTATTTTACAATCCGCTCTGGCAATGCTCTCTCACAGACAAAGAAAAAGTTAGTATGGCTAGAGCGGAGAGTAAAATTGGCTTAGGTGTGCCTTTAATTAACAAGGCAACATAGAATAATGTACAATGGGTTAGTGAATGACACATGTATCATAGGACAGGATCCGATCTTGTTAGCGCAAAGCGGATTCTTTTGTTTTCAGAGGGAGGTGACGAGCTCACTACATTGACAATATGAAAGAGATTACACAATGCCTTGCACGCATGACTGATCAAATGCGCTTTGTACACAAACATTATGCGATCAAACACTTACTCATTATCTGTAAATCAACCCTAAAAAATTATTAATTGTCATTTTTTTCTTCAGTTTTCATCTTCTGGGGAACATGTGCAAATCATAGTGCTTGCAATTGCTAATGAACGCAAAGAAGAATGATTCCGGGAATCTGTTCCTGTCTTTCCATATTCCGCATTTGGGAATGTATAAGTTGCCCAAGTCATCTAAAATGCGGCGATTCCGTGTTGGTATAATATCTGTCTGTTGTTAAAGGTGAAATCGAACAATTTCAAAAACGGGATTTTACTTCTGGTTTAAAAAATATAAAAGTAAAATTTGAAATTACAGGAATCAATTGGTGAAGGTCCGGAGAGTGCACAGTCTCCTGCTGCATATGAATATTGGTAAGTAGGCTTGATGAAATGAGGATTCATGAAGTCGTGCGAAGAAAGACACAAGATTTGAAATTCCTTGCTCATTCAGAACTCAGTAAAACAAAGTAGAAGAGAAATCTTCAAAAAATGCGTATAACAATTACTTAAAACACTTTTTTTCGGTGAAGTCTCGTTGTTTTGTTGTTTGGAAATATTGAAATGTTAGAAGCACATCCCGAGCACAGTTAAAACTCACCGTTCTGTCAATGTTCTCTCGTAGACAAAGAAAGTGAGAGAGCATTGGCAGAGCGGTAAGGTTCAAATTAAAAATTAATAAAGTAAATATTCCAGCTCATCTGATGGTGACTCTGTTCTTCATGCCCAAAGAGATCATGCACAACTACATGATTGCATGGAATGGAGGCGATCTGGTTTGTATTCTATTATCTATTTGAAATGAGTATGCTGGGTAATGTACAAGTTATTGTAGTTTTAGTTACTAGTTATGCTAGTTATGGGTTATGCAAAGTTAACTTCATAGTGGGGTGTGGTATGATAAAATAAGGCGAAAGTGAGCGAGCTATCTAACAAGGAGTCTCATAGGCCTTAAGTCGGCGAAAAGCGACGGTTCATAGCTTATTAGAAAGCCCTTTCTCTGTAGATTAAGAAGGTGTGCCTAAAAAAATCCTGAAGAGCTCTATACATGGACTAAAAAAAATTCAAAGTTTGGGCAATTTTTCTAACGAAATTGTCGTCTAATGGCCATGCAATTGCCGTGCAATAATGTGGTAGGTCTGCGAGCTACCTCTCCGAGCTAGTGGTGGCGCTGTGGTAA
Organism: Parapristionchus giblindavisi; assembly: GCA_943737045.1. NCBI lineage: Eukaryota > Metazoa > Nematoda > Chromadorea > Rhabditida > Diplogasteridae > Parapristionchus > Parapristionchus giblindavisi. The sequence goes on from CALSFV010000243.1 coordinate 740,249, forward strand.
AGATGCCGCGTACAATTTTTGCGCGGCGGGTTCGATCCCCGCCGACACGACTTGTTTTGCACGATTTTTACACTTGAAATTTTATGTTTTTTTTAAAAATAATTTCCCGATGTGAATTTAATTTCCCAATGTGAATGAATTGGAGACGGAAAGAAAGAAGAGTAGATCAGATTGTAGATGTATTGATTGACTCTTTTGTTAATCAATTTTTTGAGTGTTTGAGTGTTGTTCTTTGTTTCATCGAGAGATTTCTGAAATACGTTGAAACTTTCAATCAACACTGAACTTTAGGGCAGATTGGATGCATGAATATCAGTAAGCACATTGGGAAATTATTTTAAAAAACATAAAAATTCAAGTGTAAAAATCGTGCAAAACAAGTCGCGTCGGCGGGGATCGAACCAGCCGCGCAAAAATTGTACGCGGCATCTTTACCACTGCGTCAGCACTAGCTCGGAGAGGTAGCACGCAGAACTAACACACTATTGCACGGCAATTGCATGGCCATTAAACGACAATTTCGTTAGAAAAATTGCCCAAACTTTGAATTTTTTTAGTCCGTGTACAAAGCTCTTCAGGATTTTTTAAGCACACCTTCTTAATCTACAGAGAAAGGACTTTCTAATAAGCTATGAACCGTCGCTTTTCGCCGACTTAAGGCCTATGAGACTCCTTTTTAGTGATGTGAAGTTATGAAGAAGATGATATCAATGTTATTTATTTTCAGATGTGCCGCGTGTGCAAGTTCTTCGACGTCTTTGGCATCTCGCTATCCGCCAATATTCTCATCTGCATCAGGTAAAATTCAACTTTTTTGAAAATATGTTGAAATTCAAATTTCCAGTCTCGATCGATTCTACAGTATATTCTTCCCTTTGTACGCGATGAGAGCCCGACGATCCGTGAATCACATGGTCGCCATTGCATGGATAGTATCGATCCTAACGTCTGCACCGCAGGTTTGGCGCGAAAATTCAAAAGTTCAAAATTTGAAAGCGGCGCGAAATTCAAATTCAAACGCTTGCAGTTGTACCTGTTCCGAACGGCGTCACATCCATGCTATCCGTGGTATACGCAGTGCGTAGCGAGGGATTTCATACGTAAGTAATTGGGTCTGTTAAAGGCATTTGAATTAATATTATTAATAGATGTACAAGAATAAGTATGCATGCACTTTAAATATAATTTTTTTTGATTAAATAAGTTAACTAGCAATGTGCCTTATGGTGTTTCGGCCGCTACGTCATGCCAAATTTGAATACCTCTCCGCTCTGACAACTATCTCACTTTGTTTGTCTGCAAGAGAGTGCGGTCAGATCGTGGAGTGAAATTAGCTTTGGTCTGCCTTTAATAGGGCTCTTTGATTTACTTTCCAGTAACATTAAAATATTGGTTATTAAAGTGTACAAGCCACAATTTCATTAATGTAATACGATGAGTTGTTCTATGAGAGATTAAGTTCGACCTATTTCATAAATCAAGTTAAAGATGGAGGCCCTCGAATGTCTATGCTAATGTGTAACATATCGGGTATACCAAGGATAAATGATATGCAAAAAATTAGATCCTCTTTCTGTCTTCACAGTTTGTTCACGAAAATATTCGTCGGACTCCACCTTTAAGTCCTAAGTCAGACAATGATTAAAACAAATAATAAATTCAGGTGAGATATCGACGGAGGTCGTCTTCTACTTTAGCATTCTCAACATCGTCCAAGTGTACTTCTTACCATTGGTCAGAGATTTTCATATATTTGACAAAATTGAGGGAAAAACAGCAAGATATGCAGGAATACACGCTTGTTGTTCAAAGGAAAAAAATTATTATTATTATTAAAGGTGTGTATCAAAGAGATTTGTATGTCACTGGGTTGATAGCATACTTTGTCTATTCGTTTCTCGAATATGCAAATAGTTCTCATCCAGTCGGTTCGCATTCTTTGGCTCTCATCCGAACTGGTACCTATTTGTAATATTATATTGAATTATTATTATTCCTCAGAGGGGAAGAAGACACTGACCTAAATTAGTTCTAACGGCTATTGAATCTGCTGTGAAACCTATTGCAAATGATTCGTTTGTCCAATGTTCATTTCACCATTATGAATAATACTGACTGAATATAGATTTATGTGTGAGACCAGTTAGGCAATGAATGATACTATTTCAACTGGTCTCACATATAAATCTATATCATTTACCACAAAAATGAAGATTACTTTGTTTTTCTGATTCAACAATATCGAACATTCAGGTGGTCACTCTGGCTTGCTACTCACTCATCCTGTGGAAAATCTCAATGGGCGCACGAGGAGTCGAAGGTTGGCTTTATCTCCACATTTATATTATGATTATTATTTTACCTCACCAACCGAAAATCGTTATTTTACCATTTTGAAGAGCATGCTGTGAAATTCGGAATTTTCGCAAAATTTCACTTTCTCATTACTTCTCTGTGTTGACTTTTTTTTAGTTGCATTTCAATGAAGGTTACTATAGTTAGAAAGATAGTATGTTAATAATAGTTATCGTGTATTTGCGTAGATGTCGAAAAGGCTGACACAATTGAGCAAACATGTCATTAATGTCATGGGTAGTCATATACCCTTTCAAATTATGTCCCCAAAGTTTACGATAAAAATCTCGTACGCAATATTTTAGACCGTGTTTAGTTTTCTTGCAGAGGGACTATCGGTTTTAATCGAGTTACTACTGTACTAGCTTGAGAAAGCTAAAAAAATTAATTTGTTAAAACATGCCATGGCGTAGAAAAATCAAATAATTAATTAAATTATTTACATAAACTAATGCGTACAATTTCGACATTTATCAAAGCTCACTGCGAGGTACTATATCAATGCTTCCACTTCTTCTATCGCGGCTTCGAGAACGTGTTCGTTTCCCAAGAATCAGGAAATGTTCTAATCCACTCTCACTCATGTTCTCCCCACTTGATTACCTCTAGCGAGTGTTATAAATGGCCCGTATCCGGTGATTCTTCTAGTGAGATCTAGAATATATACTAGAACAACTGAAGGAAATTGGAAAGCCGGGATTTCTCCATTTCGCTTAATTTTTCATGTTAAAGAGTTAAGTATACTTTGAATACAGTTTATTTTGTCTACTCGAATTCTAAATTTTCTATACATAATTTTCCATATTCTAACTTTTGTGGCTCTTTGCCCAGAAATCACTACGAAAAACGAGAAACGTGATACTAAAAGAAGAGAAAATCAAGATTTTCTTCATTCTGGCGAAATTTGAGATTTATCATTAATTGGATGAGTGTCTGTGAAAGAGATCGAATACGTAGGCGACGATATTCAGCATGAAAACAAGATAGAGATATGTGAATTGGAGACTTCTGTATACGATGCTTTACCAGTCTAATTGAAATCAAAATAAATATTTAGTTGTATAGATATTTTCAAATTTATCCACTAAAAACATGGGTAACATCGGAAATTCTTTGTTGTAAGTCGAAAAGAAATGAAAATTGGGCGTAATGGTGCTGTAAACCTGGAGATTTTTGATGATTTTTCTACTTTGAGCACCACATCCAAATCAAAGAATAGGGCAAGAATTACTAGGCACATTGCATTTACATAAGCATAGGTTACCAGCGTGTTCTTGGAATATGTTTCAATAGAGATTCAATAAGCTCTAGAGAAAACTATGATTCGTTTTTATTCTATTCTAAACTCATTCTAAACTTTCATTCTAAACTGTTCATTCTAAACTGGTTTCATTCTAAACTGGCTTTAATATGATGAATCAACTAGCGCGAACTACGTTCGCGCCTCAGAGAGTTTTGCGCATATGTATCTTAAAATAATAGTTTGGATGGAGCTCAGAAAGGGGTAGATGAGATGGAGCTCCGCTCCATCTCAACTACGTTACCCCAATGCATCTTGGCCGCTTTAATCGAATTTGATACGGTAGGTGGGTTACGGTAGTTGAAAATATTCGATAAAATTTTGTCTTGTCGACTTACACAAGGATCGACTAAGCACGGAATTTTAGTCGTAAGTTTCAAAAAGTGCACATTTGGTACGGTAGGGGTACGGTAGGTGGGTTACGGTAGCTGAAAATATTCTAGAAAAAAATGTCTTGTCGAGTTACCTAAGGAGGGACCGAGCACAGAATTTTTATCGCGAGGTTGAAAAATAAAGTCAGTTTGCGTTAACGTAGTACTACGGTAGATGGGTTACGGTAGCTGAAAATGCTTTAGAAAAATTTGTCATGTCGGTATACTCAAGAAATTAGCAAGCACGGAATTTATAACGCAAGTTTGAAAATTAAAGTCAGTTCATGATAGCTGAAAATCGAGCGCGAATTTATTTTTTTTGGGGGGATTACGGTACATGACTCACAAGTCTTTTTGTCAATAATCTCAGGATTTTGATAAATGACCCCGGTTTTTTAGTTGCGTAATCGACTTATATCTGTCTTCTGCCCCAGTTTTCAAAAAATGAGGATCCTAAGTGCCCAGTAAAGCAAAATGCTTATCTGTGTAAGTAAGTATGTAACTAGCGCGAACTACGTTCGCGCCTCAGAGAGTTTCGCGCATATTTATCTTAATCATCTCAACTACGTTAGCACGGAATTTTTATAGCAAGTTTGAAAAATAAAGTCATTTTGCGTTAACGTAGTACTACGGTAGATGGGTTACGGTAGCAGAAAAGGACCTAGAAAAATTTGTCTCGTCGAGTTGCACAAGGATGGAGCAAGCACGGAATTTATAACGCAAGTTTGAAAATTAAAGTCAGTTCACGATAACTAAATCGAGAGAGAGTTTGGAATTACGGTAACGCATTCACCAACATATAAACGGGTGATTTTCTCAGGATTTTGATAATTGACCCCGGTTTTTTAGTTGCGTAATCGCCTTATATCACAGTCGCGCACAAGTTATCAAAAAATGAGGATCCTAAGTGCCCAGTAAAGTAAAATGCTTAGCTCTCTAAGTAAGGTATGTAATAGCGCGAACTACGTTCGCGCCTCAGAGAGTTTTGCGCATATTTATCTTAATATTTATCTTAATCGTTGGGATGGAGCTCCGCTCCATCTCAACTACGTTATCCCAATGCTTCTTGGCCGTTTTATTCGAACTTGGTACGCTAAGGGTACGGTAGGTGGGTTACGGTAGATGAATATATTCGAGAAAAAATTGTCTCATCGATTTACCCAAGTGGGACCAAGAACGGAATTTTTATCGCAAGTTTGAAAAATAAGGTCAGTTTGCGTTAACGTGGTACTACGGTAGATGAGTTACGGTAGCTGAAAATATTCTAGAAAAGTTTATCTCGTCGAGCTACACAAGGAGGGACTAAGCACGGAATTTATATCGCAAGTTTGAAAAATAAAGTCAGTTTGCGTTAACGTAGTACTTCGGTAGATGGGTTACGGTGGCTGAAAATATTCTAAAAAATGTGTCTCGTCGAGTTACACAACGTTGGACTAAGCACGCAATTTTTATCACAAGTTTAAAAAATAAAATCAGTTTGCGTTAACGTAGTACTACGGTATATGGGTTACGGTAGCTGAAAATATTCCAGAAAAGTTTATCCCGTCGAGTTACACAAGGATGGAGCAAGCACGGAATTTTTATCACAAGTTTGAAAAATAAAGTCAGTTTGCGTTAACGTAGTACTACGGTAGATGGGATACGGTAGCTGAAAATGGTCTAGAAAAATTTGTCTCGCTGAGATACCAAAGGAGGGACCAAACACGGAATTTTAATCGCAAGGTTGGAAAAAAGTGCAAATTAGGTACGGTAGGGGTACGGTAGGTGGGTTACGGTAGCTGAAAATATTCTAGAAAAGTTTATTATGTTGAGTTACATAAGTATCAAGCAAGCAAGGAATTTTATTGCACGCTTGAAAATGAAGTCAGTTCATGATAGAAAATAAAATCAGTTTGCAATTGGATTACGGTAAGTTCACAGACCAACATATAAACGGGTGATTTTCTCAGAATTTTGATAAATGACCCCGGTTTTTTAGTTGCGTAATCGCCTTGTATCACAGTCGCGCACAAGTTATCAAAAAATGGGGATCCTAAGTGCCCAGTAAAGCAAAATGCTTAGCTCTCTAAGTAAGGTATGTAATCAATATTTACAGAGAAATCAGATGGCGAGCTCCTGCGACGAAGCACTGCAGGCAACCTGGAGAGGGCACGATCGAGAACGTTACGGTATGTAGGGTGCGCCATAATTACCCGAACTGTTGTCTCCATATGAATCTCCCCTTGGAAATGTGACCTGAGTGATATGGTTCATGGTAAAGCTTATCAAGAATATGGGCCGCAGTAGTGTACTAGCGAATCTCGCCGTGGTCTCTTTTAGCTCTGACACAAGCCATGAGTCTCTTCTCATATGCGACTGCCGATTCCCGCAAGTAGTTGTCATCGAGTTCGTCCCATGCCTTGAGAAGCGGAGCACTGAGGGAGTCGAGGTTCTGGTGCTTGATAGAGGACATCTTGGCCTACAACACCTCCAAGCACTACAGTCGAGGAGGTTGAGAGTGGGGGGGGGCGATCGATTTGCCAACAATCGTTTTCACAACGGATCATAAATCGGTTGGGGGGTGGCGTATAGCAACCAAAGTTGCATCGTTGTTATTAGTGGGAGTATACGGTATTGTGCTACCGTAACCGTCAGGAATCGCTAACTGACTTTTTTCAGTCGACCCATGACCCGGGGTTCATGGTTGAAAATAGCCGAAGTCGAAAAATTCATGATACTCCAAGACCAAATACAAGTTGCCAGTATATCAATAGCGAGCCAACTTTTATCTTTCTGGATACCGTAACCCGTACTACCGTAATCAAACAGGGATTTGCCGTGAATTTCGCTATAATATTGTAGGGTACGGTAGCTAGATTACGGTAGTTCGGGTTACGGTATCCATAAAGAGAAAAGTTGGCTCACTATTGATATAATGGCAACTAGTATTTGATCGCGGGCCATCATGAATTTTTCGACTTCGGCCATTTTCAACCATGAACCCCGGGTCATGGGTCGACTGAAAAAAGTCAGTTCGCGATTCCTGACGGTTACGGTAGCACAATACCGTATACTTCCACTAATAACAACGATGCAACTTTGGTTGCTATACACCACCCCCCAACCGATTTATGATCCGTTGTGAAAACGATCGTTGGCAAATCGATCGCCCCCCGAGATTGGGGGAGTTCGGAAGTAATTCAATGTGATGGATTTTGCCGAGTGCATGGGTGAAAAACCACGACTGGGTCAACTTTGTCATGTCATTGACGACAGAATCTTACCGAAAGGTCTAGTGGTCCTGACCGAAGTGGGTATGGTATCGGAGTAGAAGCGCGTCTTCGAGGATGTGCTTGGTAAAATATGCCTTATTGATCTAGACGCATGGAGTGGCAAAACAAGAGTGGACTTTCCAGTTGGGCAAACAGCAGCTAAAACCTTGGCGTATTGTGGAAGACTGATATGACCCATGACCCCAGCCGTCTTGTAGGATTCTTTAAGATCAGAGGCAATAATTCTGTTGTTCTCGATATTCAGGTTGTCTTTGAAGGTAGGATATTCTCTTCGCTGAACATCGTGCTGAAGTGCGCGGACCTAGCACAACGCATAAAAAGTTGAGGTCACCGTTCTCAGCGGAGCTTGATCTGTCGCTCATTCGGTTCTAACAGTTTACTGTACTTGTAAGGGAGAAGAGTCAGCTGAGACCTGAGGAGATGAAGAATGGAAGTGTTCGAGATATCGAGTCTCCAGATCGTAAACTTGTGGTTTCGAAACACCATCTTTCGGATGAGATCTCGGTTCGTAGCGGTGGAAACTGAAATCGGTCTACCTCTACCCGGACGTTCCTTGTCAGTACCAAGATCTTGGTACACGATACCGGTATCGGATACAGCCGACTCGTGAAAGCCGAGCTGATGAACTATGACAATCTACCTTGTACACTTGAGAATGAGGGGTCGCAGTCGACTTTACTTCCCCATTACTAGAAGACTTGACTAACTGACTTGAAACCTTGAATAGGGAGTGGCCAATGATCACTCGTCATGATGCTGCAATATGGGTTGCGCATTTGCATTGGGGGCCTGGGAATCATAATGGTGAAATCAGTTCGGGTAATTTTGGCGCACCCTGTATACTCTTATTTATCGATTTATCGGAGAATTTTTACTTCGATTGCGCTAATAATTTTCCCCTAAAATAATGATGTTGTCCAATTTCCTGTTGTGTATAATATGATGGAATAAAGAATACGAATGAGAGAAACAGCAGATCTGGTTCCAAATCAATCGATAATCATCTCATCACTTACAGAATGACATTTGTTATCGTACTCGCTTTTCTCGCTTGCTGGACGCCGTATGCCATCGTTATGTTCCTCCACTTCACCACACAGACACAGTGGTACGTGGTACCTACCGTAATTCTTGGCAACCTGCCAACTACCGTAATCTGATCTTCGTTGTAGGATCCCGAAAGAGTTGCGCAAGCACATCTATGCGTTCGCAGTGTTCAATTCGGCGATAACGCCCTACCTCTACGGCTACTACTCCTTTGATGTTAAGAAGGTACGCGGATAATTGGATTCCGATCGCAGGCGAGAGATTTAAATTTGAAATTCCAGGAGATCAAACTACTGGCGCGCTGTTCCAAAGCTACCGTGTCCGAGCGTCATCTATCGCAGTCGGCAGCCATTCAGAGGTATTGATTAATTGATGACACTCGAAGTGCGTCAGCTACAGTATGTCTCTCACCAGGAACGCGTCAATGAGTGTGTCGGAGCGTGTGCGCCGACGGAGTGCGAGCGCGAACAATATCGATGCGCACTCTGACGGAAGGTCGTCGTCGATCTCCAACGGCAAAGGAACCGCCGTGTCCTATCTTAAGGTACACTTAGTGATTTAGTAGTGACTTAGTGAGTTAGCAGAGTGACTTAGTGAGTTAGCAAAGTGATTTAGTGACTTAGCAGAGTGACTTAGTGAGTTAGCAGAGTGGCTTATCAGATTGGCTTAGCTAAGTGTGTCTAACCCTAGCGGTCTACGTTAGTACTAACCCTAGCGACTTGCCGTGACTCGCATGCTCATATCTAATAATAACACTACAGCCGACACAGTCGCGAGACTAGAAAGGGAACAAATTTATCCACACACAAATGACTTCGGTGAGCATCGTCCGTATCTTTAAAGGCACACCCCAAACTAATCTTACTCTCCGCATTGGTAACACTCTCTCGTATGCAATGAAAGCGAGATTGTACGGCCAGAGCGGAGAGTTTCACATTAGCGATGGGTGTCGCTTTAATACCCCGAAAACTTTGGCGAGAAGTGCAAGTAATGTGGCTTTCCAAATTCAAGGAAAAGGAGACGAAAGGGAGAGGACAACTAGTAGAGAAAGCGATGATTTGGTTTAATTCTCGACTTTTGAGTAAAGCATTATTTTTTACGATACAATACGATACAGTGACGCTTTATCAAGCATCATTGGGGAATGGATGCCAAAACGACTGATTAGTCTGGTCTTGCTGAGGTAGTTGTTGAAATGTCGAATTATGGAATCTTTGAAAATATTAATTTTCACTTGGGAAGTAGTGCGGGTAATCCTGAAATACTAATAATATTAATAATACTAATAATAGTAATAACATTTATAATAATAATAATAATAATAATAATAATAATAATAATAATAATAATAATAATAATAATAATAATAATAATAATAATAATAATAATAATAATAATAATAATAACGTGCAGTTCAACAGCAACAAAAAAGAGCGCAAATTAAAATGTAAGATAAGGAATTGTCTCTGCTTTTTATTTTCACATCCTTTGAACAGTGCATAAGGGTTTTTATTCTTGAGACCTATCTAAATGAACGATCTATTATTGATAAAGACCACCTTTGCTTCATCTCTTTCGTCTGAAACTTATCTCATCAATATCGAAAATATTTTTGAACAATGATATCTCGAAACTTTAAAAAATGGGAAATATTTTAGAAATAAACAAACTACTATTTTATTTTAAAATACCAAATAAATATTTTATGAAAACTGGTAAATTCCAAATATTTCAGGAGTGTTCGGCGTTAAATCTCACGGTATCCCCGATGACGGTCTACCGTAATCAGGACTTCGTCTGACCGCCACTACCGTAATCTACCGTATACCCTACTGCCACATATACCGTATCCCATCGTATATCGTGTACTCTACTGTATACCGCATGTCCAATCATGTACCGTATCCTAGGCCCATTTTTTCACTCTGCTATCATCAAAATATGTGTACGCTCTCACTCTCCATCATCATCATCAGGATTTCTGTCTCCAAGCATTGCCAAACTTTGTCCGGACCAAAAACGGCGTTGTTTTTCCTGTTTTTTTTTTATATACAAAAATATTAAATAATTTGAATTTTGTTTTGGTTCAAAACTTTTAAAAGGCTTCTTGCGCTAGCTTTCGCCGTTCGCATAATCGATAGTTCCGTAAGTAATCGATTAGTCGCCCGAATTGCAATATCCCACAAATGTTGATCTCTGCTAGCCAAATATCGATCGATTGTTTCACATTTCTCCATTGTGATAAATTCCGATTCAATCATTCTGTATGTGAATCCAGACATCATTCTTGCTCGAAATCTTTTTATTGGATTTTGTCATCTTTTTTCAATTTTTTCATGCATTTTGACTGTTTTTTAGTGAGTGTGCAGGTGGGTTTCGGTCCAGGGACCAAAAAAGGTGGGCCAATACAATCAAAGAGGGAAACGATGATACAAAGATACAGAGCGATGAACATTCCATTAGAAAGGGGAACTAGTCTGGATCAATAAATCAATAAATAACAAAAAGAAACGGGGAGCAGGAACGGATACGGTGCGGTGTTACGTGCTGATCTGCGAGACGGAGCTCTACAGGGGCGGTGGGACAAAGTGTGCAATATAGGGGCGGGACTTGCGGGTGAACAGAAATGTACTAGTAGCAATGATAGGAAAAATAATAATCGCAACAAATAATCTTTAAAAAATAATAAGAATACACCAATGTCAGTGGAAAAGAGAGCAAACTGTTTAAGACAATGGGTGATGTGTGTATGTGTGTATTTGTGCGCGCATGCAGTCCCGCTTGACCGCGCCCCCTTCCGCTCACGCTCCTCGCGGCAGCCGGGAATTGTCGCCACGCACACCTCATCCGCTAAATAGCATCTTCGAGTAAGTGGGAGCTGTAGTCGCGATCGCTGTCTCCTTTTCTAATGTAAAAGCATGCTATTGGATCGAGTCAGCGATCACGACTACCTAAATTCCACCATATTCAAGAGCTGTAGAGCGGATAAAATGGCGCGGACTGCAGCGCGCCACTCACGTCCGCGCGCGGAAACGCGGTCATGCGGTGCCGTATCGTACCATGGGCCGTGGACAAGGGATCAGGGGAGCAAGCAGTGTCGTCGGTGACAGGAAGTAAATTGGTAAATCGACGCTGCGACAATTCAAGGCGATAAATCTAACTGGGGGCTGGGGGTATGCCACGTGAAAATTAGAATATTAGAAGACTGGACAAATGGGGACTTAGTGGATATACAGCATGATAAAGAATAGAATAGTGGTGTAGAGAATGAATGAATGAATAGAGTGGTAGAGCCATCGCACTCGTATGTTTTTATGGGATTTTCTAGCCGTTTTTCGTCTTTTTATTCGAGCTTTGCGCCGGCACATGCTGCTTGTCGCATGATTGAAGGAAACTGTCAAGGAAGTGGACAAGTGATATCGTGTAAAACGCATGCGCTAGCACGCACGAGTTTCCCGATCACATGACAAACAGTCATGCCGCGTCAAAGCTCACATTTTTCCAACGTATATATGTATATAATATATATAGATATAATGTGATAATCTAAAATAACGAAGGGGGATTAGGTGGTGCATGGGCGAGTGAGTGTAAAATTAGGGAGAAAGTAGTGGGGGGGGGGGAACATTCTGGAGACAGGGGTAGGATATAAGAGCGTTATCAGGGAAATTTAGAAAAAAATAGGCGAAAAAGTAGCGTTGTTGGGAGAGATGTGGGGGTACCCCACTCTTCTTTTTTTTGAAGCAAAGCCGCTGCGGAGACAATCAGAACGGATCAGATAACATAGTGGAGAGAGACGGAGAGACGCAGAGAGACAGAGAAGCAAAACGATATACAATACTACAAGGCAGAAGCCAAATGTAAAACGGTGGGTAGAGTGAACTATTGGTATGTGCGAGCGAGTGCAGGCCGGGGTACAGTAATCGATAACTACCGTAATCCCCTAGGTGTAACTACTAAGGCATAACGCACTGTTTTTGTGGTTGTTATTCAGGATCAGGTTCAAAGGTAGAGGACGGTAGATAGAAAGATAGATAGTAGTAGTGCATGCAAGGTATTATATTGGGTGGGTGCATTTTGGTTACGGTAGCATGGGGAAAGTCAGAGAGACAGTACGGACAACATGGGAGAACATCCAAAAATAGAAGTATAATAGTAGCAATAATAAAAATAAGAATAATATATATAATAAAACAGATCTTCTAGATGAGCTTTCAGAGGAGGGTGAAAGAGGGATTACAGTAGATTAGAATAAAGTTTGAGTTGAATAAAAAGAACGGAGGATCTAGTACAGACAGACTGTCACATACAACAAAAGTTAAAACAAAAATCGATAAAATGTGGGGCAATCGATAAATCAATAAAATTTGTGCAAACATCAATGGTGCGGCAAACTAACAAAACAGAAATGGAGTGGTTGGGAACAAAACTTGTTTCCTATCAATCAATGAGCAGTTGTGTGGTGTGGTGTGATGACGGTGGTGCGTAGAGTGCGTCGACCTTTCCTACTTGAGCAGATTTCGCACCAGTTGTGTTATCACGCGCGCCTGTCTCTTCAAATTCGGATTCTGCGTCCGCAGCTGGTACTCTGAAAGAGACCACACCATAAACACTGGCAGAATAAACCGTACACTACAGTACGCCTAGCCTCATCGCTCAGCTACAGTGCACTCCCGCTAGAGATGACTCCCGCACTTCTTTGATTTCTGGCCCAGGGCAAACCACTTAGCCTTCACCGCATTTTGAGATTTATTTTGTAAAAGCTGATCGCATTTTGCAAATCTGTAATGTAACTATTCGACCTATGCACCCGCTGAATTCTTGTCGCAGTCAAGTTGTATTTTTCACAATATTTTTTCTTGTAGCTAATGTGCTTCCATGCAAATTTCATGAAACAATAAATGTATATGAGATGCAAGACAGATCGCGGCATTTCTTAGATTTCTGGCCCAGGTCATATTACAGATCAATTCTAGTCATTGCTCATTCCTCATCACTCATTAGTCATTTCGCGTAGTAACCGACCCTTTTTCTCGGTTGTGGTAAAACCAACCGCATCATGCTTGATAGAATGATGAAATGAGAGCTTTTCTCCCCTTTTCCCATACTCTCTCATTCTAAATGGGGTTTCAGAAATCAAAGAAGTTCCGAGTCTTCAATCGGATTGGTCAACTACGTCTAACTACAGTATCCCCTTGGGGGAGTTCAATCGGGTCGTACCGTTGAGCGCATCCGTGATCATGCTGACGACTTTGGGCACGTGGGCGTTGATGTAGTCGTCGTACGGCTGCAGCGCCTCGAGAATGTGCTCAATGTACCTGGAGAATGCACACTATTAATGGTTAACAATTTGCATAAACAATGCTCAAACTCAGATATTGTGTAAATTGTTTGCTAGTACAAGTATCTATCAATCAATAGTTGTTATTATTCTTATACGGTCTTCTTCTTCTTCACATGTGTTTCATTCAAAGAACATGCTAAAAACGAGTAAGTAAATTAAATACATCGAAATCGTACCTAAACTTGAGGTCGGTATCCGAGTCGAGGTGGTAGGACAGCTGCTGCAGCAGCGACAGCAGTACCGGCTGCGACAGACCACCATCGCCGCCTGAACGAATATTAATTTTTATTATGTTTATTAGTGTCAATTATTCAAAATATACAAGAACGACCCATACTCCGGTATTTTGACTCTCGGCGTACACCGTTATGAACGGAAAATGTACAAAAGAAAGAAAAAAAAGTATAATCGAATAAACACGACGAATTGATGAACAGGTTGATTCCGGTTTCGTTTGCCGTTATTTAATACAGTTCGAGTTCTTTCTTTTTTCGGTAAATTCAATATCTTGCCGGTGACTTAAAGGGTACGACATACAAAGAGAGAACGCGATCAAAGATCAAAGTACACCTCACCATTGCCAAACAGCTCATCGGGATCGATTTGTCTGCAGACAAACTGCAACGATGGCTCATCCGCCTGGTTGAGCACCTGCAGATTAGAAACATTTAAAATATTAATAAATAATAAATAAATGAATTAATAATTTAATTAATTAATAAAACAGTTGTCGATTAATTTAGATACTGTAACATATCACATAAAAAATCATCAATCACCCCTAAGATACATTTTCATACGATTTTTCTAGATCAACCCACTATATAAAAAAATCCGGTGAGGGCGCCGAAAATGTATGATACTTGTAAAGTCACTTCATCGTGTGAAAACAACAACTACCACAGTAATTAGATTGTATAATTGATAGAAGTACAAATTTAAATGGCATGCACTATAAATGTAATACTTATTTATTCTTAATTGTTAATAGTAATGTGCTTCATGGGGTTTCCATCACTTATAACAAAGTCACTTCTCGATAGCTCTAATGCGTGAGACTACAGTACTCAAGCACACTCACACTCTCGAATGCCATCTGCACTTGTCTGCTCTTGATGAGATGGAGCAGGGACTGGCGATCGGGCACCTGGGCAGCAGGCGCCGGCGTCGACGCTACCGTACTCGCGATTGTTGCCGCCTGGAGTACGCGCATCTGGAAATAGGAGTAGAGGTTACGGTAGAAAGATAACCATGCGACCTGTCTTGCATCCCATATACATTTATTGTTTTATGAAAGTTTGCTGGAAAGACATTAGCTACAAGAAGAAAGCATTGTGTAATACGACTTGACAGCGACAAGAATTCAGCGGGTGCATAGGTCGAATAGTTACGTTACAGATTTGCTAAATGCGGTCGGCTTTTACAAAAAAAGTATCAAAACGCGGTCAAGCTACGTAGTTTGCAAAGGGCTTTTAAACTCCAGATAACACTCTCATTAGCTGCAAGATTAAATACAGAGTAATACAACTTGACTGCGAGACAAGAATTCAGCTGGGTTATTAACATCTGGGAAAAGTTCCGAGGCACATTAATGATATCCCACTAAATATCAAGTCAAAACAGATCACTAATCATCCGGTGGCCAATGTCGAATAGAGGATCAATAAAACGATATAAATCAATCAATAATCTCCACTTGCCTGATTCATGTACTGTCCAAGACCCTCCTTGAACTGCTCGTTGAGTTGCTTGAAGAGCTGCGAGCACAGACGATCGATCGATGGAATCACGATCTACAGTATACCACCGGTTATTGATTGATTAGGATGATATTACCCAATCCTAACAAACAATTCGAGTCAAAGCATCAATCATTCCATAGTCACGAATACACAAAATAATGCGAGTTTTGGCCAATAATCAATCAATCAATCAATCAATAATTCAATAAATCAATAATTCAATCAATAAATCAATAAACCTGAGCCAGTGCTTCCTTCGTTCTTTCCGACACAACCTTCATCACGTACTCCGTGCTCATCTACAATATACACTCTTTAGACCTTTTAAACCATACAATAAACCAAAAACAATCCTTACGGTCCGGTTTTCAAAAAAAAATCCAAAATGCCGTCAGATTTCGTAATCCAAAATGCCGTCAGATTTTGTTCGACCTATGATCCCACAACAATCTACAGTATAGCATCTCCAATTCCACCCTAACCTACAGTACCCCTCCTTCCACCGTATAGCTTATGGCCTGGCCGCACTCTATATGATACCGTAACCTACAGTACCCCACCGTATACCTTATGATTAGCCGTGATCGAGTTCTCGACCGTGAGGGAGTTCTCATTGAGCGAATTGCGCACCACACTCAGCGTCTCCTCCCTGCTCGTCTCGATCATGTCCGATATGTTCGCGAGAAGGCGGTCCTCGCGCAGCGAGAACTCCTCCTCTGAAAGATCAAAGATTAAGATCAAAGATCCTCCTCTGCAACAATAAGAACAAAATATTTCTAAAATCAAATTCGTTGAATTTAATTTAATTCATTTAGATAGTGATAGCAAGCCTAGAGAAACCTGATCGGTGTTTCGGTCCTAGTCAATACAACGAAAGATCAAAGTTCATTACAGTATACTCATACATGTGGTACAAACGGCATGATAATGACAACTGAGGACGAGAAAGTGAACAATGTTTTATTTTATTATAAATAAATCAATAAACGGATTGGCGAAAACTCACTAAATTGCTGCAGCATCGTGACGATGCTCTCATTGGTGGCGGCCGCGCGACGCTCCTCATCCGCGCGCTCCACGCGCATAGTCAGCGTCTCCATCTGGAAAGAGTACGGTAATTCTATTAGCTACGGTAACTTGCGAGTACGGTATTTCTGGGCACAATATAGCCCGCCATATGGTAAGAATAAACACATGAATGAAATGCAACAAGCTAAGTAGCAAATCCCAATTTTTTGCTACATTGGGTACCATAAGATCATAGGTCGAATAGTTAGGTTACCGGTTTTCAAAATCTGGTCAGGTTTTTCGATTTTGTGAAATTTTTGCTCAAAATCCGGTCAGGTTTTTCGATTTTTGTGAAATTTTGGCTAAAAATCCAGTCAGTCTTGGTACTTTACAACATACTTTTCGACCTATGCATACGATACCGTACCCAGGTGTAGTGTAGCATATATCGTATACCGTACACCATCTACCGTACCTGATCGCTCAGCTCCTCAAACTTCTTCAGCAGCTGGCTCATGTCCATGTTGGAGGCCGTCGACGTGTTCAGTGGATCGGCTGCTGAACAAGCATAACAAGTAGTGAGAGAATCATAGGTGGGCGCGTGAAAACGAATTATTTTTTCACATAGCCTTGCTTTCCATTGCGGGGCCTTGCGCATAGTTTTGCCTAGCAAAAATTGGAAAATTTCCAGTCAAATCTGCTAAAAAAAGGCCATGCGCATAGCCTTGCCTTATAATTCCCCGGTTTGCGCACAGCCTTTCCCCCAGTGTGCCCACCCATGGAGAGAATATAGAATAATTGATGTAAGACTGTGAATAGATATAAAGGCGAATAGATATGGTGAGTATGCGAAAGATATATGCGGTCCGATGTTTCGGTCCTCGGTTCTAGACAAGTGACACTGCAATCCAGGAAATTTTTGAATTTGCAAAAAGAGCGCGAAATTGGAATTTCATAAAGTCGCTCTATTTTAGCACTGAAATCATATTTCTGATGACATTAAACAATTTCGAAAATAGAAAATACAAAAAAGACAAAGTAAAAGGCTCTATTTTTTTGCATTAAAATCATATTTCTGATGATAAGGTTAATCAATATCGATAGATGACCAACCTGGCAGTCGTGACGCGGACGACGTCTGCGACAACGTCGTCGTCACCGGCGGCAGACGCGGCGCCAGTAGCTCGACCGGACTACAAAGTACAAATAATATGAATTAATGATCAAACTACAAAATTTCAAACTCTACATTTCGCATAATAACCGCACTTTTTCCCACCACAATCATCATCACAAACTCCAAATCGCAGTTGGAAAATAAAAACTATGATGAACACCCTGTTAATTATTAAACTACAAACTACAAGATCCATATTCCTCATATTCAGAGACCAAACTACAGACTACAAAGTTCACATTTTCCCCATTGTCGATGTTGCTGTTACCGTTGCCAAAGCTCATAGCGAGGATAATCCTCGAGCATTCTCTCGGCGACTCCACCGAAGAAGAACCCCCGCCTTTCTACCGGGCGAGCTGGCGATCTTTGATCTATAGTGTAAGGTTGATCTTTGATCTCTTGATCATATGAAACGCAAAGTGGGCGTGGCTCGGTATCAATACAGGAAAACTTGGAACTGCATAGCACACATATTTATAGCGGATAGATAGAGCGAAGGGTGGAGGAGGAGGTGGAGGGGGGGGGGTTGAGGTGGAACAGGGGAGAAAGGTCGAGATTGCACACACAGTTGTGTAGAGAAGAAGAAGAAGAAGCGGGAATGATGGGATGAGAGAGTAGAGGTGAGACATAGAGCGGAGAGAGAGAGAGAGAAAGGCAGAAAGAAAAAGCAGCAAGAACGGAAGTAATGATAGTGGCGAGAAGAGCAAGGCAGACAAAGAGCGAGATAGGGAAGAGTTTTGAAGAGACGGTATAGAGCGAGATAGGGAAGAATTGTGAAGAGACGGTACAGAACGAGATAGGGAAGAGTTGTGAAGAGACGGTACAGACAGAAAGATCAAACGATGATAGATAGAATCGGACGTTGAAGAGATGATATACAAATAGATTGTAGTAGCTTTACAATAATTTTCATAATAGCCGTAACCTTCAACTTTGCTACCTATGTCGTACTTATGCGTTCTCCACTGCCCATAGGTGGGCACGTTGGAGGAAAGGCTGTTCGCAAACCGGGGAAGTTGGGATGCAAGGCAGTGCGCATGGCATTTTTTTACAACTTGGGCTGGAAATTTCTCAATTATTGCGAGGCAAGGCTATGCGCAAGACCCCGATGTGGAGGCAAGGCTGTACGCCAAAATTTTTTCGTTTTCACACGCCCACCTATGTCACTGCCTATCAAGCAACCTATCAGCAAACTACTTTTGCACCGCATAAAGTATATTATTATTACTATCGTGCGAACCGACGCATGCCTCGAGCTCTCTCGGGGGTGAAGAAGAGGTAGAGGAGGACAAAGAGCTCACAACAGAGACTAGAGCAAGAGGAGTAGTGCGTGAAACTGATATGCGAGAAAGTGAAACAGAGCGAGAGTCAGTCAGTCGGTTAGAAGGTGAAGAAGAAGAGTAGGGAAAGGTAGAGTGGCAAAGTGTGTGAAACTCAAGTTTAACGGGGTAAATATATAATAAACATGACTCCTCAAGTACTTCTAATTACCGGTGCGCGCTTATTTATAGACGCGGATACGCGGGCGCGGATAAGCGGCCAAACAGTTGCTGCCCTCTTGCATGCAGCGTTGTTGGCGGCTTGCACGGGCAAGCACTTCCGGAATTGTTTTCCAGAGAGAACGAAGAGAGAGATGGAGAAATGATGACGTGTTTTTATTCTGTTCTCGGCGGCGAGGATGCGGATGGATGGGAGAGAGGGAGGAAAGGGAGAGAGAGAGAGAGAGAGAGAGAGAGAGGAGGGAGAGAGGGAGAGAGAGAAGAGAGAGAGAGAGAGAGAAAGAGAGAGAGAGAGAAAGAGAGGGTGAGAGAAAGAGAGAGAGAGAGAGAGTGAAAGTGAGAGAGAGAGGGATACCACTACGACACATCTGCTGGACGAATGCTATTAGGCAGGGTGGGGGGAATGTCCAAGAGGACATGGGTGGGGTAATGATGGAAGAGATTTGTATTATATGTGCAATACGCCTGAAGAGGTAGATACTAATGATGAAGAAGCCATTAGTCCATAACGAAATGGATGAAAGATATACACTTGATCTATGGAATAAGAGATGCAAGCATGTAAGGTACTCGAAATGATCACAGACTACCCCCCGGCGGATTCAAGTTTTGCGAAACCTAGTAATTCATCAATGCACAATGTAGATGTTAACACTCTGGAGCAGCGAAGAATGCAAAGTAATGACTATAAGAGAGAATATCGTACTGGTCAAGATAAACGGTAACTCTCGATCAGATAGTCTCTGATAATTTTGAAATTAGCTATGAATTCGCCAGTGTTCGTTGAGAGCCAGACAGAGGAGAGTTTGCTTAGCGAGAGGACATTTAAACGAGAAAAAAACTATTAAAAAATCTAACCATAGTTATATATCAGTGATCTCTGCAAAATTGTCTATTCAATTTTATTCCATAATACGAACACACTACATACCATCCATGATTGTACTGTGAACGGCGCTATTATGAAAGAAAGAAAGAACGTCTCTCTATATTAATGACAAACAGAGAAAACTTATCGGGGCAAAAAAAACAGAGATCAGACCATCTTCAGGATAGAACAGTGCCAACACTGATAGACTATAATCTTGTTGTGTCAGGCAGGCATGATCCCCCCACCGGACAACTCTTGATGTAATTAAATTATTTAAACTAATAACATTAACAGATGTACAAGTATAGGTTTGCATGCACAAAAAAGGTACATTTTTTAAAAATATATAGGTTAGTTAAAGTGTGCCTTATGGTGTTTCGGCCGCTACGAACAGTGCCACCAACACTGACACAGGGACTAATCTTGTTGTGTCAGGCAGGAATGTTCCCCCAGCGGACAACTACTGATATAAACAATAAATATCTTCGAGCATCGAAACGGATATCTTCTTCTAATGAGATCTTATGTCGTTCTTCGAATTATATACCCCGGTAATTGTTTTTATTTTTTACTAATATAACTACTAATATTACTAATTTTACTAAAAATATTACTAGTACTTAATAAAATTATCACTGATCTCCCGAAGGACTTCGTGTGCCTTGTATAACGGGATTTATCTTTACCTTTCCCTTACTAATGTGGAGAAAAATAGTAATGATGGTTTAAAAAAGTGGATACCAACATAAAGCCATGTCTATACCATAGCTAGACATACAAGCTAAACGTGCAAGCCAAAAACCCAGCCAAACTAAACACATTACACCAACACCACATAACAATAATGGGTGCGCGCTGGTTGCAGCGTGTATTGTGTACTCTCACACATAGAGAGAATGATGTGGTAAATGTAGTGGAGCGAGAGAGAGAGAGCAGAGCAGAGGAGTGCAGAAACGCAGCAACGGCAGAAACGATAAAGCGAGGAGTAAGTGCTCGAAACAATACGAAACAATATAGACTATACATAGCTGTCTTATATCTATCGATGTCTGAGAACAAAAAAAATAGTGTCAAGAATGTGCAAGAAAGACATCGTGACATGGGGACACCTTGCATTTCTTTCTTCGCTTCTATTCAACTATCGATTGAAATTTGTGGAAACAGTCAAATTCAAATAAACGATGACAGGATAATGGCATGATCAGAGAGATCATCGAGCACTGCATAGAGACGAACAAGATCAGACAGATAGCAATCGGTCATTTCGATGAACGACGATATACGACGATAGTACGAGACAGACGAAAAAGACGTAATCATCGAGATACCAGTAGCATTTCGATTCCACAATCAATCAATCAATCAATCGATCGATCAATCGATTAATAATCGACCAATCAATAAGTAATTAATCAATATAGATAACTATCCAGACAAGAGTTCACACTACATTACCAAACTACGAATGCCAAGGAATTTTGTCTCATCAAAGTTGCACATACTTTAGACCCTCTAAATCAAACATCTCCCAGAATAACACCGATTACATCAGCGACGGACGAGCTATCGCAATCGTAAATCGATGATAGTTGATGGAGAGCAGCGATAGCTTCCATCATGCAAGAGGGCAATAAACAGTGGAAGATGATGATGATGGAGAAAGGACGAGCGAGAGGAGAGAGAGAGAGGGTGAGAGAGAGAGATTGAGAGATTTATGTTAGAGAAAGAAACAGCGATGACTGTTCAATGATATGCAAGGATGGAATCTTCGGGAGCGTGATCGTCAATACGCACTGGCAGAACAACAGGGAATAGGGGAGGAGGAGGGAATTGCATTATTCTCTACCAATTCCCACTCTACCTAAGAAAAAGTGTTACTTCTCTTACAAGGGAGAGATAGAGGTAGATAGATGATTAGATAGATAGACAGATAGAGGTAGAGATTGAGGAACAGATCATTACCAATGGTCGCGCAGTGATTTATCGTAGGCAGCAGGGTTGGGCGGAAAAGGGTGGCCGGTAAAAAATCGGTAACGATAATTCACCGGTCTAAAAGACCGGTAAAAAATCGGTAAAACGGTAAAACTCTGAACAACCCTGTAAAACCGCGAAAAATTGCAATTTTTTCTGTGACGTTTATTTTTACTGTTACCCATTCCATCAGAACTGCGTTATCGTGCCTGACACTATAAATGAACGGCAAAGGCTAATTTGTTATTACTTTGACTGTAGTTACAACAAAAAATATTTCAATTTCTTCTGTTCTATTAATATATATTTGGCAAATGTTATTTATTAAGAGAGTAGCTGTCTGTCGAGACATAAAATCGAATTCAGATACGGGCAATTTCTCGAGATATCGAACATAATGTTACCAAAAATAACGCAGAATATCTAGTGTAAATTTCGGTAATTACCGATGAGAAACCGTAAAATTTATCGACCGGAAAATTTTACGGTCAGGGACCGGTAAAATCGGTAAAAAATCGGTAACAGAATTTTTTTCCGCCCAACCCTGGTAGGCAGTGATCAAATAAATAGTACGCGAAATTTTGATTACACCTCCTCTTATGCGTCATCAGGGAAGTTAAGGACATTTTTGTTACAAACAAATACTCCAATGCCACGTGAGAATGCGGAAATTCTGACACAAGTTGATGATAGCCCAGGTAGGGAGAAATACCTGAGCAAATCGGATTATGTACGAGAGGTATGAGAGGCAGAAGATCAGAGAATGGAGGAGAGGATCGCGCATTATTCAAAGTAGGCAGTGCAGTTCGAATGTTTGTGAGGACAGGGTGAGAGATGAGAGAAAAGGAGTGACGGTGGCGGAGATTCCAGGAAACATCATCGAATTTAGCCGAGAACACACACTGACGTAAACACATGACGCAAGATTAGAGCTCCACTGTCGTACATGGCAACCCCCCCCCCTCTTCGATGACTCCTACCTCGTGACACAACACAACATTCTCTCGACTCTGCAAACGTCCAGAACGACCGATCAACAACGAAACTCTCTCAATTATACTGCTCTATCACATGCCTACCACAGAAAAAAAAAGTTTGAATCAGACGTGACAAATGTTCGCAATGTAATATTGATTGAACATTGCACGATCAGAAAGAGAACATTGTCGCCTTACACTGATGAGATTAAAGGCACGCCCCGAGTATATTTGAAACTCTTCGAAATGGTAATGCCCTCTCGGCTTTCTTTGTCTATGAGAGAGTGTTGCCAGAGCGGAGAGTAAAATAGCTCGGGGTGTACCTTTACACACCAGGAACACTTTGCGCCACAGTGTGCACAAGAGTACGGACATAATCATCATAATCACATATATGAAAGGCGGTATAGGCGCGAATGGAGGAAAACAAGGAAGGCGAGGTGAAAATGGATGGAAATAATGCTGGAATTGTAATCACCGGCGTTCGAATTTGAAGAAATTATCTGCTGCCGAAATAAATTGGAGTGCAAAATATCATTAAGTGTAAGCAAATTCACCAGGAATGCTCGTACAGTATGATCGAGAGTTGATGAATGAATCATTGTTTCTTCTGACAAGTAAACTATGGTTTCCGAAATGTAAGCAATCTGCATAGTGCAGACACTAGCGCACTATCAAACCACCGGGTAGAGTGCAAGAGTCGGCGAGATCAAATCGACACGGAAGAAACAGTTCAAACGACGGAAGGAGGGCCAGACCAACAGAACAGATGAATAGCGTTCACATAGATAGATAGATAGATAGATAGATAGATAGATAGATAGATAGATAGATAGATAGATAGATAGATAGATAAATAGATAGTGGCATGAAAGTGCATGTGACAAGAAGAGAGGACGAGAGTAAAACACTCTGCCAATTATAAAATTAGAAACATTCCAATGTTTTCTTAAACAGTGTTCATCTTCAACAGCTGATTTGCCCTGCTGAGTAATCTCTCGTGTCTCAAGACTATCGGACTTTGGCCAATGAGTTGAAAAAAAGCGAACCAACATTCGAGGTACTATTATTGACTCAATAAACCCATATGAAACGTGAAACAACTGGGCTCCAATACTTCGTCTAAATAAATCGAATGGGGAATACAGTAATCAGCGTAACGTCAGAGTGCAAAAATCACCCATTACAATGAAAAAAATACGAAATTTCATATCCCAGTGGTATGGTAGCGCTCGCAATTCACTCGACAACAAAACCTGTGACAGTTCTCCTCCTCCCAATCAGCTGAGCGAAGGGAGGTGAACGAGAGTGTGTGTAAACTCCCACGGTTGATGCCGCAACAACACAACAACACCACCACCTCTGTGTTCTCCCCTACTAACCTAACAACACACAAATATCTCTCTCGCTATCCCTCGATTTCCTCTAAATTTAGCACAAGTGAATTACAAAAATAGATCAGCATTAATGGATAACAATTTCAGTAGACGCCAAAGCTCAAAATTGGACTGGGACGGATGAAAACTGTGATATGGACCAGAGATTCAGAGATTTTTGATTTTTTTTTGGCGATTCTGCACTTTTAAGATAAAGTTTGGGGGTCCGCCGAGATTGAGAGACAAGACCTTTCATCCACTAATCAGCATTCATCATCGCGAGAATGTACATACGTGCACTCTCGAAAACAAGCAAGAGAGAAGTACAAAGTTCCCGTTCACAGCGTTTATTTACGAGTCTTCCCGACATCAATTATTTATGCTGTAAGCATCACTTTGCGCTTTGTGATAAACACAAAAGTACAACGTCCGAATAGAGCCATGAACAACACTACGAGCGTTCTTTGCTCAGCATTTCTCCAAAACAGAGAGAGCGCTCATTGAAAACTTGGCAAAATGCAAACCAAAAAAATTACGTGAGGTACACTGTAAGCTCTCTATCACTTTCGCGTACGCTCAATCTTTTTCGCTCTGCCTTTTCTTGGTCACCGCGTATTTTTACTACAAGTATATCATAGCAAAATGAGCATCACAAGGAATGACTGAACAAACTGACCCAATCACTCACAAGCGAAAATAGCGCAGCGGACTGCACTTTCTGCAACGAAAGTGCACCAACGACTTCCTCACATAGTATGACTCCCACGGTCCTTACACTATGTCTACACCAAATCATAAACACACTCGTCTATTTACGTCCGCCCTCTGCACCAGGAACAGATGATGTGGAAAGGACACAACAACAACCGGCTATCGATAAAAAACCCTGTCACCTTCCTAAAGTCCCGACTATTATTATTATTATTATTATTATAATTATTATTATTATCACTTCACATATCGCTTCTTTGTGTGCTGTCGCACCTGTCACGGGTGTATCAAATAAACAAACAAACAAACAAACTCGTACTAGTCCCAAAGTCAACCAACACGAAACGTACAATGGGTCCATAGTACACATGGTCGCTCTTTGGCTTTGCGCATACAAGACTCTAGTAAAGTAGTAATGACTAGAGAAGAGATACGAATTGTACTAGTAATTAGTACGAGTAGTAGTAGGTAGTACTAATGCTGACGTCGCCCTAGTCTCCCCAACCACAAAAAGGGCTTCTCCCTCTCCTTCCTACATTCGCCGTTCTTCACTCTCTGTCTCTCTTCCCTCACATGGATACGAAACGACTTCGCGAGAAAACCCTTGCCAGAGATCTAGTATACCAACCATAGATGGGCACTTTGTGGGAAAATCTGGATACTAATCGGGTGGCAAGGCTGTTTTGGATTGAAATCCGAGTATTAGTATAAGAAAATGTATTCAGGGTTCATCGCAAGAAGCAAAAGAGAGAGCGAGATGCAAGTTTTGGCACATATCCCATGTATGACACCAACGAGACATACTAATTCCAAAGGTTCAAGGTACAGTGGCATGCCGTCATCTACTACCACCTGGACAGACATCGTGACGTAGAAAGATCAGCAGTTGTTCCTCCAGTGAGGGCAACCGGAATAAACATGACGCATGCGCGTGGTATTCATCGTCAGCTGCAGAGCAATAAATATAAATACAAATAATGGAAAAAATGTATACACTATAGAATAGCTTCCCTAATTTCGCCACCTTGTCTACAACCCATTGGCTTTACAAAGAAAAATAATCAATGTATATTATACAGCTAGATGATTCCATAAATAGCGGAGGTCAATTCCTGGGACGGCCAGATTTCCTTGTTACTAATATAAATAGCCAAGAGTGCAATTGCACTTGCTTACACTACAGTATTGTCCACTTCGGAATACTTTGAAGAGGGGTGAATCGAGGCAAATAAAGCGAGGAAATAGCATAAAACAGCAAAAACAGGGACAGGAAATATGGAAGATTCCAGAGATTCCAGGTCACTGGGAGGAAGGTGCTTTCCAGGATACAATGTCAACAGTACTAGTACACGTTCGCTCATCCTTACAACTAATCATTAGCTCAAATAGTTGCGTGTTTCATGTAGAATATGTTCAGTCCGCAAAGCGACCAATGCACATCAAACCATGTTTTCGCGTTCTCCTCGTTCAAAGTCCAGCATTGAACACACTAAACCACAGCAGAAATCAAAGAACCAAACCGCGCTTCCAAAAATAGAAATCTAATTTAATATTAATAATAAGTCTCTAATAATATGATTAATTACATTACTAATGGGAACACGATTTAAATCTACGTGTGCTCTATCCCGTTGTCTAGACAGCTATCCAAACAACGTTAAACTAAACTTCTAGATATTGTCTAGTCCCCGGAGTTCAGTATAACCAATTGGAACCAGGGATCCTGGAAGACAATTCTCCACTTATCCCAGACACCTCGCCCTAATGACATCATCCTAAGGAGAAGACGTCTAACTAAAGCAGAGATCCTGCATACATGAACCCAAAGATTCTCCACTTATGCATGCTCCGAGCTGATGTTTTGCGCAGAATTAATCTCACCTAGCTGCGCTCTAATGCACTGTTACATTTGCGTTACGTGCCTACGCCGTAACCCCCTCCGTTGCCTCTCCGACGCGGCGGAGGGGGTTACGGCGTAGGCACGTAAGGCAAATGTAACAGTGCATAAGAGATCATCTCGATCGCCTAGCACCACAATATTTACACCTTCAACAATGGTCTGAAACGGAGTTCAACAATAGTAGGTAAATATTTCAGACGCGCATTCATCGTTTGATGTTGGTCCGGATATCGGTGTCTAGTCCACGTATGCAGTTCACAACAAATAAAAGAACGCGCGGAAAAGGAAGCCATTGCAGGGGTCATACGTGGGCGGGCATTGCCGCTGGAAATGAAAATCGGGGGGTCAGACGCAAAAATCGGGGGTCGGAAGCATAGAATTGAGCATTTATACGCCATTTTGAGTGAATTTTTGGAAAATCGGGGGGTCGGGTGCCAAAAATCGGGGGTGTATTGCCGCTAGCGGCAGTGGTGCCCACGTATGGCAGGGGTATATGGACTCTCTGCTCTCTATTACATAGTCCAACTATATCTCTTCGGAAACAACGTTTAAAAATCTTATAGCTTTTACATTGGTGGGATACATGGATTCAACAGGGGGGCATCCGAACAGAAAATTGTTTTAAAAAAAGTAATTTAATTTTAACACAAAATTTTGAAGAGGGAGATTTATTTTTTGTGTCGGCGCCCATATGTTCTAGATATTGTCTAGTCGACGGACGTAGTTCGGTATAACCAATTGAAACCCCGGATACTCGAAGACAATTCTCCACTACAAAATGACGATATTATAGCGGAAGTAGACAAAGCACAAAAGAAGCCCTCAATCACAATTCCCTCCTACAAGATATTAAAGAAGCTTTACATTGCGTGAAGTACGAAACATTGAGTTTAACTGAAGCACTACGTAATAGTACAATTTAAATATATTATCAATATTATTATATTACCTAATAATAAAATTCCCTTTACGTCTTGTTAATTTCCCCGTCAACGAATGACAGTTTCACTATCTAGAGAGAAAAAAAGAAAACGAGTAAAAACAAGCATTCAATCAACTCACTCCACATGGGTGCTCTCCAGGGGAGCGGTCGCGATGGACGACAGACGAGGCGACACCAGTGCTGACTGGATGGCCGTCGTGTCCCTGTGAATCAAAGGAGTGTAAAAGGAATTATAGGGTAGAGGCAAAGAGAAAGACTAAAAATGGGTTGTGTTGCAAATTTTTAAGAGTGAACTATAGAACTATAAAGAGTATAAAACGATCCAGTGTTTAATGATGTAAAATGGCTGTGCTGTATATACAAATTAAAATAACGTTAATGATGACGTTAATATAAACAATAGTCATAAAATCATGAAGATTTAAAATCGTTTTTCAGATTGTAAGTCCAGGTAGCCTATAGGGAAATGTTTTCTTTAAAGCCACACCCCAAGCACACCGCATTGGAAATAATCTCTCTCGCAGACAGCAAAGCGAAAGAGCGTGGCCAGAGCGGACAAGTTAGCTCGGAGTGTGCAATTAGGGCTTTTAAGAAACCGCTCAAAATAAACAACAACGGGCGCGCAGTGTCCAGGGTGATGAGCATACGTGGGCACCAGGGTTGGGCGGAAAAGGGTGACCGGTAAAAAATTCGGTAACGGTAATTTACCGGTCTAACAGACCGGTAAAAAACCGGTAAAACGGTAAAACTCTTAAAAACCCCTTAAAACCGCTAAACTTTTTTGCCAGGTTTGTCTATACGTTTATACATTAGATCAAAACAGCGATATCGTGTCTCGAACTACATATCTGTGTGACAAACGGCTAATTTGTTCTTCTTTGACAGTAGTTATAGCAAAAAAATGTTTTCATTTTCTTTGTTATATTGATATATTTGATAAGTGTTATTTATTGAGAGAGTAACTGTCTGTTGAGGTATTGAATCGCGCTGGGATACGGACAATTTCTCAAGATATCGAACATAATTTTACCAAAATAACGCAGAATATCTAGTGTAAATTTCGGTAATTACCGGAGAGAAACCGTAAAATTTACCGACCGGTAAATTTTACGGTCAGGGACCGGTAAAGCCGGTAAAAAATCGGTAACGTAAAATTTTACCGCCCAACCCTGGTGGGCACCACTGCCGCTAGCGGCAATACACCCCCGATTTTTGGCACCCGACCCCCCCGATTTTCCGAAAAAATCACTCAAAATGACGTATAAATGCTCCATTTTTTGCTTCGTACCCCCCGATTTTCATTTCCAGCGGCAATGCCCGCCCACGTATGGTGATGAGTGAAATCAACTGGGATACAACCACATTCGATGGACACTTTAATAGTAAGAAGCAAGGTTTCTGATAGTTTTTCGTAAAGCCAAATTACAATCAGCATATATATATATATATATATATATATATATATATATATATATATATATATATATATATATATATATATATATATATATATATATATATATATATATATATATGCAAAATAGACTAATCGATATTAAGACTACAAAGATCAAAGATCAAACTACACACCTCGGTGGTGGTCGATCGAGCGTGACGTCCACGTGCAGCACGTGCCGAGGCGTGATCGAGATCAGCGAGATCACTGTCTGCAAAATAATAATAATAATAATAATAATAATAATTTTAAATATTTATTCTGCTTATATCGTTACTATTATTGCAAAACTCTGATCATCTCCAAAGATTCTTCACGATTTGTCTCATCAAATTGGAGAGATTTTGATCAAGAGCGAAAATAAGTTTATTTTAAATAATCGCCCAACCTCTTGTTTCTCCGTGTGACTGTCATCTTCGTCGAAGGAGAAGTCTGCAAGATTATTGATTTTTTGAAGGATCTATTTTGGAAATTTGACAATTCAATCAATAAGTTCTAGCTTTACTCAGCCAATAATAACAACATGCAAGTACCATTAGTGGTAATCAATTCAATCAATAATATCCACCATAAATCAATAACCAATCATCTACCGTACCATTCTGATTCGTGTCAAGATCCTTGACGTCGAAGGGCGCCACGGCCACGAGCGGGTGATAGAAGCAGATCTGAGAAATGCATTTTTAATACCGGAATTGGTCACAACAAATCGATATCTTTATTTCATTTATTAGATGAAATAGCGATTGTTATCACAGCAATTTAATTTAAAATTCTTATTTTCAATATAAAAACATGGGTGGTTCACTACGGAATGGTTAGAATATTGATTTTTGATTATTGATTACCTGAGAGATGGAAGAGAACGATGGGACACCGTTGCCAGCGTACTCGAGCGAGACACAGAATAGGTTCTTAATAGGAGAACAAAAAATAATCGATTTATCGCAATTATCGATTGATTTATCGATTTATTCAATTATTAGTTCCCATTGTGACACTGTTAGCTATCATACTATTACTATTTTGGGTACTGTAATCAAATTGCAACAAAGAAAACCAGAATTGAAAAAAAAGCTCAAACAATAAGAGTGGCGAGTTCCACCCGGCAGATTCGCGTTTTCATACTGATTGATAAAAGCCCGTGAATTAGGTGATCTCTTTATCAGTATTCCTCGAACTATAAAGAACAACAAAACAAAACCAACCGCTCCGTCGATATCGACGAGCACGATGTAGCGAGCTGTTGGATCGACCTGCAATCAATAAATCAATTCATAGGTCGAAAAGTAGGTTATAAAGTACCAAGCCTGACCGGATTTTGAGCCAAAATTTCACAAAAATCGAAAAACCTGACCGGATTTTGAGCCAAAATTGCACAAAAATTGAAAAACCTGACCGGATTTAGAGCCAAATTTGCCAAAAATCGAAAAACCTGACCGGATTTTGAAAACCGATAACCTAGCTATTCGACCTATGAATCAATTATAAAAATCAATAAATCCAAGTCAGCTACACTCACTCTCAAACCCCTTACAGAGTCATACAGAACTATTGATTCAATCTTATCTTTTTTTGGTAGCGTAACGCTTTGTAAATCATGGCGTCGAAAAACTATTTCTTCCAAAACCTACAATCTTCCCAACAAACTAATTTAGTTTAAAGATTACAAAAGCCCTGAGTAAAACAGCAACAAGACCAAATCGACAGTAATACATGCAACCATGGGTCGAAGAGCTAATTAAAAAATTTTCAAAAAAATCCCAAAATTTCGTAGTTTGTAGCGTATTTTTCGATGTATGCACGCAACATTGTCTATTCTCATTTATTTCCTTGTGCGAGTCTTCTTCATTTATATCGTGTTCTACTTCCTCAAACATCTTCGCGATGTATGATAAATAAATAAATAATTAACATAATTACGCCATGCTCACCTGGACGATGAATTTGCCCAGCCTCAGCGAGGACTCGAGACGGAGACGCCCGATGCACGACCAATTCTCGCACTCGTACAGGTACAACTGTAATTCGTTTTATTTATTTTATAATCGAGTCATGGCCCATCACTTATTATTAAAACCTCTATCCAATATCACGATCGCCAAACCAGAAAGTGACAGGTTGAAATTAATCAAATGTGTTGTGAGCAAACGGCAGAAACTAATAACTCCCCCACTTTTTAGACATACTGTCCTCATTTACAATTCACTTTTGAACGCTTTATTTATTAATTAAACTAATAATATTAATAGAGAATAAGTATGCATGCACTTTAGATATAAATTTTTTGATTAAATAAGTCAACTAGCAATGTGCCCTATGGTGTTTCGGCCGCTACGTCGATAAAAGTGGCCCTTGAATGGGACCTCAGCACACACCCAGAGACCAATCTGTTCTTTAGTAGCAACCATTCCCTCCCAAGGTTCCTCTGTGCTTGGTAAAGGTCATTGTATATTGTATCGTCCATTGCTAGATCTAGAATCACCCACCATTGCAACCACTACGTAATATCACGATCGTGAAACCGGGAAGTGACAAGTTGAAATTGATCAAATGTTGTAAGCAAATCGCAAAAAGGAAACTAGTAACTCCCCACAAACATTCTTCTTTTTTCTCTCTCTGCGGATCGGTCGGTTGGACTATTCTCTCTCTACTCTCGACTACACTCGCCTATTCCATCAAGAGAAAGGGACCAACAGTTGAGTCCCCTCCTAGCAGACTTTGGAAAGTCAGGAGCGGTATTTCCACCTTGTCAAGCAGGCCGATTGGACGATCAAAAGTTTTCGTGGGTTATTTGATCATTCTATTCAAGTTTCATATGCTGCCGTTTTCTTGAATAGAGATCAATTCTCTCAGAGACGAAAGGATAAATCTTGTGGATAAGAAGATTCCCCCTGTTTTGGCCCCTTCTGCATTTATTGTGCTGATAAGATAAAGTATATTACTCCCCCACTTTTTAGGCACACTCTCCTCATCTACAGTTAACTTTTGAACGTCTCACTACCAATCACATAAAAAAAAGGAAAATGATTTAACAAAACGATAACATGTTTTAGAATTTTTTAAGACTAATTTAGAATCAGCGCAACCGATTTATTAAAGCATGCAGCTTTCGTGAAAATCGAGAGTTCAGACCATTCCTATGTAAGAAAAAACGCATTTTTTTTTAAATCAGATATTAGTATTAACAATATTCGTTAAACAAATTAACCTGTCTTCCGTCCTCGTCAAACGCGACGCAGTAGCGCCAGAACTGCTCCCTGCAAGGAATCATGTAAGGGAGTCTGCCAAGCAAGTCAAGTTGAGGTCATATATATATATGACTTTTCTGATGACTGCGACATCATAAACATAATTGAAAAAATTATAAAAAAATTCTAAACGAGTTATACAGTGAATCTGAACCGCGCGACCCTGAAACTTCCTAGTCTTATCGGCCTCGGACGGGCATGATCCGCGACATATCGGAACGCTTTATTTTCATCATTGTTTCAAAAAAAAACATCCAAAAGTCATAAAAAAATATTTCTTGACTTTACGCTGTCGATTTCGCATCAGATTAAATGATATTGAACAGAATTTGAATTTGACAGCTTCCTTAACAACGGTACAAGAGATCAAGAAACTAAAAACTTTTCCAAATATGCTCATGACGTGAAACTTGAATCAACCTAGCCATCTTCAATTTCGAAACAACACATAATATAATAAAACCCAAACAAAACTAACTAGGATAACCATAAAAAGGCAAAATCGAATACGGGAAAAACACAAAATTAAGTTAATTACTAGGAAACGAAAAGAATAGAATCAGTCATTAATTTAATTAATTAAAATAGTTTTTTTTTTTAATTAAAACCAACATGGAATTGAGATTGTCGAGGAAGAATAGATCCTTGATTGGGGACGCTGTCGCCGGCTTCCAGTTATGCGCAAACTTGAGTGCGGCTGCCTCGATGATGTAGAACGAAATCTGCAGGATTTCAATCAATCAATACTTTCAAATTAACACCATAGGGAAGATTAGTTGCTAACTTTTTTTTAAAAATTTTACATTTAAAGTACATGCATACTTATTCTTGTACATCTATTAATACTATTAATTTAATTATGCACTTATGGAAAATCACGTTTATTTATCTCACGCGCTTTGTTTTTATACTTTATCCATACATTGTTCACTCTCATTCACTTGTTCTTTCAAATGTTGTCGCCTCTTTTTTCAGGTATGATAAACTAAATTCCATTCTACTCTTTCTTGTGTGTCTAAAGTCGACGTTTCCCAATGAGCCTATCAAATCGCCGTGGATTCCACAATATGTAAATCATGCATACCTGTCCAGAGACATCTCCCACGGCAACAGCCGTAGCGTCCGGCGAGAGGCACAGATTGGTGATTGGCTGAAAACCATGTTATATTACCGTAACCACAGCACTGCTAATAACAAATATACCGTAAATCGATAACAATAAGCCCAAATCTACCGTAACCCAAGTCACACTATTCCAAATCAGCCGCAACCGATAGCAACTAGTAAAAGCCCAAATCTACAGTAACCCGATTGCTGCTAGTAAATGCCCAAACCTACCGTAACCCAAGTCACAGTATTCCCAATCAAGCGCAACCCGATGCCTGATCGTAAAAGCCCAAATCTACCGTAACCCGCTCCTGAACTCACATGCTCCAACTTCGCGCTCATGAGGCCCTCTTCGACCTCACGTGCCGCCGCCAACTCCACATTGCACTCCTTGTCCATGCTAGGGCCGAGGGCGGTCTTCAGAGCCGAGAGGTTGATCACGTGCAGATCACGACCCTGACACAATGAGAGATCATATCGGGCTACCGTAACCCTACGAACTTGAACTGACGTTAAGCTACCGTAACGTGCCATAACGGAATTATAGCAAAAGTGATATCGCGTAGTAGCACTGTTCTTGCGCTAATTTAATAAAAGATATTAACAGTGCAGATTTTTTTCTATCTTCACCTTCACCTTCCCTATTTTCCCATTGTCTATTCTCCCCAATTTTAATTCCTTGTGCAAATCTTCTTCGTTTATATCGTTTTTTACTTGCTGGAACATCTTCGCGATGTATGATAAATACATAAATAAATAAATAAACGAGCAGTTAACTACCGTCACCCCATTATCCATTAGCTCTACCGTAATCGAGCTCACCTTGGTGATGGCCAGTAGATGGAGTTGATCATCCACGGCACCCTCCTCGGGAATGTACGGACACCAGGCGAGACGGGGACGAGCGGATGGGCCGCCTTAAACAATTACTTATAAAAATATTATTATTATTATTATTATTATTATTATTATTATTATTAATTATATTAGTGGTAAAATTCCTTGACGAAACGAAACCCCATAATAGCATTGAATTATTAAATATTCCAATCATATATTTTGAAAAAATAAACGCTTACAGAATTGTTTCGAAATGTTTTGACCGCTCCTTCATTACCAACTAAAACAAGAAAACGCCGGGTACGGCAGCACTTTAGAGTGCAACCCTGCCACTGTCAAACACGAAAAACAAGGACATTATACAACTCGCGATTTGTTCATACACAAATTCATGCCATCCCTGATAGAGACAAGTAGAGAAAAAATATAGAACAAATTGAATTCCGATAACAACAATATTGTACAGCTCCCACAGATCTCATTGGTCATAACGATTGATCTTTGATCTAATAAGATCTGCTCCGTTTACCTAATTTTACCGAGTGTCTAGTAATCGCATAATAGTAATTGCTACAAGATAGTAAATTCTTTGATCTTTGATCTTTGATCTCATCACCTACCAGTTCTTAGATGTTCCCTGGCCTGCTTTGCACTGGGATTCTCCTTCTCCTCCTCTTCTTCAGCGGGCAGATCCATAACGCCCTGAAACAATGAAACCAATCAATCGATAAATCCATGAATCAATCATGTTATTCTATCTCATTAATAATAGCCACAACTACGAAAATAACGAAATTATTGATCTTTAAAATAATAATAATTATTATTATTATTATTATTATTATTATTATTATTATTATTAACAAACCTTGAGCAGTTCGCATCCCTCCTCATCCTCCCAGCGGAGATTCAGGTACTTCTCTCTGTAATGGGAAAGAATCAATCAATGTAAGGGCTGGAGAATATAAATTCAATCAACCGGTGAATCTGTGTCTCACATAAACTTCATCACGACTATGATCATGAACATAACGATAATGAACCCAAATGGGATGGACTGGCCTTAAGCCAAAGCCAATCAAGTTTTCTAATAATAATATCCCTAGTAAGCTACCAATAATCTTTTTTTTAAAGAAGTGTGAAATCGCTGTCAAAGTTCCCTTCACAGAGAGCAATTCTCCTAAAATCAGAATTTGCTCTAAGCAAACTCGGGTAAAATGAAGATAACTTGTACTTATATGGAATTTTTAGTTAGATTTTTATATTTAATTACTATTCTAATCCTTTATCTGCTACTTGATCATCTAGGTAATTTTTTTTTTAAATTATGTTCCCCAACTCATAAACGCCCTCAAGAACACTCACATAGCGCACGACTCCTCCGTGACGTGGTAGACGTACAGATTGCAGGCCGCATCCAGCACCGCGAGCATGTTCGTGTTGCGCGACCACGCGAGGTCAACGATCGCATCACGGAATCCCTGCAGGACCAAAACTGATGATTTGAAAGTTGGCACGATGCCAATAAATACATCTATTGTATTCAATTAATATACTAATCATTTCAGGTAAATGGATGGACTTCACTCAATTCTCAAACAAGTGTGTTCAACTTTTTAAATATTTAAAAAAAAACTTATTACTTATAATTAGTTGCATAATTCGCCCCATGTTTTCACTTTACTTAGACTTTGGCCTTCTAAGAGATATCTTGTAAAGATAAAGTCTAGTCATAAATATCGATTTTTGATCGATAAACTGTCAAAATGTAAAGAATGTCACCTTATCAATTCTTGACCCGCTTGTGTCATTGTGTAAAGCATTATCACTCCTATCACAGACTAGATCAAGCTAGAACATGGGGTGACAACGCCTCAGATCACAACTAATCGATAATCAATAAGTCAAGATGAACTAATCGATAATCAATAAGTCAAGATGAATTAATCGATAAACAATAAGTCAAGATGAACTAATCGATAATCAAAAAGTCAATAACAATATCGATAATCAATATATCTAGATAAACGCTTAAGTCATTATGAAACGTATTCTCATCGCTCTTATCAAAGACTAGATAAAGCTATAACAAAAAAAATCAATAAATAATTTCAGCTACCGTACCTTGATCAGTGACCGTGTTCTGGATACGCGTTGGAAGACACGGACCGCCTCGACTGATGATTCGTGCGACAGACGGTAGGAGATGAAGTTGCCGGACACTGACAGGAGACGATCCGAGTGGGGACGGAGCTGTAATGGGAGGAGATTGAGATTATTGATTGATTTGGGGTTTGAATGAATTATTGATCGGTTATTCATTTATGCGTGTAGATTATCATTTGATAGTTATTGATTACTCAACGTGTAATCGATTACTGACCAATCATTGATTATTAATTCTGACCTTATGACTCTGACCGCGAATCCTAATCAATTGATATTATGACCAATGACTTTTTATCATCGATCATAGAACACTCTTCTCTCTATTTATTGTATGATCGTGGATTCCCCGATTGTATTGCAATAGATGCATGGGATTAGTCAGTCGAGACTAGACTGACGTATTATTAACTCCGGTGGTGGGGAAAGTAACGAAAGTTATGGAAATCGATTGAAATATTGGAATGATTCAATTGGATAAGTGATCAGAGACTGCATGCATGACAGTTTTGCCACAGTTAATGGATACCCGTATTGCGGACGACGGATGTTAAACAACATTGATTTTATCATAAAACAAAAGCGGAAGTGAAAATTTCAAATATTGGATGTACTTGTATCCAGAACTCTCTCGAGGAAGGCGAATGATCCATTGTGTGCACAAAACAAATCAGTTTCCTAGAGATGAATTTATATTTTGTAGATATGTTACATGACGCAACCTTCAGAGCACTATTGATTAGACAATGAAATTATCGATTAGTTATAACGCTTACATGACTGCCATCGAATTTGTAGTCGGAAAGCATGTTTGATTGTACACGAGATGAGTCGCGATCTCTGGGTGATCGGTCTGCCTGAAATTACAAATAAAACGAATAATGAAATTGCTTTTAAATCCATTTATGTATTTATCGTACATCACAAGGGTGTTTCATCAAGAACAAAGTCTTCTAGTGCAAGAAAATATGTGAATCACTATTTATTCTCCTTGGTACAAATACATTATATGTATCATACATTTTCGAGCACCCACATTGTGAGTGAGCACTTTTTGTCGATGTGGTCAGTTTTGAAACTCGAGACCCATCTAGGAATATGCGGGAGATCGAGATTAGTAAGAATCCCCTAAAATCGGGTCAGTTTCGAGTACTTGAGATGTAGATCGGGTCAGTTTTGTTCTAATTTCGGGTCAGTTTATAATTCGCAAAACAACTGATTGTGAGTGGGGCGAAAATGTATGATATGTATGGAGTGAGTCATAGCTGTTCTTCATAAATCAATGATATTGATAAATAATAATCGATATTCTTTTAACCGTTCGTTGTTTATCAAATCGCTCAAATATCAAGAACAAGAAAACCGGAAGTGACGAAAGGTAAAAGAATGCGAAACGCGAACCTCCAATGTGACAACAACATTGCTTCCAGTGGAGAATCGAACCACCTCATCGGAACCGTTGAGGGAGCTGGAAAACAGTATAAATTCATCTTTTTTTTTAATTCTCAATCCATTTCCAACATCTCTACCATCTGAATACAGATGAAATCGAAAAGAAATGAAGGATTTTGAGCAGGAATAAGTTAGCTGATGATGCCAAAAAGAGCGTAGAAACATTAAATTGTTAATGTGCACCATACATTTTCGGCGGCCTCACAGGATATTTTTATATAGTGTCTCGAATCAGAAAAAGTGTTATTTTCGCTTAAATGGACACTTTTTAGCATAAAAAAGTGAATATATAGTTGGTCGATCCTGAAAATGATCCGTATATAATCGTATATAGTGGGTCGATGCTCATATTGTGAGGGTATGAAAATGTTTGATGAGTACTCACTGTTTCTCCGTAAGCTGGTCCAACGCCAGCAGGAGGTCTCCCATGATTTACCCTAGAACCATAATAATCATAGATCAGTCACGAGATCGATCAAGGAATGTGCGGAAACATGTGGTAAAACGAGATGTACAGGCAAAACAAGCACATTTTCCTCAAAAGAATTCTCTCTCAAACATTCTTGTTTCCTTCTTCGCTATTTATCTCTC
The DNA here is from genome assembly GCA_943737045.1 of Parapristionchus giblindavisi. NCBI lineage: Eukaryota > Metazoa > Nematoda > Chromadorea > Rhabditida > Diplogasteridae > Parapristionchus > Parapristionchus giblindavisi. The sequence continues at coordinate 778,976 of CALSFV010000243.1, forward strand.
ACTGCTCTCTCCGCGATTCGTGAACACTCTAGTCGCGCAAAGCAGTGGGCAAAGTGACCTTATTACTGGGAGTGAATGGGCATTTATCAAGCATGGCTGTAAACAGTAAAGTACACTCTGCTAATACACAATTTCAATCACAGTGATTTAATAGTATTCGTCGGCGTGCCGCACAACTTTCGAGCTGATGTAAAGCGTTGGCATTTTGCCAAAAATTCAAGTGAACTATACGGTAGGTTACGTGGTGAGACCGCAGATGCACACGCAGCGCGTGAGTGACGCGTTATGCGGTTGTGATCGTCGCCTTGAGTCACGAGATTTTTGTTTCGGTACTGATTTCACCCTGGTTTTCGATAATGGATACGACTACCGAGTACTGTTTTATGTTATTTATGTTCCGTCCGTTATTCCTTATCATCCTTGATCCTTGCTAACACTCGCTTGTCACTGTTTTCATGGTTTAAACAGCTCGATTTCAGTGCTCATATGCTCAACGCCCCATTGTCGTGGACAAATATCCTTCTCGGCGACGACGTTCTTTGCAAAGAAGCTGCAGCGGACGCTGCCTCGCTCTTCGAGTCCTCCACCTTCACCATCATGGACGATTCACAGAACTTCGAGCCGCAATTCGCCGCAGATTACACGTCGCATCACAATGTGCTGTGATCGCTTTAATATTTGTTCTTCAACATCATCGAGGCTCTTCAAACTAGTCGAAACCGGCCTCACTATTTTGTCTAATCGACGAAAAGCCAGATCGAATCAGAAAATACCGGGCCATAATGCCAGATCGAATACGAAAATAAACCAAGGCTTATACCAGATCGAATCGAAAATACCCAAACTAAAGATCGAATATTTACCTCGAACTTGAATTAAACCTAAATTTGTGTTTTCCTTGTTACTCATATTGGTAGGTTTTATTGCTGACTTCATCCGAGTTGCGTGTATTTAGCTTTTAATTTGCTCATTTTATGGTCTTCTTATTCAGGGTTTTAACAATGAAGAACTTGCTAGTAGATTGCAAGAACGAGCTGCGGCTGGAGCCGAGCCACTCGCTAAGCGAGCGAGGTTTGTGGTTTATTTTCAACATAGGTGGGCGCGTGAAAACGAATATTTTTTGTCTTCTCTTCGGGGTCTTGCGCATAGCCTTGCCTCGCAAAAAATGGGAGATGTTCTGTCGAATTATCCAATAATAAATTTCCGCGTAGCCATGCGCACAGCCCTGCTTCTCCCTTCCACGGTTTGCGCATAACCTTCCCTCAGTGTGCCCATCTATGATTTTCAACGCTATCTAAATATATAATTTATTAGTAAATAATACGATTTATTTAGGATCGATCTCACTTCTGAGGCCACCCTGACGAATGGAACTGACAACTCTGAAGAGAAAACTTTCACTGAACTTACTCAACTATCGGTAATTCTATATTCCTTCATTTTTATTTCAACATATCAGCTGATAAGCAAAGATTAGTGTTAATATATATATTGATATTATATTAATCGAAATGGTTCTATTTCAGTCTGTGTACGATGTTCTCAATGGTGTGGATGAGTATCCTTCCACTTCTTCTTTCAATGACGCTCCCACTCAGTCTAATGCCGATCAGGTATGATTTACTCTCATGCAATATTGTTGATGCTCAATTGGAAGACCCAACTCTTCGTTTAACCTATGCTATAAACAAGTTCAATACTAATATACTATGCAATTGAAAGATTAGATTTTAGAGATGTATGTCTATCCAACGTTTATATTTCCAGGAGATGGAATGTCTTGATAATGTCGTGGAACAACAACCAACAACGTCTGAGGCCCCTCGTAATGAGGTCTGTAGATTTTTAAAAATTATTATTGTTATTATTTTAAATATTTATGTTTATCCAACGTTTGTATTTCCAGGAGATGGAATATCTTGATAATGCCGTGGAAGAACAACCAACAACGTCTGAGGCCCCTCGTAATGAGGTCTGTCGATTTGCTGAGTATTATTATTGTTATTATTATGATTTTTATCTTTAATCGAACACCAATGATCTTCTTCTTCTTATTATTTCCATAGTTATATGAGAGGATATCTCATTGGATCGAAATACTCTTGGCATTCTATGAAAAAATGGATAGTGAGATTTTTGCAGTTTTATGTAGTACTGCCCGAGAGAAGTTCACCCATGCAGGAGAGAAGTTGTGAAAATGCTTCTACGCCTCAGGGCATGACGTCATAAAAATTTAAAATTTTTGCAAACTTGCTCGTACGGCTTCATGAGTGGTACCAATCGATTCCTCGTTCAATTCTAAGACTTTTTTGATTCGGTACATTTTTTGTTAATCTTCGGTCTTCCTTAGGAAAAATGCAAAAAAATATTAATAAATTCAATTTTTTCGAATTTAATATATTATGCAAGTGCAAAGGGCCGTTTTTTATTCGCTTAGTTTTTTCTTATTACAATTACACATACGCTTGTACATACCGTTAATTTTTTAAGGGGGGCCGGTAGATTGGAGAAGCAAAAAACAAGTGCAATTGAATTGTGGTGTGCTTACTGTAAAGCTGCCGAGTTTTATGCTATTTCCCGGCTCTGGCCTCTGATTCTCGTTGTCGATGACAATTGATGTAATCATATTTAACACGGCTCAAGCAATATATTTATGGCATTCCTCGGCTACAATAACTCACATAGCACACTGAAATGAATTAAACACATACCTAGATAAAGTGTAGGCAACAAGTCTCCGGGCACTTTTTCATATTTTTATAACTTTTGATCCAGGAAAGCAATCAAGCTGATCTTTTGAGTCAATGTACAGAATTTAACAAGGAATACAACCATGATATGCTGGCGAATTTACATTAGTTCATTATTGCTTAGTGATGACGCAATCGAATTACACTTTTTTGAAAAATTTTGTTTCTTTAGTCAAAAGTCCTGTTCTACTGAAACATTGTGAGAGTGGAGAACCCCATCAGGGCTGCATAGTCAAACAATCCGGAATGGCTCCGACTCTGATTTCAAGCTGTAGCAGGGTCGCAACTTTGACCACCACAATTTATAACTCTGCTTCTAGATGTGCTAACAACCCGTTCTAAGTGCTAAAATGATGCTAGTGGCGAGTAATGTTTATCCCCTTAATACGGTTGTCATTGCTCGCCATTTGCCCTCAGGGCATAAAATTTTTTTTTTGATAGGACGGATTTCGAGACCCTATTTTTCAGAAGGCAGGTATTCTAAAATTATGGATCCTGCGCAAGCAGCTTTGCAATGTATCATAGATTTATTTCCCTTATTTTGGTTTAGTCCCGATTCCTTTCAGACCCGTAGCTAAAGTTATGCTGAGGTCTACTCGGTGCGCGCTCTTGTGCTTTCTCTCTCATTGCTCTTTCATTTCAGTGTGCTATGCGAGTTACTGTAGCCGAGGAATGCCATAAGTATATTGCTTGAGCCGTGTTTAGTAGATATGATTACATCAATTATCATCGACAACGAGAAGCCAGAGCCGGGAAATAGCACAAAACTCGGCAGCTTTACAGTATGCACACCACAATTCAATTGCACTTGTTTTTTGCTTCTCCAATCTACCGGCCCCCCTTAAAAAATTAAAGGTATGTACAAGCGTATGTGTAATTGTAATAAGAAAAAACTAAGCGAATAAAAAACGGCCCTTTGCACTTGCATAATATATTAAATTCGAAAAAATTGAATTTATTAATGTTTTTTTGCATTTTTCCTAAGGAAGACCGAAGATTAACAAAAAATGTACCGAATCAAAAAAGTCTTAGAATTGAACGAGGAATCGATTGGTACCACTCATGAAGCCGTACGAGCAAGTTTGCAAAAATTTAGAATTTTTATGACGTCATGCCCTGAGGCGTAGAAGCATTTTCAGAACTTCTCTCCTGCATGGGTGAACTTCTCTCGGACAGTACTACATAAAACTGCAAAAATCTCACTATCCATTTTTTCATAGAATGCCAAGCCCCAACACAAGTATGTCGATCGAGTCAGATATCCTCTCATATGTTTTTTCTTCAGGTTGTTGACTCACTTCTCATGGATATGGACTGTGAGCCGTCCACATCCCGTGCCACGGCAGCTCCGGCCGATGGAGAGGAGGAAGAGGAGTGGGCCGATTACTACTATGAGCTATCGGATCCTCATGAGAACTTGATCAGTGAGCTCCGTGCCAAGATGGCCGAGCTCGACAAGGAGCTCAAGGACATTAATGAAGAGTGCACCGCAGCTATCATTGAGAAGGTTTGTGCTTCTTTCCGAGCCGTGAAACGTATTTTTTGAAATGGTTATACTTTTTCGTTTTTTTTTATTTACCTAAACAAGTCACACTAATCTACGGGACCATAATTATTGATTTTTTTTCAGGCTACGATCGATGATATGATTCAGAAGCGCAAGGCGCCCAAATACAAGACTCCTGGAGTTGTAAGTTGTATTTGTCAAACACGAATAATTAGTAATAGTATGAAATAATTACAGAGGGACCATGTTGTCTATGTCTGCTTCATCTGCTCTCGTGCGTTCTTCACGAAGGAAGACATGAGGGACCACGTTCAGAAGTCTCATCTCAATCCCGGAAACGTAAGTTACAGTAATCCCCCCTGATAAGTACCGTAATCAACCGTTGTTTATCGCTGCAGGACCGCGATTACAAGTGCCGCTTCTGCCGCCGCGCCTTCTCTCGCCGACAACGCCTTGAGGAGCACGAGCAGAAGCACAAGACGCCCGCGTCCAGATATGAGTGCAGCATGTGCAGCCAGTCTTATAAGTGAGTGGTTATTGATTGATTTTGAGAGGGTAGATCAATCGATAATATCTCCAAAAGTCCTTGTTTTTGTATGCTTTATAATAACGGGGGTGCCAAATCAACTAGCAATGTGGTATATTGTAGATATTAAGGTTATAATAATTTATGATGACCATACGTGGGCGGGCATTGCCGCTGGAAATGAAAATCGGGGGGTCGGACGCAAAAATCGGGGGGTCAGAAGCAAAAAAATTAGCATTTATACGTCATTTTGAGTGATTTTTTTCGGAAAATCGGGGGGTCGGGAGACAAAAATCGGGGGTGTATTGCCGCTAGCGGCAGTGGTGCCCACGTATGATGATGACAATAATATTGATTATCGATTTGTCTTGCAGCACAAAGGACGCACTGGAGATTCACTACTCGTCCGCTCATGGACGTACTATTGACGGAGAGGCGATCAATGCCCACGTGTACGACTGTGAACACTGTGGCAAGACGTTTGGAGTGCAGAAAGAGCTTCAGGTACTGTATTTGGATTTCCTTGAATTTTTAAATTTTCACTTGCGCGGGAATCTTTAATATATTCGTCTTTTCAGTATCATCTCTACTATTGCTCTCGTAAGGATGAGATTAGCGAGAAGCGAGCGAAGAAGCGCGAACTCGATGTCAGCAGACCAGGATCGGCTGGTGTTTCACCGGCGCTGCCCACTGCGAAACTCGTCAAAGGTACGATAATTTTCGGTTATACCGTAATCCCTGGAGATCTAGTACGTACAGTACTAGCGCTGAGAATCAATATCTAACTACCGTAATCCTACTGCACATAAAATGTGAATCTTTACAGATAAGTCGTGCCCTGTGTGTGGCCTGGTGTGTGCGTCGGTGCAGTCTCGCGATCGCCACGTTGGTCGCAAGCATCCGCAGTTTGACATGAGCAAGCTCAACCTGACTCCTGTATACTCGCCCAGTCGTGAAATACTGGTACGATATCTGATAATACTTTGTGAAATATGTGATAGCACTCATACGATCGTTACTAATGTTTTGCGAAATATTGATCGATAATTCTTACAATAAGTAATCAATACGTAAAAAAATTTCTGGATTAAACTTATGACAATGTTGTTGCAGGCTGCTCGACCGTTCGCTTGCACCACATGTGACGCTCATTTCACTACTGCTGCAGGACTCAGCACACACTGTCGACGAATCCACGACGCCGATCCGTCCAAGATGTACACGTGCAGCAAGTGCGGCAAAGTGTAAGTTGACTGCGTAGATTTGTCATCTCGACTGAGTATCATGCTCTCGTGTTTAGGTATCCCCTGATGTCGGAGTTGCGCAAGCACGAGAAGAAGAACGAGGGACGCGCAATGTGTTTGCTGCGCGGCTCCCAGAGCAATGGAGGCACTCCAAGGTACGATAGCTGTCTTTTGATTATCGTGAACTGATTTTATTGATTTATTTCCAGATCGGTAGACTCGATGTCTCGTGGTTCTTCGCTCGCCCCTAGAACCCCTCACTCTACTCCTATGTCCCTGACTCCGAGAGGCAGCACGGTGAGATTTTCGAAAGAGTTTTTGGTTACCGTGTTTAATTTTGACACTTTCAATAAAAAAATATAATAAAAATAAGTGATGTTTTTGTTAACTAATCATTATTTCCAGAATGCGGTCTATGCTGCGGTGTACACGCCAAACCCCGAGAGGAAGAGAAAGAGGAAACAAGTGCAGATAAAGGATGAGGATATGAAGGCAGATGAGGAGTCTGCTGTCAGTGATGAGGTTGATAAGGTTGATCTGAAACCTGAAATCAACAATAAGAAGGATTCCGAGCCCAATTATGATACCCTCGATGACTTTGTATTTTGAATTTATTAGCTTTCTCTTTTTGTGATTTTGTAATTTTGATTTTCTTCTGTCCCTATATAATTATTACTTAGTATTGATTAGTTAGCCAACTTTTGTATTCTATTTAGAATTCGATTAGATGTATTTCATGCTGATTTTACGGGTCTTTATGGTACGGTATCTCCCACACTGGTTATGTGACGTATCATTTTAGGATCACGTTTTTTTTTATTTTTCGAGTGCCATATATGTTTCGTTATACATAGTATACGTATAATAGGCTAATAATAAATTGGTATTCAATAATTCATTGTCTTTACAATCACACGTAAAATGAACAGAAGGTCTTTATAGATTTTGTACTGGGGATTGTGCATACTTCATCAAGCTATACTATTTTGTCTTTAATCTTTAATTATAAGAATTATATAGAATATTAATATTATTATTATTGTTGTATAGAATTTTAAATAGAATAATAACATCATAGTTCCGTTGTGAACACTCCTTCATTACCAACTAAAACAAGAAAACGCCGGGTAGGGCTGCACTTTTGAGTGCAACCCTGCCACTGTCAAACACGAAAAACAAGGACATTCTACAACTAGTTCACAGAAAAATTCATGCCGTCCCAGACAAGTAGAGAAAAAAAAGAAACAATTTGAATTCCAGAATTCGACTTTTAAAGTTCCCACGCAATTCATTGATGGTAACGAATGATCTTTGATCTCCTCCGTATACCTTTTTAACGAGCTTCCTGTAATCGCATACTAGTGATTTTTATAAGATCATTAAATATTTGATCTTTGATCTTTGATCTCATCACTGTGTAAGGGATATTGACAAGTACTCAATTCGTATGAACTTGTATCGTTTATTTATTTTATCGGCATGCTCAGCATGAAATATCACTTAACGTCTTACAGTGTACGCGAATTCCAATTAAACGTATTACAGTTTATCGTGAATTGAACACATCATCAAAGGAAACCAAACATGATACAATCATGTAATAGTGGTATAGGTGTTGCATCAACGAATAGTTACAATTAATTGTTACGCGTGGTGATTTTTGCCAGGCATAAAATGTATTGATGCTATTGATCAATTATTATATTCTAGATGATTCTAATTTCAGCTCAATCAGCTCACCGAAGACTCATATTGAGTTGACAGGAGAGGAATTATGAAGAGGGCAGTTGCGCACATAATTTCCTTTCGCTTGTCTCAGATGTGAAAGTTGGTCTGACAAGACTGAGGTAGAAGAAAGACACGCTAGAAAAATACAATTATTGTTATCATTTTTATTATTAATGTTATTATAATTATGGTTATATTACAAGTTACAATTAGTCCTGCGAATATTTTCGTAAATAAACTGAAACATAGCAAATGCTATGGCAGTATTCATGCATTATTTATTTTCATTGAGCATTGATAGATAGAAACAAATCCTTTCCCTCATCACTTGTCACTAGTATAGGGTAAATAAATAGAAAGAGAATTGGAATACGAAATAGTATCTGATCGATGGGCCAAAATTTTCACCAATTGGATTCCCTATCAACATGCTTCTCGAAGACCTGTTGGAAAGCCCCCTACTCGTTGGCGTGATGACTTAACGAAGAGAATAGGAAAAAGGATGGTAGAATATGCCCTACTCCCAATGGCTTACAACCATATCCCAGCACACCACAGCGTGAACCTGATAAATATTGATTGATCTTACATTAGCAGCTGAAGACAAGTTTTTCGTTCTTCTTGGTGGAAAGTTTTTGCGCGGTCCTAAGCCGTGCATCATTTCGTTAGGCGATGTAGGCGCCTGAGAAAAGTTCACTGATCTTTCAGATTAAAGAAGGGGATCCATGAGTTGTAATGACTCACTCCCGCCACGATAAGCATGTTGGCTATTGTTTATATTATATGGTAATTGGCGTAAGGGACAATGAGAAAATGAGAGAGTCAAGTATGCAAATCGGATGGGCACTCTCTACATGCCTTGAAAGTTGTACTTTCAATGCGCATAGTGAGCTTTAAACATATCGGTAATCAATATCAGATATGTCTTTCGATTCGTGTGATGAATCTCTATCATTCTATTCGAACAGTCTTATTACGAAAAAACTCGTGGGTCTCCATCTTTAAAAACGAAACAAACGAATCATTTTAAAAAAATTAAAGGAAAACAGAGAAAATGAAAAATGTGAAAAAAAAACTAAATGAAAACAAAGAAAATGAACATGATAAGTCGAGTAAAAAAGAATGTAAGTGTATACACAAAGACAAAAGTGTAACCCACATCACATAAGACCTGTAAAGTGTCATATTTAACAGTTTTGGTGTGTTAAAATAGCTGAAAAAGTGTTAAATGTAACACTTCACAGGTCTTATGTGCTGTGGGTTACTCCTCATTTCTCTGTGTGCTTCCATGTATGTCAGCCGTATCTAAGGTAGCAAGCTAATTTAATATGCGTCAGGTAAACGTAAAGAGGGAGAAATGAATAGGTGAGAGAGGTAAAGGGAGAGGGAGAGACGGAGAGGGAGAGATGCCCGGAAAGAGGAAACAAGTGCTGATAAATGATGCGGATATGAGTGCGCTTGCGAGAGAATCGACCATATCCAGTGGGGGTCCGGCACAGGCAAAAAATCAAATTTTGGGAATCGGGGTCCTCAAGGGTGCTGATGACGATGCGCATGTTCTTTTTGCACCTAGAGCCACCATTGAGGCCAGACGACGTCGCGTTCAAATCTCGTTTTTCGACTTGAAAAGTCGTTTCTCTTCACCCGACGGTGCTAAAATTATAAAACTATGCCCCACGGTGCAGAATTTCATGGCGATCACGCCTGTCCAATTCATTTTTTACCCAAAATTTTCATAATTTTCATAAATGGAATTTCTCTCTACGGCAAAAGTAAGTAATGCAACCTACACAGATCGGACCGGAATGGCTCCATCATCAGATAGAAAAAAAATTCAGCCAATTTACGCCCGCGACTTTCGAGAAATTCAACTTTCAGTGTAGTCATTTTGCCGTTGAAGTGGAGACAAGAGGCGAGAGAGTGTGGTGGAGTGAGAGAGCAGAGAGGCAGGTGAGGCGAACCGCATAGAAAGGAAGGGGTGTCTCCCCCTCTACCTCCTTTGCTCTCTCAAACCACCACACTCTCTCGCTTCTTTTCTCTTCTTCTAAGACAAAATGACTACACTGAAAGTTGATTTTCTCGAAAGTCGCGGGCGCAAATTGGCTGAATTTTTTTCTATGTGATGCTGGAGCCATTCCGGTCCGATCTGTGTAGGTTGCATTACTTACTTTTGCCGTTGAGAGAAATTCCATATATGAAAATTATGTAAATTTTCGATGAAAAATAAATCAGACAGGCGTGATCGCCATAAAATTCTGCCCCGTGAGTCACAGTTTCGTAATTTTAGCACGATCGGGTAAAGAGAAACGATTTTTCAACGCGAAAAATGAGATTTAAATGCGACGTCGTCTGGCCTCAACAGTGGATCTAGGTGCAAAATGAACATGTCCATCGTCATCAGCACCCTTGAGAACCCCGATTCCCAAAATTTGATTTTTTTACTGTGCCGGCACTTAGTCGATTCTCTCGCAAGCGCACTCATATGAAGGTACATAGATGAGGAGTCTAATGTCAGTGATGAGATTGATGAGGTTGATCTGAAACCTGAAATCAACAAGAAGAATAATTCCGAGCCCAACTATGATACCCTCGATGACTTTGTATTTTGAATTTATTAGCTTTCTTTTTTTGTGATTTTGTAATTTTGATTTTCTTCTATGCCTATGTAATTATTATTTAGTTGATTAGCAAGTTAGCCAACGGTATTCTATTTAGAATTCGATTAGATGTATTTCATGCTGATTTTACGGGTCTTTATGGTACGGTATCTCCCCCACACTTGTTATGTGATGTATCATTGTAGGATTAATTTTTTTTCCGTTTTCGAGTGCCATATATTTTTTGGTTATACATAGTATACGTATATTATGCTAATAATAAATTTGTAATCGATAATTCGTTGTCTTTATAAAAACACGTAAAATGGACAGTTGGTCTTGATGGGTTTTGTACAAGGGATTACGCATACTTCAAGCTCTACTATTCTGCTCTTATTGTTAGTATTATTGCATACAATTATATGCTATGGATAGTGAACATTGTTCCGACATTCGACCGCTCCTTCATTACCAACTAAAACAAGAAAACGCCGGGTAGGGCTGCCACTGTCAAACACGAAAAACAAGGACATTCTACAACTAGTTCACAGAAAAATTCATGCCGTCCCAGACAAGTAGAGAAAAATAAAGAAACAAATTGAATTCCAGAATTCGAATTTTAAAGTTCCCACACAATTCATTGGTTGTTACGATTTGTCTTTGATCTCCTCTTCTCTCTGACTATTTTACGGAGTTTCTTGTAATCAGATAATAGTAATTCGTATAAGATCATAAATTCTTTGATCGTTGATCTTTGATCTTTGATCTCATCACTGTGTAAGGGATATTGACAAGTACTCAATTCGTATGAACTTGTATCGTATATTTATTTCATCGACATGCTCAGCATGAAATATCACTTAACGTCTTACAGTGTACGCGGATTCCAATTAAACGTATTACAGTTTATCGTGAATTGAACACATCATCAAAGGAAACCAAACATGATACAATCATGTAATAGTGGTATAGGTGTTGCATCAACGAATAGTTACAATTAATTGTTACGCGTGGTGATTTTTGCCAGGCATAAAATGTATTGATGCTATTGATCAATTATTATATTCTAGATGATTCTAATTTCAGCTCAATCAGCTCACCGAAGACTCATATTGAGTTGACAGGAGAGGAATTATGAAGAGGGCAGTTGCGCACATAATTTCCTTTCGCTTGTCTCAGATGTGAAAGTTGGTCTGACAAGACTGAGGTAGAAGAAAGACACGCTAGAAAAATACAATTATTGTTATCATTTTTATTATTAATGTTATTATAATTATGGTTATATTACAAGTTACAATTAGTCCTGCGAATATTTTCGTAAATAAACTGAAACATAGCAAATGCTCTGGCAGTAATCATGCATTATTTATGTTCATTGAGCATTGATAGATAGAAACAAATCCTTTCCCTCATCACTTGTCCCTAGTAACGGGCAAATAAATAGAAAGAGAATTCCATGGAATACGAAAGTATCTTACATTATCAGCAAAAGACACAGTTTTCCGTTCTTCTTCGTGGAAAGTTTTTGCGCGGTCCTAAGCCGTGCATCATTTCGTTAGGCGATGTAGGCGCCTGAAAAAAGTTCACTGATCTTTCAGATTAAATACGAAACTAACGAACCATTTGAGAAAAAAATTAAAGGAAAACAGAGAAAAAGAAAAATATGGAAAAAACTGAATGAAAACAAAGAAAATGAACATGATAAGTCGAGTAAAAAAGAATGTAAGTGTATACACAAAGACAAAAGTGTAACCCACATCACATAAGACCTGTAAAGTGTCATATTTAACAGTTTTGGTGTGTTAAAATAGCTGAAAAAGTGTTAAATGTAACACTTCACAGGTCTTATGTGCTGTGGGTTACACCTCATTCTCTGTGTGCTTTCATGAATGTCAGCAGTATCTAAGGTAGCAAGCTAATTTAATATGCGTCAGGTAAACGTAAAGAGGGAGAAATGAATAGGTGAGAGAGGTAAAGGGAGAGGGAGAGACGGAGAGGGAGAGATGCCCGGAAAGAGGAAACAAGTGCTGATAAATGATGCGGATATGAAGGTACATAGATGAGGAGTCTAATGTCAGTGATGAGATTGATGAGGTTGATCTGAAACCTGAAATCAACAAGAAGAATAATTCCGAGCCCAACTATGATACCCTCGATGACTTTGTATTTTGAATTTATTAGCTTTCTTTTTTTGTGATTTTGTAATTTTGATTTTCTTCTATGCCTATGTAATTATTATTTAGTTGATTAGCAAGTTAGCCAACGGTATTCTATTTAGAATTCGATTAGATGTATTTCATGCTGATTTTACGGGTCTTTATGGTACGGTATCTCCCCCACACTTGTTATGTGATGTATCATTGTAGGATTAATTTTTTTTCCGTTTTCGAGTGCCATATATTTTTTGGTTATACATAGTATACGTATATTATGCTAATAATAAATTTGTAATCGATAATTCGTTGTCTTTATAAAAACACGTAAAATGGACAGTTGGTCTTGATGGGTTTTGTACAAGGGATTACGCATACTTCAAGCTCTACTATTCTGCTCTTATTGTTAGTATTATTGCATACAATTATATGCTATGGATAGTGAACATTGTTCCGACATTCGACCGCTCCTTCATTACCAACTAAAACAAGAAAACGCCGGGTAGGGCTGCCACTGTCAAACACGAAAAACAAGGACATTCTACAACTAGTTCACAGAAAAATTCATGCCGTCCCAGACAAGTAGAGAAAAATAAAGAAACAAATTGAATTCCAGAATTCGAATTTTAAAGTTCCCACACAATTCATTGGTTGTAACGATTTGTCTTTGATCTCCTCTTCTCTCTGACTATTTTACGGAGTTTCTTGTAATCAGATAATAGTAATTCGTATAAGATCATAAATTCTTTGATCGTTGATCTTTGATCTTTGATCTCATCACTGTGTAAGGGATATTGACAAGTACTCAATTCGTATGAACTTGTATCGTATATTTATTTCATCGACATGCTCAGCATGAAATATCACTTAACGTCTTACAGTGTACGCGGATTCCAATTAAACGTATTACAGTTTATCGTGAATTGAACACATCATCAAAGGAAACCAAACATGATACAATCATGTAATAGTGGTATAGGTGTTGCATCAACGAATAGTTACAATAAATTGTTACGCGTGGTGATTTTTGCCAGGCATAAAATGTATTGATGCTATTATTATATTCTAGATGATTCTAATTTCAGCTTACCGAAGACTCATATCGAGTCGACAGGAGAAGAATTATGAAGAGGGCAGTTGCGGACATTTCGCTTGTCTCAGATGTGACAGTGGGCTTGACAAGACGGTGGAAGAAAGAATATCCTGGCAACGTTTGTCCACAGAAGAACGCAGTAAAGGAGTAGTGGCAGAGGCCTGCCTGAAAGACCGTCAAAGTGAAAGAAGTGCCGTCAGTGTATCTTACATTAGCAGCTAAAGATAAGTTTTTCGTTCTTCATCGTGTAAAGTTTTTGCGCGGTCCTAAGCCGTGCATCATTTCGTTAGGCGATGTAGGCGCCTGATTAAAGTTCACTGATCTTTCAGATTAAATACGAAGCTAACGACCCATTTGAAAAAAAAACTAGATGAAAACAAAGAAAATGAACATGATAAGTCGAGTAAAAAAGAATGTAAGTGTATACACAAAGACAAAAGTGTAACCCACATCACATAAGACCTGTAAAGTGTTACATTTAACAGTTTTTGTGTGTTAAAATAGCTCAAAAAGTGTTAAATGTAACAATTCACAGGTCTTATGTGCTGTGGGTTACACCTCATTTCTCTGTGTGCTTTCATGAATGTCACCCACTGCAGGTACAATCATCGCGCTTCTATGGTAATGCAAGCTAATGTAATATGCGTTAGGTAAACGTAAAGTGGGAGATATGAATAGGTGAGAGAGAGAGGGAGAGAGGGAGAGAGGGAGAGATAGAGGGGGAGGGAGAGGGAGAGATAGATGGAGAGGGAGAGGGAGAGATAGAGGAAGATAGAGAGTCTAGCGTGCATGCAAAATCACCTCCAAATATCCTTGAATTATTGTGCTATCAATTTTGAACTTCAGACGTGGCAATGGTTGCTATTGTTTTTTTTAATCAAGGAAAGTTTATGAGATCTTCTCAACCAAATTGTTCCAAGAGAAAGAAAGCGGAAAAAGCACTCGAGGAGATCGGGAGGATATAAGAGGGGTTAGAATAAGAAAGTTGGCGAAAATGCACTTGGCAGATTTTTTGCCAATTGTGACTACGTCAGAATTGGCAGAAAGAATTTTCTTCATGCAAAATTGGCAGATGTGTGTGAAGCCAGAGAATGCCAAATTAGACACTTTATTATTTGTACATGTTACTTTTGACAAATAAACGACGTGAAAAATTGGTTTATCCAAATTTGCAATGTGAAAATTAGGCAATTGGTGGAACAAAAGAATTTCGCCAGAAAAGAACGATGAAAATTTGGCAGATGATGTTACGACAAAAGTGAGGCAGTCTAAATTGTCATCTCCAATATTGACGTTGTAAAAATTGGCACGAATAATTTTACCAAAAACGATACGAGAAAATTTGGCAGGATAGGGTAACCAGTAGTAATGCCAGAATTGCTCGCATCATTTTTGTCAACCCTCTGTGCTGCCAAAAATGATAGGTGAAAAATAGGCAGGATTTAGAAATTATCAGTTGTGCCAAATTTGACAGCAGCGAAATAGTCAACAAGAGTTTCGTCGTAATATGACATAATAGACGCTAGAAAATCTGGCATGCCAAATTTGACACCGTCTATCTTGACCCAGATTTGATCGCGTCTAATTTGACCCACATTCGACGGTGTCAAATTTGGCATGCCAATTTTGACGGTGTCAAATTTGACATGCCAATTTTGACACCGTCTTTCTTGACCCAGATTTGACCGCGTCTAATTTGACCCACATTCGACGGTGTCAAATTTGGCATGCCAATTTTGACGGTGTCAAATTTGACATGCCAATTTTGACACCGTCTTTCTTGACCCAGATTTGACCGCGTCTAATTTGACCCACATTCGACGGTGTCAAATTTGGCATGCCAATTTTGACGGTGTCAAATTTGGCATGCCAATTTTGACACCGTCAATCTTGACCCAGATTTGACCGCGTCTAATTTGACCCACATTCGACGGTGTCAAATTTGGCATGCCAATTTTGACGGTGTCAAATTTGTCACATTGAGGGAATAATTACCAATGTACAGATATGAAATGAACAATACAAACGAGAGTGAACAATGATTCGAGGGGAATAAAATGAGGGTGGAATGGGTTGTGGGATGATGTTCCTCGTCGTCTAGGGGCTGCTTCCAGTGTGCGACGTCCTCAGAACCTGATTTAAGAAAATATTGTCAGAGTTCATTTTTCGCATTATAACTTGTCTAATCTTTATGATCAACGATAAATTAAAATACTGTTAAGGTCATGCGCAATGAAAAAAGGCTTTCATCTCAATTCTGAAGAATAACATTTTGTTTTAGAATTTATGCAGTGTTCAGAACTTGGAAAATTCACGAAATACTTTTCGGAAGTTAAAGTGAAAATGCTATATTTTGAATGAGAAATATGGGTTTTAAATACAATACTTTAGAAGAAAAAAATCGTTCAATTAAAACAACTAAGTAAGGTCATATAAGGTATGCTATGAAACGAATATCGTAAATATTGGATCATTATAATGACCCTAAGCCGCAAAACAACGAAAATGCAGCGAAAATTGCAGGTAAGCTTTTAATATTTCAAAGTATCACTAAACATTAATAAAGTGCGTCCGTAACACTGTTTGCGACACAAAAATGAAATCATCACTCAGTATATCAAAATCGAGTTTTGAATGAAGCAAAAATGGTGAAATGAATTAGGACCATGCACATCTCTAGGCATGCCCTGTCATCCCGCAAAGTCTCACAAGGGAAGTGTATGAAATATCTTTTAGACCTATAGACGAAAGTATTTTTCCTCGATAGATATAGGCAATATAAGGTCGGAACCAAAAACTCAGCGGCTGGCATGCACTTTCCGATTTTATATAATTAATCAAATTTTGTACATTCGAACGCGCTGTTTTCATTCTGTTTAGGCTGTGAAATAAGACACCCCTGATAGAGCCCTTGACAGAGCAGTGAGAACATGGCGACGTGGTGTAGTGGTAGCGTGTTCTCTTCTTGATCACTAGGTGGGTGGTTCGAATACACCTATGGACATTTTTCTTTTGCTAATTTTTAAACGTTCCGGACTTGTAATTTGGATCAGAAAAAAAATTTAAAATCTTTTTCACAATTTTTATGTAGCTGTTGAACTTGAATTTCATCATTTAGGAAAACAAAAAAATAAAGCAATATCAAACTTTCTAAACTACTCTTCCTGTCCACAGGGATAATTAATCAGTGAGATTATTTATGAAATGCTCCAAATGTGAATGAATAGCCGATTGCAATACTGCAAAGTTATGGCAGGTATATGGCAAAATTATAATAGTATGCCCGTTGATAGGTTTGGATTCACCTTTGAGACTCCACCGATGTCCCCGTGCAAAGGAAGAGCAGTTTGGAAAATTTGAGCAAACATATTTGCAGAAGTTATCAAAATGATATTCTTCCGTAGCAACTTGTTACATATAAGCTCTCTCCCAAAATCAAATTATCACTATGCTAGTAAACGTAATGTTGGACAAGATTTATTTTTTGTTTTCCTAAATGATAAAATTCAAGTTCAACAGCTACATACAAATTGTAAAAAAAGATTTTAAATTTTTTTCTGATCAAAATTACAAGTCCGGAACGTTTAAAAATTAGCAAAAGAAAAATGTCCATGGGTTTATTCGAACCAGCAACATAGTGATCAAGAAGAGAACACGCTACCACTACACCACGTCGCCATTCTCACTGCTCTGTCAAGTGCTCTATCAGGGGTGTCTTATTTCATAGCATACACAGCCTGAAAACAGCGCGTTCGAATGTACAAAATTTGATTAATTATATAAAATCGGAAAGTGCATGCCAGCCGCTGATTTTTTGGTTCCGATCTTATATTGCGTATAGCTATCGAGGAAAAATACTCTCGTCTATAGGTCTAAAAGATATTTCTTACACTTCCCTTGTCAGTATGCAATTTTCATTTTGGAAACACCGGTTCGGTAAGGTGAATTTTGAGCTCGAATTTCTCGCTTCTGGTGTGTTTTAGTGAAAAAAATGTCACAATAGTGACCCCCGCTCTTTTTTCGAACTCTATCGGTCTAAACCAAACATAAGTTATGAGCATACCTGTGAACAGAGTTACTCTTCTAGGCTAATAACTCAAAAATTGAGGAAAAGGAGGTGCTCTTCTTCCAGTATGTTCTTAACTTTTGTTTGCGCTTTCTAATGAGAGGTTTGCGAGAAGAAGAAAAAAACGTAACAGTTCATCCCCTTGGAAATTTCCTGATGATTTGAAGTCATTTTCAACCCATTTTTTTCCATTCCTTCATTTAAATTCTTTGTCATTCGCTTTATTACGTTGTTCGACCCATTCACCCTTCACGAACATGGCCCATATCAACTAGGGTGGCGAAAATGACTCATGAATATTCATTTCTATGGCCTAAAATGAGTGGCTCACTTTCCTTGCGATTATTCATTCCAAGTGATAGTTGACCGGTCTCCCCTGCGAATATTCGCTTTTTTGCGAGTCGAAGTGAGTCAAGAAAATTTGGTGAAAGAAGGGCTGAGAAAGCGGTCTGACTCGCACTCGACTCGCCTTTTTTGACTCATTCGCATTGACCTCTCTTCTAACAACTCATTCGCCGAGAGAGCGGTCGTAAACGCCTCTCCCGGGAATACTCACTCTAGACCGCTAAAGTGGACGAATAATCATGAATCATTTTCGCCACCCTAATATCAACGGCTGCACTTGGGGGAGAGGGGGGGGGTTAAAAGATTGTCTTGAACAAGGGAATGGACACACTGAGAGCACAGCGTTCTCATGACTTTCAAAGCAAGAACGACCGCTCAACATACAAACTCTCTCGAATACAATGGTCTCTCCTTTGTCTTGCTTTGGAAGAAAAATGGCTTGGACCAGAATACTGTGAGAGCAAACTTACCTGGCAAATCGTTACCCCGATACACTTTCCTGGCAAACGATTACCCCAAATGGTGAATTCAGCCGTTGAATAATTCACCATTTGGGGTAATCGTTTGCCAGGAAAGTGTATCGGGGTAACGATTTGCCAGGTCAGTTTGCTCTCAGTGCAGTCACGATGGCTTTTTTTCTTTCTCAAAGATGAAGGGAATTCGACAGAAATAGACGAGGAAAGCTTAGTTAGAGTGTATTACCAAGAGCCACAAGGAAATCTTCCCATGAGATAATCATGTCATACTAATAGATTGTGTCAGAATTAACTGTGTTTTTTTGGTTCGAACTTTTGCCGTCTTTTGTGATAACGCCTCATGTCTCGCGAAACCGCACACATACAACACTCCCTCCCTCTGTCACTCCCCGAGATATCAGTCAGTCTACTATCCGCCAGTTGCGAATAAACAACATGTTCTTCTTTTCTTTTTCTCTCTGGTCTCAAAGTCCCTCATAGTCGAAGGCGCATAGCTGAAGTTTGCCACTCGGATCCCCTTCTGATACAACGGTGGAAGGAGCTGATGACGTTTGTGCTGGCACTCTCTACATGCCTTGAAAGTTGTACTTTCAATGCGCATAGTGAGCTTTAAACATATCGGAAATCAATATCAGATATGTCTTTCGATTCGTGCGATGAATCTCTACCATTCTATGCAGAATGGAATGGGTTGAAAATGACTTCAAATCATCAGAAAATTTCCGAGGGGGGTGAACCGTACGAACGCATTAACGTATTTTTTCTCGCAAACCCCTCATTAGAAAGCGCATGCAAAACATAATAACTTACTGCAAGAAGAGCACCTCGTTTCCCTCAATTTTTGAGTTACAGGGTGGGCATTAATTATTGTGACACATTATTATTAGGGTGGTGGGAACGAATCACGGATGATTTTCCCCTTGGCCCTTCTATCTCGGTTGTCCGAAGAGAGACTCTATACAGCCTCTCTCTCGCACGGGAGAGTGATCAACGGGCCAATGAGTTGGAATGAGAGTGAGAATTTCGGGCCAATTTCGGGCCGAACCTATTTTCTGGACTCTTAGTAATCGTACTGATATGATTAAAATATCATTGGATTTAGGTTTTTGAGATCTTTTAGGCTATAGTAGAAACAAGTTAATTATGAATTTTTGAAATTTCGTTTTTTTTCATAGTGAAATGACTAATTCGTGCGGAAAGGTAAGTTGAAAAGTGTAAGTTGAAAATTCATTTATTATTATTAGCATTATTATTATTATGACATCGGGAATACCAATAAAAAAAGGGGAAAAGCGATTCAACGGGCCAATACAATGAAACATCGGATGGTTAATATATTATTAGGTTGTAGCACAAGTTCTTTTGAATTTAGAGGCGCACATTCAAGTTAAATGTGGAGTCCCACGAATATTTTGGTGAACAAACTGTGAAGACAGTGTTGGATAATGACAATGAAATAGCGAAAGTTATTCTGCATAACATACATATATTATAGCCGATATGTTACGCAGTTGCATAGACATTCTAGGGCCTCCATCTTTAAATTATCTTTGTTTATCGACCACACTGGGGATGGATATATTTGCTGTTGTAGTCAATGGTTCCCTGTTATATTCCAGCCACACCGTGGCACACTACTTTTGGTAGGACGTGGGTTATTGTGCAAACTGTGATGCCAACCACGTTTCGACATCTTCTTTGTTCTTATAATTTTCATTTAATAAAGTAAGTGGGAGGCCTGAACTAACAATAAAGGCACAATCCGAAAGAGTAAGGACCGGAGAGTAAGGAGGAGCAGGACGTGCCCGATTATATCAGTGACCTCAACTATTCGCATGCGATATATATGGCATTTATGCTGATGATCTTAAGATTTTTGCTGAAGTCCCTAAGTATGCTAATGACCTACAGCTTGCGATTGATTCGGTATCTGAATGGTCTCGGCAATGGAATATGTCTTTAAATGAGGCTAAATGCTCGGTGATGAACTTTGGCCCGCTCAAACAACGTACTCAATATATTCTTAATGATAGTGTTCTCAATGCTGTTTCCTCTGTTAAAGATCTAGGAGTTTTATTCTCGCCCACCCTCAACTTTAATGATCATATCAAGAAGTTAGTTACTAAATCCAGATCAAAGATCAATATTCTGTTCAAATCTTTTCGTTCTAGCGACCCTCTTGTTTATGTACGAGCCTATACATCCTTTATCCGTCCTATTATAGAAAATTCCTCAATCGTTTGGAATCCCTCTAGTGTTTACTTATGTAATGATATTGAGTCCCTTCAACGTGATTTCACTAGACGTTTGTTCTATCGTTGCAATATCCCTTATGTAGATTATATTTCCCGGCTGAAATCCTTTAACCTCACCACTCTTGAGAAACGACGTTCTATTGCTGATTTGTTTTTTTATATACAATTCTTTAAATAGGAATTATGAATTTGATGATTCTTTTATGTATTCTAAAATTCCTCTCTATCGTAGTCATCGCTTTTCACATCACCCATTCCGTATAACCATACCATATAATATCTCCAGTACCAAGACAACTTGTGCAAGTAGAGTAATTCAAATCTGGAATAGTCTTCCCACTGATATCGTTACATCTTCTCCTATTCGTTTTAAATCTTTTCTTAATTCTGTTGAGATTGATCCCCTCTTGCCCCCCACACTTCTACGTCATTTATAATTACCCACCCCATACATCATTTCCCCATTTCCCACCCCATTTCCCTGCTGCCTTCAACCGATTCGCTGATAACGCGACGGACCTCCATCAACCTATATTTATTACATATCTGTCCTATTGTTCATTTGTTATGATGGAAATAAAGAAAGAAAGAAAGAAAGAAAGAAAGAAAGATACAATGGTTCCTTTCGCACTTCTTTCAACATAGAGTCCAGGGCTGTGCGAAAAAAAAATTTCGAAAAAAATTCGAAAAACGAAATTTTTCGGAAATAAAAGTCGAAAAAATCGAAAAATTTCGAAAAAATCGAAAAATGTTGTATAAGAATTTCTAAATGCAATTTCTTTTAATTTCTCGCGACTTGCTTGGCACGAGTCCCAGTTACTATATCAAGCTAAAGAATAATATCCAAAGTGTCTTTTTGAGAGAGTTTGGATTATTCTATGGTAGTTCAGTTAGACAACCTATCTCTAAGAGAATTTGCCAGACAAATTAATACAATTACATTTGCAAAAAATGATTACATTATTACAAACGTTACCTGGAATACAACTACAGAACTTTCAAATAATACCGAATTGACAAAATATTCAATTTTAAGTGCTATTTTCAGTTCTCCTTTTTTTCGATTTTTCGAGAAAAAAGTCGAAAAATTTTTCGTCGAAAAAATTGTTCGAAAAAAGTCGAAAAATCGAAAAATCCGAAAAATCGAAAAACGAAAAATGCACAGCCCTGATAGAGTCTATACATTATCTGATGTTTTCATGTTTAGTGTTTGGTTCTAAGTTCTATCCTTTTCAAATTCACTGGCTAATGCACACTGTTATTCCGTCTTCAGAGTCATAAATATTAGTGTTTCCGATCATGATTTAAGTTTCAAGTCAATCGGATAATTTTAAGTCTAAATATGAAGTCCAAAATGGATTGTTACCATAGGTGGGCGCGTGAAAACGAATTATTTTTGCGCACAGCCTTGCCTTCCCTTTCTGGGCCTTGCGCATAGCTTTACCTCGCAAAAATTGGAAAATTTCGAGTCAAATCGGCTAAAAAATGGCCATGCGCATAGCCTTGCCATACAATTTCCCGGTTTGCGCACAGCCTTTCCCCCAGCGTGCCCACGTATGATTGTTACCGTGCGAGGGCGCGGCATGAGCGTAACCGCCATATCGAAAGCAGTTGGCGTTCTCGAACAAAAGGTCTACCGGACGCTGGCGAGGCACAGGGAGACTGGAGAGATACTGGACCATATTGGGAGATAAATAAAGCCCAAGGTGGTCACGCCGAAGATCGTCGTGGCTGTGAAAAACAGAATCGGCCGAATTCCGCAGCACTTGGATATAGAAGCTGGCTCGGGACTTCAAGATGGGTCCCGACTCAATGGGGAAAGTGGTGAACGTGAAGCTGAATATAACTCCGTACCGTGTAAAAAAAAGCGGCCATCCTCAGGGGAAGAATCAGGAGATGTGCCTAAACTTCTTTTTTTTGTCGCTTTGTCCTTGCTCGCACGCACCCATGAAGTAATGGTTTTAACCGGAATGTGCGCCTTCGTAAGGCACACCTGATTTTTCTGAATCGGGGCGACAAGATCAAGAAGGAGTGCTACTTAGAGAAGATAGTCAAGGACGCTCCAACCAACCAATTCAATCCAATCTTTTTTATATATATTTGAACGCAACTCGATTTAAAAAAAATATTTCGTTTTATTTGCGGTGTCACAATAATTAATGCCCACCCTGTTTTTGCTTTTCAGAGGCATTTTCATGACCACTGGTTTGTTTAGATCGAAAGAGCTCGAAAAAGGAGCGGAAATCACTCTTGTTTCACTTTTCCGCTAAAACGCACCAGAAGCAAAGAATTCGAGCTCAAAGTTAGGAATTCACTTTACCAAACTGGTGTAGGAAGCTCCAAAATGAAAATTGCATACTGAGACTTAGGGAGATGGTAGGACATGCATAGGGATGTCCAAAAATTGTCCTAGAAATTCACTAAAATTTGCTTTTTTGTCATCGAAAATGAGCATTTTCAAGCGAACATTTGAACAACGTTTTCCAGATTTTCATGAATTTTGAAATTTCTGAACACTGCATTAAAAATCAAACAATAAAGAGAATCCTGTAAAGCGTACCTCATGAAGAGACGCGAGCAGCGGTCGGACGTTTCGATCCTTGCCCTTTTGTCTTGTCGCCGATCTACAATCAATCAATCGCATCATAACCAATAAGATTAAAATTCAAACTTTCAATAATAACCAGTATCCCATCTATGACATTGCCGTATTTCAATTAATCAATACTACCATATAATCTACCGTATTCTAAATAATCAATACCTCCTACTGTGCCCTAATCAATCATCTACCTTAACTTATGTAACGCAACATCCGTGGTGTATGCAAACTTTTGTAATTCTATAATATTAGGTTGGTGCAGAAGTCATTGCCACTTTTTGATAGGCACATATCTCGTGACCGGAGTGTTTATTAACTTTGCGGTGGCAGGTGGTCAACAACAATTGCCACCCTTCAGAATTTATAGCGTTCAGGAATTCAGTTACCTTCCCTCCTTAAGTTTGTCCCATAGGGCGAAAAGTATGTTACAAAGTATCAAGTCTGAGCAGATTTTAGCCAAAAAATTCACTTGGCTCAAAAACCTGACTGGATTTTGAGCCAAAATTCCACAAAAATTGAAAAACAGGAGCGGATTTTGAGCCAATTTTGCCAAAAATTGAAAAACCTGACCCGATTTTGAAAACCGATAACCTACCTATTCGACCTATGGATTGTCCTAATAATAGTCCATCAGCGTCATGTTCAACTTTACTTCTCATTTTCTCACACCACTAAGCGCGATGTGGAACGCCAGATGGCCAATGGCCCGCGGATCATTGCGATTTTATTTTTCTGGAAAACAGTTTTCCATAAAAATGTATTCCCAGTAAATGATCGTTTTCCAGGAAACCGGTTTTTACGTATGCATGGAGCAAAGCAAACATTCTCAAGGAAAACGATCAAATGGACAATTACCATTAGACTATGGGTGTTAATTGAAGGAGTTGGTATAAGGCGCGGGATAAGGTTTGATCGGATCTGCATATGGCGAATTGCATATAGCAAGCCGAATTATCCGTATGATATGTAAAATTGATAGGCAAAATTTCTATTCAATCAAATTTAGGCAAAACATCGTATGATGTGATAGATTTTTCGCTGTGAGACGCAAATTTAAATTGGCCGGAATTCAAAACTGATTTTTTTCAAGGGGGACAGCGGTTCATTGGAGGGAAATCCCTGCATTTAACTTTGGCTTGCAG
Organism: Parapristionchus giblindavisi; assembly: GCA_943737045.1. NCBI lineage: Eukaryota > Metazoa > Nematoda > Chromadorea > Rhabditida > Diplogasteridae > Parapristionchus > Parapristionchus giblindavisi. The sequence goes on from CALSFV010000243.1 coordinate 803,460, forward strand.
CCTCCCGCACTACGAAAAATCGGCAAAGTTGATTTGCAGGGGGATTCGAACCCTCGAGGTTCGAACGCTACACAAAAGTTCTGGGGGGGGGGGGACAATTCGGCAACGGATCATAAAACGGTTGGAAGAGGGCTATGGCAACACAAGTTGTACCATTGTTATCAGTAGAAGTGTACGGTATTGGAGTACCGTAACCGTCAGGAATTGCGAACTGATTTTTTTCATTCGACGCATGACCCGGAGTTCATGGTCGAAATTGAACTAAGTCGAAAAATTCATGATGGCCCGAGATCAAATACTACAGGGTGCGGCATAATTACGGAGACAAGACTTTTTGCATTTAGCAGCGGCTTTTGGGTGTTCCACCGGCGCTCTCGAAATCATTTCATTAAAGCTCATCATTATGAGTATCTCGTTTCTTATTTTGGCGATGATTGATTTTCATTCAGTGAAATGGCACGTCGTAGTCTCTACCCCGCTTCCATTTTCCTCTGTACCAACCCGGTGTCGCACTTTCGGAGACCGCCTGGAGGCTCAAAGCGCATCGCTAGATCGTCCACAAAGTAATCAATCCCTTCTCCGAGTTCAATACTATCTATGATCACAAGGGATAGGGCACGAAAACTTATGGGACCGCGAAGAGGGTCGTCAAGAACATCACAGATGAAATCCGGTACAGTGGCAAGATGAGCTGAAAGAATAAAGCAAAGAAGCTGGGAGTATAGGATAGATCGGTCATATGAATCACCCGTGGCTAGCTGAACCTTCACCCATAACAGATGAGCAAGGCCGACATCCTTTCCGACCGGAATCCTCATGCCACGCTCGAAAGATGAAAGTCACTCCCGGCTTGAACTGCGTCGGCGGACACAAGGTGGCAATTTTCTACGATGAGAAGCTGTTCACTGTAAAACAATCGTACAGTGCCCAAAACGATATTATATGGGCAGATGACTCCTGTCTAGCGGATGAAAGGGGTAGAGTCGTAAAACAAGTCTCTCATCCCCGGAAAATCATCATATGAGTTGACACCTGTGCTACGGGCAAAAATCCCATGCTTTTCGTTGATCCTGGAATCAAGATGAACAACGAGTACTGCCTAAAATGGATCCTGAAGAACTTTATGAACCCCTGGGCCAAGCTCCACTTCGGGAACAAGCGTTGGTGCTACCTGAAAGATTCTACACTGGCTCAAATAGCGAAGATTGCGCAAGCCTGGCTGAAGAGCCACTGTCCCTCCTTCATCACCTCCTCGGAATTGCATGCCTGCACGTCCGATCTGAACCTCCCCGAATATTCTGTGTGATCAGTTCTCGAGAGCAAGTCCTGAGCTAGTCCCCACTTGAATCTGGAGTCGCTGAATCACCCTTCTCCGGAAATGGGACAATATTGACGTCCCGTACCTGTCCGCCACCGTCGATGCGCACCCGACCCCTTTAAAGCAAGTTATTCGAGCGAAATGAGGCAGAATTGAGAAGTAGTCATTGGTTGTTGTTGGTATGATAGTTGTTGATAAAATGTTATAAGTTGAGCCGATTTGCTCAACACGTGTGATGAGGGGAGATCAAACATGTTGTCTCCTTAATTATGCCGCACCCTGTAGTTACCATTATGTCAACAGTGAGCCAACTTTTATCTTTCTGGATACCGTAACCAGAACAACCTTAATCTTGCTACCGTACCCTTTAATATTGTAGCGAAATTCACGACAAACCCCGGTGCGATTACGGTAGTTCGGGTTACGGTATCCAGAAAGATAAAAGTTGGCTCACTGTTGACATAATGGCAACTAGTATTTGATCTCGGGCCATCGTGATTTTTCGACTTCGGTCAATTTCGACCCCCTGGTAATGAACGGTCATGGGTTGAATGAAAAAAAAAAATCAAGTTCGCGATTCCTGACGGTCATGGTAGCCCAATACCGTGCACACCTACTGATAACAATAGTACAACTTTTTTGCGATGGGCCATCACCCAAACGTTTTATGATCCGTTGCTGAAATCACGGCGGCTCAATGATAGTAATTAAGAAGCTCTTGCCTGAGAAAGAAAGTATCGCAAACTGAGTGATGATAAGCAGTAAAACATCTAGGTTCTCCCAGCGCGAAAGTTAATTACGGTATATCTGGGCGCTCGCTTCTGACTAGACCTATCATCGAGTTTTACGATTCGCGAGTCATGCTGAGATGGCTTAGTGGATAGAGCTTTTGTTTAGCGATCCGAACCTCGTAGGTTCGAATCCCGCCCAGTGCAAATCAACTTTGCCGATTTTTCGTAATGCAAGAGCATTCAAGCCAAAGTTAAATGTAGGGATTTCTCTTAATTGAACCGCCGTGGAAATGGGCGTTGTCGAATTGTCCACCCTAGAGATCCGCAAACGTGCGATCGTTCAGAAATGATTTCTCACTAATTAATGAATAAAATATCGTGCACACGGTATTAATATGATAATTAAAAACTTATTCGTGCAAAGGCGCGCAGTCGACTCATTTGATTTATTTTCATTCATTGAACTGGTGGATATCTCTCATGCCTTGAAAGTGTTTAGCGTTTTTTAGTCATTTCTCGTCACCCGATCTAGCTAACATTTGTAGATTATTCTTCTAACAAGGGCAGTCTGTTTGGGATGGGACATATACCATTCGATAGGTATCCGAAAAAGAAGACTTTTCATGTTGACCATTTTGGCAAAATACCCCTGGGAGCAGAGTTATTTTCGTATTTCTACGGATTTTGGCCTACAAAGAAACCCAGTCTCTGTGAGATAGCTTGGAATCGAACTTGCAAGCAAAATATATCTTATCAGTAAAAAAATTCATGTTCACCATCACCCCAAAAAAGTGATGCTATGTATCTTGTGGTCCGTGAATGACCAGATCCACTGGGAGCTCCTACCTCGTATGCATGAACGTCGACAAACGTGACGTCACAACCGTAGGAGGAGGCCGTTTGCCAAAGATCCTCCCCCACGCTTGTGACGTCACATATGTCGACCAACCGTTTGTCGACGTTCATGTATACGGCCTCTGAGTTCACGATATTCTGTTGACCTCAGGATATTTCCCGTATGTCTACAAGCCACATTACCACAAATTAGTTCAGTAAAAAATGTTATCACCCACTAGCCACACGACATGCCTACAGAAATACAAATCCTTTCAACGGAGAAGATCTAAAGTAGCCTTGCCTCGAAATATAATACATTCGAAATATAATACATTACCCCTCTCAAATACCTTACCTTCTTATGGTCTCATTGAGCGGCAAGATCATACATTGCCATACCCTCGCAGTGCGAGGATTGACCCACTATATAAGTCCCATTTTAGGCCACTTGATAAAAAAATAAAGCTAAAAATGACGATTTTTATGCGAAAATAACGAATTTTGTGAATCAACCCACACTATTTCGAGAATTGACCCACTATATAAAAATAGACGGCGAGGTTACCGAAAATGTATGGGCAAGATGCTGCCAGGAGATGTTCTCGATGAAGAGACTGCTGCAAGTTGTGCATGTTAGTCTTGGTCAAATTAACCACTTCTATAAACACAGACGGCGAAACAGCAATACAATGAAAAATATCGACAGTAGTAAAGATTCAATAAATCAATCTTTATCAGTTTCACATATTGGATACTATAGATAGCAGATCGATATTGAGCCGTTGCTACTTTCTCAAATTTTGCCGGAAAAACATGATTCAATAATAATAGTTCAAAAGCTGTGAAAAGAAAAGAAAATCAGAGAAAAACTTACTGGTATGACTTCGAGAAACAATGATCCTGTTGATTATGAAGACGGAGCCCTATGTGAATCCAGCAAGCCATCGGCTGCCATTTCTTAAGTCCCCAAAGACGTGAAATCGGTAGTGGAAGAGATAACGCACATGACGAATGTAGACATGGAACTGACTGAAACACGATCAATTTAGTGGCGACCAAAGATCAAGACCATCAAGACGACAAAGTAAGTGTTTGTCGAAAATTGTCCGCCGCGGCTAAATGACCGCAATTTGTGCGTCCGCCGGATACGGACACGTGACGAGGGCAAAAGAGTGGAAAGAGCAAAACAGCAAAATAGCTATAAATAGTACGCGTATATGAAAAACTTGGCAGTTGTAAGCGATTAGAGAATTTGGCAAAATGCCAGATACTCTAGCTCTCTAACCCACAAAGACTGAGCACTCTGCTTCTCTGACTGCTCTGCCATTTCATCTAATCGCGATTATAATCACTGTTTTTGCATATTTTACTTGTTTATCGTTTCATGGCATTTATTTTTGCGCTTTTAAAACTACTTTCTCTGTATTATCAGACTCAACCATTTCAGAAGGTCAAACTATGACTACCGGTAGATCTACCTATGCTTATTTAACTTCAAACGAAGGTCTTTCCGTTGTCCCAAGTCAATTTTGGTAAGCACTACCTTTCTGTATTCACACCCTTCTGCGAAAGTCGACAAGATAATTGTAAATGGGGTGCGAACGTTATATAGGTCTCTAACAGTCCTGAATGTTGTTGACACTAGCCATCAGGTCCCCTATCTACTTTTCGGAATTTTTCATTTAATATCCTTCCCATAGCTCCCTTCTCTTTCGTAATATCTTCTAATTCCAGAGTCTTCTTCTCGGATTAATTCTCGATTGTTCATCTACATTCGTCATGTGCGTTATCTCTTCCACTACCGATTTCACGTCTTTGGGGACTTAAGAAATGGCAGCCGATGGCTTGCTGGATTCACATAGGGCTCCGTCTTCATAATCAACAGGATCATTGTTTCTCGAAGTCATACCAGTAAGTTTTTCTCTGATTTTCTTTTCTTTTCACAGCTTTTGAACTATTATTATTGAATCATGTTTTTCCGGCAAAATTTGAGAAAGTAGCAACGGCTCAATATCGATCTGCTATCTATAGTATCCAATATGTGAAACTGATAAAGATTGATTTATTGAATCTTTACTACTGTCGATATTTTTCATTGTATTGCTGTTTCGCCGTCTGTGTTTATAGAAGTGGTTAATTTGACCAAGACTAACATGCACAACTTGCAGCAGTCTCATCATCGAGAACATCTCCTGGCAGCATCTTGCCGCTCAATCAACAGCAGCAGAAGGTACGGTATATTACTATGCTATTGACTGATTTCGATTTTTCGGCCAATTTTATTGATTAGTTTTTATTTTCACAAAATTTGCAGATTAGGGCTAACTACTCGTGATCCGCCTTGACGGCATCAATCGGCCGTACGCAGGCAATAAGAAGGTACGGTATTTGAGAGGGGTTAATGTATTATATTTCGAGGCAAGTCTCTATTGAAAGAAATTGAATTACTGTAGGCGTGCTGTGTGGCTAGTGGATGATATAAATTTTATTGAACTAACTTTTCGTAACGTGGCTTGTAGAGATACGGGCAATATCCTGAGGTCAGCAGAATATCGTGAACTCAGAGGTCGTATGCATGAACGTCGACAAACGGTTTGTCGACAGATGTGACGTCACAAACGTGGGGAGGATCTTTGGCAAACGGCCTCCGCCTACGTTTGTGACGTCACGTTTGTCGACGTTCATGCGTACGGCCTCAGCAGTCATTAATCATCTCTTGTCACTGTCCCGTTAACAATTCCCGTCCGTTTCTTTGCTTCTCTATTTATAATAAAATTATCTATCGTGATCTGCCGATGGGCACGCTCTAGAATCGAATGATATATTTATTAGGTTCGTGCATATGTCTTTGTCGCTATTTCAATTATAGCATTGCTAACTAATGACAACGTACCGAGATTAGTAGTGGGTACCATCCTTGTCCACTATGTGTTGCCAACGCGTGGGAAGCTTACAGGAGACCCGTGGTATAGACATGCACGCCCTCGACCGTGAATTAAAGGGAGAGCGACCCCCTCAAACAAAATCAGTTTTAAATTCCGGCCAATTTAAATTTGCGTCTCAAAATGATAACTCTACCACAACACACGGTATTTTGCCTGAA